>CM046812.1:26766049-26996071 GCA_025617385.1 Murraya koenigii
TACCCAAGTGAAATTATACAAGTTTGATCAACACTCGGACGTGTGGGCGTCTGTTTCACCAATCCCCAATTGCAAGCTGGCTCCTCTTAGATGCCTTCTTTATTTTTCTTAGAATCCTCGGGTTCTCCTCCTCTTCTCAATTTAAGAGTATAAAGCCCATTTTATAATAACTTATGAAAAACCCTAGTATGTTAGGATTAGGATTTCTATTTAAAATAGAATTCCTCTTTTAACTATCTCTTCACTTACCTAAAAGTGGAAGGAATGTGTAACAAACTAGGAGACCACCTTCTAAAACATTACAAGCCCCAATTTACACTTTAATATAACATACTAGGCCTTAACAAATATTATAATTATAATTTTCATCTAATATGCCAGTTTTTCTTGCTTTTGGGTCTAGAGATGATGTTGTCAATTAAATGAGCTAACCCGGGGATCATTTAGGAACATACAATAGTGGTTACAATAATTAAATTTGTAATTAAACAAATATAATTATTTAATTCCAATTCTACTCCACTATAAGATTGAACCGACCTCCATAATTGTATGCTCGAATATAATTCGCCTAAGCCACATTGATTTCTTTCTATCGCACAATCCTTTGTACAACATCGTTAATTTAAATTGATATCTCAACTGTCCAATCAATTTAATTACATCTTTTTCCTTGATACTTATTGGTTTTCTCTAATGATCATTTTCAACATACTTATTTATGTTACACTCTGGCTAAAGAATTCTATGATCAAGTACTGAAAAGCCATCAAGAGATGTGTCGTACAAATTCTATATTGTTAATCTAAAATTTCAATACTTGTAATTGCTTCCACCAAGATACCGGGTAATCTAGATTACATGTGTATGTCATGCCCATTGGTAACTCAAATGAAATAACAACAACAATTATGAAATCATAAATAACTTAAGATTAAGATTACAGTAAATCAATGCCTATGAGATTTAATAAGTCTGACAGTTATTACTAGGTTAATTAAATCTCATATGTGATCCAGGTTAATGTAGACAAACTACATCAATAAATTCATACATGATTAAAGTAAATCACTCAATGAATTTATTACAGTCTATACCTAAATAAAGTACCCAACTTTATTTATTAACTGCAAACTTAATTTATTTAATCATAAGATAATTTGTATTTATGTATTCTGCGAATCCACATGGTGATCGCATAAATACATATAATATGATTAAATAGACTTTGCTCAAAATATTAATGCAATTCAAAATATCTGAATAAATATTTGAAATATTTTATTAATCAGAAAATTAATATGCTTTAAAGAGCACATAATCCCAACAGTTATTTATTGTGTTAGTTTAGAAAATTGAGTTTACGAAACTCCATTTTAAGTAAATCCCATTGAATAATACTGAATAATCTTCTACTGCTATTAATGCTTACTTTAATTCTGTAAATCCCATTGAATAATGCCTTTTCGTTAACTGATAAACATAAAATTTTGCTTCTTGTTCCATATAATTTTTGCAACCCACCACTTTCATGTCACTTTGTATTTGTATCGCTACATTTCATCAACATCTCTCTCTATTTTTCTTTCCTCAATCTTTTCAAACTTACAGGTACTAATTATAATAAAACAAATATTGTTTTAATATGGAGACAACAAAATAAATGCATGTGCTAATTCATTGGAAGATTCTTCTTCAACTCGTGGCAAATCCTCTGCGACGTATTGGATTTTGTGGGTGTGCGGTGTGTCTAAAAAAGACTAGAAGAAATTTTTGAAAAAGAAAACATAAAGGGTTAGTTAAATTAATATTTTCTCCTTTATTGTAATTACAAGAGAGCGCTTTTCTAAGATTAACGAAAGGGAGCTAATAGTCCCATTCCTTGATGTAATTACGTACCAAAACTTGGGCCTGACAAGCCCGTACAGAACTCAACCTTGCTCCGCCAGGCTTATTAACCCAAATTGATGAGAAGAATAATCTGAAATTAACCCGACCAATTAATATGAAATTCAAGGGAGCATCATCATAAACATCTCTTTTCAGCAGCAAAATTGAAAACTGTGTCATCTTCCAAACTTTCTAGGCAAGCATCTTAATTTTCTCGGCAATAGAAAGAAGCCACGTTTGTCCACCAATCTCAATTATAGATTCATAGTGGAAATCAAGTCGCAGGACTGCAGATATATATAAATAAACAAATAATTAAAAACAGAATATGTTTGAGAGATAAATAACACACCAGCTCGGAGTCGAGTCGGCCAAAAACAGAAACACTAATTGTCAATGTAAAGACACTTATGCTCGAGATTAAGCTAGCCAAAATCAAGAACTTCTATTATGTTCGAGACTAAACTAAGCAAGAACAAGAACATTCATTGTCAGCCAAACGATCTCTCATCGTATTATAGGCGTCACCAAGAGTAGGTGTAAACTATTCCTCAAGCAAAACTTAAGTGTAACAGCCTGAGCCAGTACCGGGAATCGGTTAAACGACTCTTTATGAGAATAGGGATGTACTCCTGCGAACAATTAACTCTCATCTTAATGGCCAAATAACTATCTTGAAACAGACGAGTTAATGGGAAGTTAAGAACGTGCATTACGGGAATAATAATCAAGGAGAAGTAACAAGTGCGAGGAATAGAAGACCTAGATAAATACATCAGTAAAAAGGAGAAAAAAAGGTTAGACCTTTAGCTATATAGAAAATCAGAAAAGAAACCACACAGGAAAAAAAGGAGTGAGCATTTGAATTTGTTTCTTAGAAAATTCCTAAAAGAGAAACTCGATCACTGACTTGAGCATCGGAGGATCTTCACCAGAAAAACATCCAGCGATCTCTAACATTTTTTCGTAAGCGTAGGTTAGAAGACATCATCCATTTCCAGAATTAAAGAAATTCGAGTATTGGCTAGGGAATCTGCTCGAGGCAGAAGCGACCAGATTTCATCATCAATATTTTTAAAACAACAAGATTTTTGTATCAACATTTTGGCGCCATCTGTGAAAAATAAGTAAAAGGCCAGTTCTACTACAAGCAATATAGGCAACATGACAATGGGGGTAATAGTTCGAGAAGAGCAGATCTTGAAGAGTCGATGACTCTAAGGGAGGTGGCAAATGGCGCTTGAGATTAGGGCTAGGCAATTTCGGGTTAGGATCGGGTTCGGGTTGACCCGATCAGATTTCGGGTAAATTGGGTAGTCGAAAATTCGACCAGATCTTAACCCGAAATGCAAACCCGATCCGATCCAATCCGAATTCAATTCGGATCGGATTTAAAAAAAATTGTTAGGGTCGGGTCAAATTCGAGTAAAATTGAGTTAGGGTCGGATTAATTCGGGTCGGTTCGGATAAAATTTAGTTGGGGTCGGGTCGGGTAAAATCCGGTTCATAGATTTTGAATTTTTTTTTACTTTTTAATTTTTTTCTTATTTTGAACTGTTAAAATTGCTTTTGAGCTATTGTTTTTAATTTTCAAGCAACCAAAAGAAAAAAGAAAAAAATTAAAATCAACACAAAATCTAAAATTAATAAAATTTAAAATTAACACAAAGTTTACCTAATAAAAATTAAAACTAACACAAAGTTCAAACTTAATAGTCTTTTTCGCATAATGTCCATTGTCCAAATGTTAGTCCTTAAAAATTAAAATACAAAGTCAAAGTTTTAACATAAAATCCATAACACACTAAAATTTAAACACAAGTCACAAAGTGTCAAAGTCCATAAGATAAAATCATAACACACCAAAATTTAAAGTTTAAACATAAACATAAAATAGCTTCTTCTTTTACTCCTTGCAAGCACTTTGCCGAGTTCTAACATTAACTTGTTGTACTCCAAGTTCGAGCATCGATACCCTATAGAAGAATTGAAGAAATTATATACAGTAAGTCAGTAATTATTTTTTTTAAGCCGTATTGTAAATAAAGGCACATTCAAATACAAACAACAATAAATAAACTCAATTTATATGATATAAATTATATCTTTAACTAAATAAACCATAACTACCATTTGAATTTAAATTCAATGGTTATTGGCTAATTGTAAAGCTTATATATTTGAGTAAAGAAAGAACACATATAGTTGAAAATAAAAAAGGTTGTTATAATCTCTCTAATTTATATTATACCATAAGCATATAACATGTTTAGCAAATTATAGAAAAAAAAAAGCATACATACTTGATTAAATAAAAAAAAATTAAGTCAAACATGCCTTAATGGCTTAATTTATGGCATTTATCACCATGTTAATAATAACACTTTCTATGCAATACCATTATACAAATTTTAGCTTACTTAACTAAAACAATTCTTATGTTACAAACTTACAAATAGATTTAAAACTTAATATTATAACAATTATAAATTTATAATTATAGTTTACACTTTAAATTACATCATAAAAGTATAATATGAAGTTATGAATAATTATACCTAGTAAGAATTACCTTTTAAATGTCAATATCACCAATGTCAACGCTCACCGTTTCAACTGTTGAAGCTTGTGCTCTTACAAACTCTTTAAAATGCAAAAAAAAAAATATTGAAGTTAGTACATAACTTAAGTAAATGTAGATCTTATTTATGAATTTAATGATCGAGAAAAATGTTACCTTCTTGCAGCTCCATATGAAACATCTCCTCCTTAATCTTATCTTGAATGTTGTAGACAAGATTGGCAAAAAGTTTAGATTGCAACCAATTTTCGGTATATATCAATGCCTCAATCATAGCATGGGTCAAAGAACTTCTATACACATCAATAACACGGCACCCAGTGCTAAAGGCGGACTTAGATGCCACTGTAGAAACAGGAACAGCGAGGATATCCCTTGCAATATTCTTTAATATCGGATATTTCAATCCATTCACCTTCCACCAAAGCAAAACATTGAGTTTAAGATTGCTAGGATCCTCCACTGGGTCAGCTAAGTATCTTTCCATCTCAGATGCTACTCTCCTACCCTCATTCTGAACAGAAAACTTCTTAGCATATCCAAGGAAAGAGCGAGCAACTCGGAAGATGTCATCACCTTCACCACCAACAACATCAATCAAACTACCATCAATTGTAATATATGGAGAAGAACTTGTACCGCTATAGCTGCCACTAGGAGCACTCTCAGTACACATCGATCCTGTGGAGTACAATGCACTATATGCATTATAAAGGTCATTCAACAAGTCTTTTACTGCTTTGGTCATTTCTTCAATTTTCGAACTATCAGCGTTGAAAATGAGCTCAAAGATATGTTTAGCAAAGTCCATTTTAGCTCGAGGATCAAGAATGGAGGCAACAATTAACATTTTGTTTATCTTTCCCGAGGACTCCCAATATTTATCAAATTTATCCCTCATATTATAAGCCATTGACATCACCCAAGGATCATTACTTAATTGCAATGCAATCAATGAACTCTCAATTAAGCCAATAGTATCATAACAAAAATTAGAAGTCACACTTAAAGAGCTAGAAAATAACAATGTGGCATCATAAAATACCTTCAAAAACTTCATAATTCTTTCAGCGTTCTCCCAATCATTGGGTCTAGGTGGGCCTACCCTTTTAATGTTATTTTCTTTCTCAAAAAAGTATGCCTCAAATGGTTTATCCACTTCTATTATTCTATCAAATGCCGTTTGAAACTTCAATGCAGTCATTAACATTAAATAAGTGGAATTCCACCTAGTAGGACAATCCAAAACTACGGTTCCTTTCGGGCCTTTCACCTGTGCAACACATTGTTTAAATGTCTGCAGCCTCGTGGTAGAAGATCTTACATACTTCACAGCATTTCGAATAGCAGCAATACTAGCATGCAATTCATTCAACCCTAAAACAACAACCAAATTCAAAATATGTGCACAACAACGCACATGCATATACTGTTTTTCCAACACAAGTGCATCAGTATTCCTCCAAGCAAGTAATTGCATAGTGACATAACCAATAGCAACATCATTTGCAGTTTCATTATCAACAGTTATCACAAACAACCTCTCTATCCCCCAGTCCTGTAAACAAGCTACAATCTTTTTGCCGATTGTTTTCCCTCTATGATCTTCAATCACACTAAAACTGATAATCCTCCTATTCAAACACCAGTCATTATCAATAAAATGAGCTGTGATCACCATGTAACTCATATTTTGAATAAAAGTCCATATATCAGTTGTAAGAGACACTCGCTGCTTGTTATCACAAATCAAACTCTTCAACATTGCCTTTTCCTCCAAAAATAAGTCCATAACATCCCTACCAATAGTTCTTCGCGATGGCATAACAAACTGCGGGATTGTTACACTGCAGAAATGCCTAAACCCCTTGTTATCCACAAAACTAAGAGGTAACTCACCCATGATAATCATTTTGGTGAGTGCCCTTTTACAAGCGTCTTGACTCCATCCTTTAGCCAAAACCACATTACTTCCTTCACCACATTCAGATGTCAAATTCAGTTGACTTCCACATTGTTGCCCTTGAAACGTCTTGTATGCAGAACAAACTTCTATATGCTTTTTCATATTTGTAATCTCATCAAGCCTTGAATGACATTGATATTGTCTGCCACAATAATTGCACTTGCATTTGTTTGGATTATCCTCAAGCAAAATGTAATGATTCCATGTGTCAGATCTTTTCTTCATTGGAGGTCTTTATCGCTTTGCCTTTTCCTTTTCCTTTCGAGTTCCTTTCATTTGTATACTTTGCTCTTTATCATCACTTATCGGATTCGATCTTGAGTGTCTAGACATTTAAACATACAAAATATGAAAGTAACAAAACAATTAGTAATCACTAATTCAAAAATTAAATATAAAATACTATTAACATTATCCAATTAGTACGATAAATTAATTCAAATATTTATTAATTTAATTTTATGAAACTTATTTAATTCAAAATTATCATCGTAATATTTCTAATTTTTTATATGATTAATTAATTTATACAATCTAATTATCTACATCCTAAAACTAAAAGTATAATAAAATATTATATGCATATTTATATCTTAATTCTTATTATAAAATCTTAAATTTTATGCCCACTTACATGTAAGTATGTAACTTAAGTACTTAATGTCAACTTAACATAAATTAATTGATTGAATTAGTTAATTTTTTTAAAATTAAATATATTGCACCACATATCATATATAACACAATATTTAATTTTAAAGTATTAATTAATTAATCTACTTAATTTATATCCATAATCTATTAAAAAATATATTAACAATTAGCAATTAACCAAAAAAAAAAAATCAATACAAGAATAAAGATTTATTATTAAAATTTCTTATTTGATATTATAAATATAATTATATATTAAATATTATTAAACTAATTAAGTAATTATCAATTTAAATATAATATATAATATACTAAAGTATTAAACAATATCCAATTATCCATTACAAATTTACAACTATTAAATTAAATAATAAGTAATCATATATATATAATTATGTATAGAATATAGTTATATACCATGAATCTAAGTACTAGAAGCTTAAGATTTCATAAAGAAATTTCGAATTCGGGTTCTAGTGGTTGCTACTACTGCTGCTTGTGACACGTGGTCGTCTTGAGTTTTTGTTGTTGAGTTGTTCTTTGTGATTGTAGGAGTGGTCGTTGCTCGATGCTCAATCTTTGAGTTGTTGTCTTTGAGGTGCAATTTCTTTGAGCAGCTAGTGGTCGGCTTGCTACTGCTTGTTGCTTTTACTTAAAGCAACGAATCGTAAGGGGCTAAGGAGCTCACTGATCTTGTTGTTGAGTTCTTTGTCTTTGAGGTCTTTGGGGCGGCCGGTGGGTGGCTTATTCTTGATCTTGTGACTAAACTATGGGTGTGGTCGTCTGCTGTTACTTAAAGCAACGGATGTGTATGGAATTGTGAAATTGTGAGGTGATGGAGTTGAGAAGGTGAGGGTTGGCTTGCTAGGAGGGCTTGCTGCTTGCTGCTTGAGATTCTGATCTTTGAGGTCTTTGGGAGCTGAGCTTCTTCTTCTGCTCATGTTGGTCGGTGGTACGTACTGTTGCTACTGCTGTGACTTGAAGCAACAGATCTGTAGAGGCTGACGGTTGCTGAAGTTGCTTGTTGTGACCAGTGGGGAGTGAGTCGTGGTCGTGAGAGTGGGGAGCAGGAAGAAGAAGACTACTCGGCTTGGGCTTCGGTTACAGTTACGCACTACTGCATGTGAGTGTGTGAGATGAGATTGAGGATGAGGGCTGCTTCCGAAACTTTTCTTTTATATTTTTTTTCTTTTTTTTTAGGTCAACCCGATCGGGTTTTTGGGTCGGATCGGGTTTGACCCGATCCGAACACACCCCGATCGGACTTTACAAATTTAATCCGATCGGGTTATATCATTAACCCGATCCGATCCTAACCCGAATTTCTTTAGATCGGGTCGGGTCGGGTATTTTGACTACCTCTACTCGAGATAGAGCAGTGCAAGATAGAATGGATTGGATGAAAAAGTAAATGGAGAAATTGACGGCCATACTTCAGGAGCTCAGGGACAGACAAAGGAAAGCAAGCTGTAACGTTCCTAAGTGCAGTCGTAGAGCTATTCATGTTGGGCCTAAGGGCAGAGAGTACAAAGCATGACTGGTAGGGTGGATGTGAGTCTAGAAGAGAAGAAATGAAGATGACATTTGCTGGATACAAAGCAGAAACATGTACAAGTCACAGCACAGAATCCTTCTCATACTGAAGAATTAGAGGGAGAGGTCTGAAAATTGGCTCAAGCCATCGACGAGGTTCGGGTGAATGAGAAAGTCTGAACCTAAAGGATCATGTTAAACAACAAGTCCCTACTTTTGGTGAAAATCATGAACATCACAATCCCGAGGGATTTTTATTTTCTTGATTTGAAATTTTTAGGAAAAAATGATCCATTGGTGCACATTGAGTGCTTTAATAATATAACTAGGGTATAATGCTTGACAACGATGCAGAGATGCAAGGCTTTCTCGCTCACCTTTGAGAGGCAAGCACGAGAGTGGTATCGTAGATTGCCATGAGAGAGTATCCAAAGCTTTGAGCAAATGTACACAAAATTTACAGAGCAATTTTGTGAAGTAGTAGCTCTTAAAGATGATATAATGGAGCTAATTAAGATCAGATAAGGATAGAGGGAGTCTCTTCGGGAAGTTGTTAAAAGATACCATCAGGCGATCTTAGATCTCGAGGCATTCAATCATCTACAGACGCTAAAAGGGCTAAAAGAATGTGTGAAAATGAGGAGGCCACGGTATAATTTGCAAAGCATTTGATTCATTTATATTTTGATGCTTATAAGTAGATGAAGAATGACATTATGAACGAAAAAGAGAAAGCTGCAAAATTGAGAAGCGAGCAGATTGAAGGGATAAGGTACAAAGAGAAAAGAATCCAAAAAGGAGGATGGTTAGTTGGGCCGACTCAAGGGCCGTCGTCAGCCAAAAGGATAGGAAGCCGAGCTGCTCCCTACCACTATTATCAGAGGACATCCCAATCAAGGATTGGTCACGTTCCAGTTCGTAAATCACCGAGTAGAAATCAAAGAGGTTACCTTCAACTTAATAGCAACTCATACCATAACATCCCTATAAGCCGGTACTCACAGAATCATAATAGAGTTGCTCGCCTACCACCCTCACCCACAGTTAATTATTCTAAGCGCAGGGCCATGCAGATAATCAACCAGGGTCTTACTTATAGGCAGCATACTCCTTTAAAAGTATCACTAGAGGAGATTTTTCATTTCGTAGAGGAACAGTGTTTGCTATACCCTCCACCACCAATGTCCAAACTAGCAAATAAGAGATATAGAAGCAGATTCTGTAAATTCTACAATGATTACAGCCATTCAACATCTTAGTGTCGTGATTTAAAGAATCATGTGAAAATTTGATGAGAAATTGATACCTGAATGAGTTCATTGATAGGGGACACCTGGTAGTGGATCGACAACATATTGAAGACGAACAGATTAGCAGGGTGGATCGAGAATAACCCGTTGTGAGAGTGATAGCAGAAGGACTAACGATAACAGGAAATCCGAAGATAGCCAGGAAAAATTGTAGCAGATATAAATTTGTGAATCGTGAGGTTCTGCTTAACATACTGGTTACAAAAAGGGCAAAGACTAGACAAATGCCAATTATGTGGACGGAGAAGGATGAGGAAAGGGTTTTGTATCCCATTGAAGATGTCTTAGTCATAAAGGCTAATATTGCAAATAGGTAGCTCAGTGAGATTCTGATGGACTCAAGAAGTTTGGTGGACACACTCTTCAAGTCTATTATGGAAGTATTGGAAATTACTGATGTAAGGTTCAAGCACACGAATACCTCCTTAAAGGGATTCAATAGAGGAAGGTTGACTTCTTTTGGGATTGTAAATATGCCAATTACAATATGCTCAAGGCATTTTGAGAAGAATATAATGCTAGACTTCATAATGGCAGATGAAATCAGCCCATACCAGATGATATTAGGAAGAGCATTTATAAGAATCAGTCAGTCGGTAATATCAACTCATTATTTGGCATTGAAATACCGAATGAATGATGTAGTGAGGGTTATAAAAGGAGACCAGAGAGTTGTAAGAAGTTGTTATGCAACAGCAACTAAGAAAGTTATGCAGGTGAAGTCACTGAATGTAAGAGATGATTCTAAAAATAGAAGACAAGAGCCCGTCGAGGAACTGGAGGAAGTCTTAATAAGACTAGATGACTAGGAAAAGAAAGTAAAGATCATATCAAACATAAGTAAAGAAGTGAGGTGGAGTTTGATTGAATGCTTGCGAGCACATGCAGATGTGTTCATCTGGTCTCATAATGACATGCCAGGGATTATCCAAGGGTGGCATGTCGTAAGTTAGAAATTAATAAAGAAGTGAAGCCAGTAAGGCAGAAGAGGAGGTGTTTTAACCAGGAGAGATATGACGCTATGAATAGCGAGGTGGAGAAGCTATTAAAAGCATGATTCATAAGAAAGTTAATTAACCCGAATGGATCTTGAATGTGGTCTTGGTCAAGAAGGCAGATGGCAAGTGGAGAATGTGTGTAGACTTTACAGACTTGAACAAGCTTGCCCCACGGACAGCTTTCCGCTACCAAAAATAGATCAATTAGTTGATTCCATAACTTGAACAAAGCTTTATAGATGTATTTTCTAGTTACAGCCAAATCCCCATGTTTGAGCAAGATGAAGAATGTACATCCTTTGTTACTAATCAAGGCTTATTTTGCTATAAATTCATGCCCTTTGGCCTAAACAATATAGGATCAATATATCAAAGGTTAGTAAATAAGATTTTTAAACTTCTGATCGGATGAACAATGGAGGTCTATGTGGATGACATGATCACGAAGTCCAATGATGCAAATGAGCGTGTCAAGCATCTAGAAGAGACTTTTCACTCTTAAGGGAAAATCAAATGAAGCTCAATTCATAGAAATATATTTTTTATATGGCCTCTAGAAATTTTTTGAGCTTTATGCTTAGTCACAGGGGAATTGAAGCTAAGCCGGAGAACATAAGGGCAGTTGTAGAAATAAATTCACTATGCACTTTGAAGGAAATACAGAGTCTTATGGGTAAGTTGGCAACTTTGAATAGGTTCATCTCCCGTGTAACAAACAGATACCATATCTTTTTTTAGAAGGTAAAAAAATGAAAAAAAAAAAGACAAAATAGACACCAGAATGTGAGGTGACGTTTCAACAAATGAAGAATTATATGTTTAAGGCCCCGCTATTATCAATGTCGCAAGTAGAAGAAGTATTGTACTTGTATTTATCTGAGTCACGGTGGACTATAAGTTTGGTCTTAATAAGAGATGAATTTGTGTTGTTGTATAAATTTTATTGAACTCGCAAGCGCACGAATCTATTGAAGTATAGATTAATGGTGTCGAGTGTCGATTCCACGAGGAGTTGGATTTTAATTATGTAGAGTTATTATTATTCTTTATTATTTATCTATCCTAAAATTGGAATTAAAATGGATAGAATAAATTGGTATTTGATTAATGCAATAATATACTTGGGTCTTGGGATTCACACTCAATATTTCACCATGGACTTAATATTCATTTTTTAGATCCAATTAATTTATGAGGGCGGTATTTCCACTCCTCATAAACCTGACTCTAATAAATATGGCATCAAGTGTTCATTGTGCCAGGAAGAATAATCTTATGTTAAATGTGGTATCAAGAACACGTTGTGCTATATAATAATAATATAACTATCGATAAGATGCCAAGACTTTCCACTAATTATCCTAAATAATTTTTATGTTAATAATGAGTTAAGACCTACTACATAATTTATAGGGAGGTTTTTTCTTTAATAAATCTAGTGTAAAGTATTTACCATGCCAAATAGTAATAATCTTTCACTAGGGAGCCGGTATAGCAGTGCAATATCTAGACAAGATTATTACTATCGGTCTATGATAAGTCAAAATAATTTAAATAAATTAGAGAAAGTGAAAATAAACTTACCAATTTAAGCCCATAGAACATGTTGAGGCTTCACTTTTAACCCAAGCATAGAAATAAATTAGCTACTCATTTTATAACTAAGGGTAAAATGAAAATTTTATTAAAATACATAGAAAATACAAAATTGAGAAGGAATTACAGAAATAGAAATAAAAAATAGATTTAGGGGTGTCAAATTAGGGAGGAGCCTATATTTATAGATACAATGAGTAAATCATGGTCAACGGATGAAAATAATTCGGACGTCCAGGATTGCGCCACATGGCACTCTCTAATTGGTTGAAACAAGTCATTAGAGCTGTCATTCTGTGTATATGATGTACGGTATGCACATTTTTCAGTCTACTGATATTTTGCCACGGCATCGGTCAATGTAAATGTCAACAAATATGATTCAGTGCATTGCATGCATTGTAAGCTCATTTTTCGGTCCAATAGACTTTTGCCACATCATCCGTCAATGCCACATCAGCAGTCAACACCACATCCGCAGTCAACGCCACGTCAGCGTGGCCCATCAAAATCTTAAAATTATGATTTTGCCTTTTATGTCTTTGCTAAGGTTTTCAGCTGTTCTGAGTTTAAAAATATTGTCCGTTTTGCTGTCTAACTTCTTGTTTATTGAGAAATTATTAAAATACCCTAAAATACATAAAGTATTAAAAATACACATAAACATAGACAATTAAATATCAAGGGACTTAAAATACATAAAGGGGGAGATGTTAGTGAGACTTAGAGTATAAAATGATGATTTTACCCTTTATAAATATATACTCTCTAGGATTCAACACACCCCCTAATCAGCTTATTGCTAGTCCCTAGTAAATTAAGTGATAAAAAAATTCAACCTTTTTTTTAAAAGCAATTATGTTTACTTCTTCAATTAGATTAATGACAATAATCAAATAAAAGTACAAGCATTATTTCCAGCCTAAAGAGATATCACTCCCACATCAACCATCAACATGGGTCAGTCAAGCAAACACATGCAAACTGATCGATTATCAAAACTACACTAATTAAGCCACTTTCAAGTGTGACATGTCAATTCCAAAATCTCTCAGGTTAGAGTGACACTATCAGAAGAAAATAAACCCAAGAAAAATAGTCACTCTAAAAATGATAACTTGAGAGAATTTAATGAATGGCAATATCACACACTCTCACTAAGAATAATGCCCACAACTTAGCATATAATACGACACCAAATAAAATGATAGTCAAACCTATTCTTTATATATATATATCACTACATCATTTTAGTCCATATTACTAGTTTCTATTTCAGAATATAGCTTCCTAAAATCAAGGACTTTTATTAGGATGTAATGTAGGTTAAGGATATGGTTAATAAAGAAGTGGCAATAGGAAAAACAAAGTTTTTTTTGAAAAAAATAGAGATCTTTTAGAAATTATAAGGTGCAATTCATTTATTATTATTATTATTTTCTTTTTTCCTTTTTTTTTTCAATTGCACATCTTTTTTTCTCTTTCATACATACATATATACGTATATATATATTGCACCAATTTTTTTTTTTAAAATAATCATCCAAAATTTTCTCAAACATGAGTCGGTGATGAAACGCATAAAACGTAGGGTACTACTATAAATTAGAGTAAAATAGGATGATGAGTTAACAAAGAAAACACATTTTTTTTTATTTTATCTAGGCTCTAAATGGATAAATATAGATATTTTACAAAAGAGATAGCTGAAAAAGGCTCAAACGGATCAAAGATGGTATTTCCCTCATCTTTTAGGGCTCTAAATAGTCTTCTATTTTTACTAGTTCAATGGACTTTTAGATGTAGTAGCACATTTTTTTTAAAAAAAATGTTTGACTCAAAGGAAAATATAGAGACCATGTATAGTAAATTGCTAAGCTGTATGAAAAACTGGAAAAAATGATTACTCTCCAAGAAAAATGATAGACTCAAAAACTCACTTAGAATTTATTAAGACATTTGCATTCCTTCAAGTAACTTAACTAATTTTACTCGTCAGTTCGCTCAATTCACATTTGTCACCAATATCAGCATGCAGAGTAGCAAATAAGATGTAACATAACTCAAGGCCAAAGGTAATATAAATACAAGAATTTGAAAGTCATCATACCATCTAATGTCAAAAGATCACATAAAATGTATTTCTAGAGTTACTACACTCCATATTAAACCATTTTCCCAAAGTTAGTTCCTACAACAAAAATTAGTAAAAACTTCTCTAAGATTAAAACATTCCATAATTATCTATTATTCCTTCCCCCTAACCAAAATGAGACATTGTCCTAGAATCTGGCTCTGGTCTATAAGCTTATAAAAAATCAAGTAACTCGTTAGCAGTAGGGGTACAAATAAATTTTTTTTTTTTTTATTGTGAAAGGAATGAAATGATTTTTATTGCATGGTTAAGAAATGCAAGTAGGTCATAAAAAATTTATTGACATTTATCAAACCGATTAGTTTTTTATGAATGTTCATATTAGTCCAAGATGAAAATGTAAATAATGCCTCTAAAGTTGCAGGATCTCCTCGCAAGAAAATGAAAGCTTCAGCATGTCTTACCATTTAGATAGTCTTTCTTGCATGGTGAAGACAACTAACTCCTCTCCAATTGGTGGGCCGGGAATGCTTAAAAGAGGTCTTAAGGCTTCCGGAATGATGCATAGCATGTGGCTTCCTCTATTGTAGTTAGCTTATGCAATAAGCTTTGATAACCCTCAATCACCTCCTCTATGTACTAAGTGTATTTTTCTCTTTGCTAGGACTCGACAAAGACCTATTCTACCTCAACAAACTCTTTATACTTCCCATAGTGAAACCCAGAAACCACACAAATGTTCTTAAATTATCTACTTGAAGATTCTGCCATTGAGATAATTATAAAAATAAACAACTTGTGAATGTTTAATAAAATGAGCTTATATTTAAATATCTTGGTAACAACCATAATGATACACAACTATAAAGGAAGTGGTGTGTTTTTCAAATGATGCGTGAAATTTGTGGCTTTAAAATCAAAAGTAAAAAGTAAACAAAAAGAAAGGATAAAAAAAAATAATGCAAATGATAAAATAACAGTAAAGAAAAAGGATATGTAATGATAGTTGTGATTGTGGCTCACATCTTCCTCTAGTTTTACATCCAAAAACGGCTTGAACGCCCTCTATGGATCGAAGATAGGCTTCCTATCCAGTTTTCTTATAAACTGACAAACAAGGTCCTTTATAGTCAGATTCCTGAGACTATATCTTGTATGTTCTATCTGAAATAATGGCCATAACTAGAGAATTGCTCTCTGTACGTACCCACTGGGATGTGTTGAAGAGACAAAATGATATTATCCAATGACTCTTTATTCAAGCCATCCCTAATGAATTGAATCTCGTCTTCCCTGTTATCAGAAACTACTCCTAAAGTACACTTTTTTTTATTGCATTCTATTTTGGCACACTTATGACAAGCAACTAGAAGTCATCGATCTCTTCGTTTTCTTGAGTAGTTTCCTTTACTACAACTAGGCATATATACAATAAATTTGGGAGGTAACTCACCTGTCAATCGTATTTTGATTGTCACGGAGTACCGTTATCCACCACTTAACCGGGGTAACAAATTAAAACACACTTAAATAAAATAAAGCCTACTAAATCAAGTAACAAGTGAAAGCAAACAAAAGAAAAAAACACACAACTTAAAAAAAAAATGCGTTTAAGTAAACAATTACTTACAAATGTCCTCTTATTGAATTTATCTCAAGTTCCAATTGGGTTTCATAGATACCACATTTGATTTCCTTGAGTTTTCCTTGAAAGTCTTCAAAGTGGGATACTAATGCTGGTGGTCGGAGGTCCCAAACATGATGTGATTGAAAAACATGGAGTAAGTCGTTTAGATGATGCTTCACACACAGAAGTCGCTTAAGTTGGGCAAAGAAGATCTATCTGATAGAGGTATTCATGATAAGTAATGAAAGAAAATATAACTGGTAATCAAAAACACTTTAACAGAAAATAAATAATTTTAAACAAAAGAATAGTAAAATAAAATGATAAAAAAAATTAAATCACCGAAAAGAAATGGAAAGTTCTCAATTCAAATCTAGTAGGTCACTCAAATTGATTTCGATGTCTTCGTCATGTGGTTGGTACTCTACATATGGCTTTAATATTTGACCATTAACTTTGAAAATAACACTGTTCTTTGGATCCTTAATTTCAATTACTCCATGTGAAAAAACAGTATGAACAATAAAGGAGCCAGACCATCGAGAGTGCAATTTACCTTGGGATAGGTGTAGTGACAATTGAATAAAAGCACTTTTTGACCTAGTGTAAAAGATTTTCTCATGATATTCTTATCATGAAAGACTTTCATGATCTTTTTATAATCTTTAGCCTTTTCATCGGTGCAAATATCCTCAAATTCTGCCAGTTGGAACCTCTTTTTTGAACTATAGCAGGGGTAAATAGTACTTTCATTTAGTTGTTTATTGTCAAGTGATGATGAAGTGATTTCTTGCAATATGTTTTCATCTCCCAAGGATGTATATTTCAAAGTATTGGGTGACGATTTAAGCTCGAGTTTTAGTAATAATTCTGATGGGATGAGATTTTGCCCAGATGATGCCAATTACTCTTCTTTTAACTTCCATTTATTAGCATCCATGAATGGTGATGAATCGAGTGAGGCATTAATCTGGTCAAAAACCAAACCAAAGTGAGTTAACCATTCTTGTAACAAATCGTCACTAAGTTTAGAAGCAAGATTATGATCAATTAATTCTTCAATAAAATTTCAATAAAATTCATATCAACAATTTCATCGTCTCCACCATAAGGTTGTTTGACAATATTGAAGATATTAAGCTCTATAGTCATATTGCCAAATGAAAACTTTATATTTTTTGTCATGCATTGAGTGTAAACATCAGCAGTTGCCAAGAAAGGTCAGCCTAAAATAATGGGGATGTGCTTATACAAATCCTGCATTGGTTGAGTATCAATCATAATAAAATCAACAGGAAAATAAAACTTGTCTACCTAGATAAGCACATCTTTCACAATACCGCGAGGCATTTTCATAGACTGATCTGTAAGTTGTAACACAACTGGAGTTGAGTGTAATTCTCTCAATCCAAGTTTCATAAATACAGAATAAGGCAAAAGATTTACACTACCTCCTAAGTTCAACAAAGCATTCTCAAATGTGTGGTTCCCAATGCTACATGAGATAATAAGGATCCTGGGTTTTTAAATTTTGGACGAATTTTTTATTGATGTATATAACTAATGTTTTCGATTAAAAATGCCTTCTTTTAAATATGAATACCTTTTTTTTTTAGTGCATAGATCTTTAGGAAACTTGGCATAAGAGGGCACTTGCTTTATAGCATCAACCAAGGGAATGTTAACACTTACCTGTTTAAATATCTCTAGAATCTTACCCGTGGTATTTCCCTTTTTTGCTTTAGCTAGGCTCTTAAGGAATGGAGCTTTAGGGATATATTCTCGAGAACAACTTTCTTCTTTCTCCTTTGATGAATCCTCAAAATCTACAAGAACAACTTGATTTGTCTTTGTCACTATCATCCCCACTTTGTTGTCAACTTCTTTCCCTTTTCGTAAGGTTATCACAGTTTTGACCTCTTCATATTGCTGGGCTGAGTCATTACTTACTTCATGTAGTCCTTTAAGATTTAGTACCGCCTGGCTTGGGAATTTTCCCTTTTCAACGGTCATTGTTAAGTTTTAAACTAAAGAAGCTAGCTGACCTACCATTCTTTCTAAGTTTGAAATCAACTCGGCTTGTGAATTGAAGCCTACTCTCATTTCATTCCGCAGTTTATCAACGGTGCGATTTTTTTTATCTATTGCGAAGTGAGTCCAATTTTTAAAATTTTGGAATGCTTTCTCCCATGGTATGGGTTAAGAGTAGTTCTGATTGTATGGTCTGAATGATTGTTGAGAGACTTGAGGAACTGGTTGCATTGATGGAGCTAGTGTTGGAGCTCTGTTCTGTTGGAATCCTTGAGACCAAAGTTGGAATGGTTTCTCCACCCAGGATTATAAGTATTGAAGTAAGGATTGTAGTTTGGCTACTTTCCTATCACACCAATTACATTGGCTTAATCTGGATATAAGTCATAATCAAGTTGATTATAAGCAAATGACTCTGTTGATTTTGCAGCCGTCAAAGACGCTATTTGGCGAGAAAGTCCTTCACCTATTTCTTTGACTTCCTTAATTTCTGATCTTGACTCACCAATATGAACTTCATTCACTCTTTTGATTTTTCTCACATTTCTGAATGATCTGCGTCACTGTTGAAAATTATTTACTTGTCGCTGAAAAAATCCCAAATCTCTGATGCACTTTTTGACATCAACTCTCCTCCACTTGTCACTGCTATTAGCCATTCCTACACATGTGGCAATAGTCCCTCCAAAAGGTATTGGAATTGGTGCCATTTCTCGTATCCATAATGTGGACATTTCAAGAGTAGCTCATTGAATCGTATTAGTTTTATGCAATAGGAAGCATTTATTTAAAAATTTAGTAACTATTTGTTCCCATGATGTAATACTATTAGCATGCTATGTACTGAATCAATAACGAGATCTATCTTTTAAGAAAAATGGAAACAACTTAAGCTTAACATCATCATCTGAAAAATTCTCATATTTAAAAGTTTGACAAACAGCATGAAAATCATTCAAATGATTGTATGGATCTTCATTTTCTAGGCCATAGAATGATGGGAGACAATTTAGCACAGTAAGTTTTAGCTCAAAACTCCTAACAGCTGCATTTGGGTTTCTTATACATGATGTACTCAAATTAGTTAAGGGACTAAAGTAGTCTTTAAATGGCCTCTCCTGTGGTACTTGTGGTTGTTGTTGTAAATCCATTTCAATTTTATTATCAATTCCCAATTATGATGCAATGTGTTTACATGTACGACGTGTTTTCTCTAACTTGAGGTTTATGGGTTCTAAATTATGTGATATGACCTTCGACCATACATGCAAAAATACGTACAACAGCAAAATTGAAAACAAAGAGAAGAGATATTATGATACTAACCTTATGGCGCTTGTTACAAGCTTATTATGAAAATACACTCAATTGCTATGAATGTACAATAAAAGGAAAAAACGTAAAATAAAATAAATTAACTAAAATTGAAATAAATTGAAATTAAAGTAAATTAATAGGCGGTTAAATCAGCCATATAAATTAATAAGATCAATGTAAACTTACAAAGAAAAATAAATTACAAAAATTAAAAGAAAATAAATTAACTTAAAATAAATCAACTAAAATTAAGATAACTTATAGGCGATTAAACCGGCCATATAAAAAGAAAATTACAAGAAAATAAAAATACAAAAAGATATTTACATAAGAAAATTAACTCTATGAATTGAAATGACTTACCTCCTTGGCGACGGCACCAAAAACTTGTTGTACAAATTTTATTGAACTCGCAAGCGCACGAATCTATTAAAGTATAGATTAATGGTAACGGGTGTCGATCCCACAAGGAGGTGGATTTTAATTATGTATGGTTATTATTATTATTTATTATTTATGCTTTTTGTGAAATTTCTTAATTTATTCTATCCTAAAATTGAAATTAAAATAGAGATAATAAATTAGTACTTGATCAATTCAATAAAGTACTTGAGTCTTAAGATTTATACTCAATATTTCACTATGTCCTTAATATTCATTTTCTTAAATCCAATTAATTTATAAGGGGATATTTCAACTCTTCATAAACCTAACTCTAATAAATATGACATTAAGTGCTCATTTGCTAGGAAGAATGATCTTATGTTAAATGTGGTATTAAGAACACGTTGTGCCAGGTAATAATAATGTAACTGTCGACAAAAATAAATTTAATTTATTTAAACTATATCCATGCATTTTAATCCATTAAGCCCAAATTTTATTGGACTTAAAACTAGGATTTACCAAGCCCAAAAACCATTTCTAAACTTAAATGTGAAATAGTAAACTAACTTTGTCCAAGTGAAATTATGCAGAACCATAGGGACCTGAGTGATATTTACCACTCAAAAACCCTAGTTTCTCCACCGCCATCAACGAAAGTCAGCAGCTGCCGTTCCTCCCTTTTACCGATCATCTCTCACCGCTGTCAACCAGAAACGTGCCACCTGCCAGCTGTTGCCTACTACTGCAGTGTTAGCTGCGTCATTGGTCGCAGTAGTGGCCTACTCTGCTCCATAGTCTGTGAGTGAGTTGCAGTCTGCATGCATGTCAGTCCGCAAGTTCGTCGACGGAGTTCGTTGCTTTTCCGGAAGCTACATGCGCTGATGCTCTGCTGGCTGCGTCGCGCGAGCCTCATCGCAGACGTGTCTGCATTGCATGCGCTAGGGCTCTGCTGCGATCGGTTTCTTTGGTTTTGTGCATTTTTGTCGAAATCTTGATGTTTTGATTTTATTTTACAAATTACAATCCCCAATAACTTACAAAAAATTTTGAAACATAAAATTAAATCAAAAGAAAAACATGGTGATAATAGACCACTCATTTTGTTACAAATTCAAAATAAAATACAAACAAATTTCTAACCATGAATTGAGACAATCTAAGCATGCTTTATTCATATATGAACAGATAATATATATCTAAATAAATTGTGCCACTCTAATACATAATTAACAAGATAGATTTCTTACATAATTCTTATATATTATTATGAGATGGCTCTGATACCAATTGAAGAAAATAAAAATAGGTTTTTCAATTTTTTAATTAAAACCTTTTAAGATTGATCTCATACAATATATAAGAATTAAGTAATCTAAAAATTTATACCTTGATATTTTGAGAAGATAAACAATTAAGAGTTGTAGATCCGCCTCCAAACGATCTTCCAGGCTATGACTCAAGTTTGATCAACACTGGACGTGTGAGCATCTGTTTCATCACTCCCCAATTGCAACTGACTCCTCTTAAATGTCTTCTGTATTTTTCTTAAAAACCCTGTAGTTCTCTCTTCTCTCAATTTAAGAGAATAATGCCCCTTTTATAATATCTTATGAAAAACCTTAGTATGTTAGTATTAGAATTTCTATTTAAAATATAATTTCTCTTTTAACTATCTCTCTCACTTACCTAAAAGTGGAAGGAATGCGTAACTAACTAAGAGACTACCTTGTAAAATATTACAAACCCCCATGTATACTTGAATATAACATACTAGGCCTTAAAAAAATATTATAATTATGATTTTCATCTAATATGCCAGTTTTTCTTGCTTTTGGCTCCAGTGATGGTATTGTCAATTAAATGAACTAACTCGAAGATCATTTGGGAACATACAATAGTGGCTACAATAATTAAATTTGTAATTACACAAATATAATTATTTAATTCCAATTCTACTCCACTATAAGATTGAAACTGACCTCCATAAATGTATGCTCGAATATAATTCGCCCAAGCCACATTGATTTCTTTACTGCACAATCCTTTGTACTACATCGTTAATTTAAATTGATATCTCGAATATCTAATCAATTTAATTACATCTTTTTCCTTGATACTTACTGATTTTCTCTAATAATCAATTTCAACATACTTATTTATGTTGAGACACTCTGACCAAAGAATTCTATGATCAAGTACTAAAAACTCATCAAGAGATGTGTCGTACAAATTCTATATTGTTAATCTAAAATTTCAATACTTGTAATTGCTCTCACTAAAATACCGAATAATCTTGATTACATGTATATGTCATGCTCATTGGTAACTCAAATGAAATAACAACTACAATCATGAAATTATAACTAACTCAAGATTAAGATTACAATAAATCAATGCATATGAGATTTAATAAGTCTGACAGTTATTACTAGGTTAATTAAATCTCATATTGATCCAGTTCAATGTAGAGATACTACATCAATAAATTCATATATGATCAAGACAAATCACTCAATAAATTTATTACAATCTATACCTAAATAAAGTGCCCAACTTTATTTATCAACTACGAACTTAATTTATTTAATCATAAGATAACTTGTATTTATGTCTTCTGTGAATCCATATGGTGATCGCATAAATACATATAATATAATTAAATGGACTTTACCCAAAATATTAATGCAATTCAAAATATCTTAATAAATACTTGAAATATTTTATTAATCAGAAATCAATACGCTTTAAATAGCACATAATCCCAACACTATACGGCTCTGCATACAAAATAAAAATATATATGATAGGATTCTTATTTATAAATTAGTAATACCTTTGTAAACAAAATTATTAATGGAAAGGATAGCTAGTCATGATTTTACTCCAACTATCTTTTAAAATCACAAAATCAAATTCATCACCTATTTGTTACTCAATTCGAATAATAAATACAGATATAGATACAAGTATAAAACCTTGAGCTTCTCCTCAAGCTCTTTAGTTCCGTATTCTTTAGCTCCTCATAGGTAGAAATGACCTGCAACAAATGAAGTGCCAAGATTCATTCAGGTTTTTATCAAACATTTCAAGGGCATAACAAACTGTAACTGGATCTCCAATTCAAAGGCAGTGAACAATTCGACAACATGCATGTGATTACCCATACTCAAGAACAAAACAACAAGATAGAGAATAAAAATAAAGATTGAAGATTGGTCTAACTATCACTTATGTCCTATATAACATATACATTTTACAAGTCTTCACACTGCTAATTTAATTACTAATTACACTCACTTGTAAGCAAGACTGTTAATTTCTAACATATGAACATAACATAGTGCTCACTTGCTTAAATCTTCAAGCAAGAGTATATGATGGTGTGTGTCCAGAAAAATCAATAAAAATTTCTGGAAAACCTAAAAAAACAACTTTAAATTAATATAATGAATATCAACACATATAAAACACACATATAAAACACACATATAAAAACACACATATAAAATAAGATTGGTAAAAAAATAAAAGTAGAAGAAAAAGAAGTTAAATGGGTAAATTCTTACCAAATTAGTGGGTGCCCATCTTTAGCATTCCTAATAATGAGTGCAGAGCTAAAAACAAGCAAACAACACCAAAAACCAAACAAGAAAATATTAGTATACCCATAGAAAAATAACACTTAATTAAAAGCCAAACCTCAAAAAATTAGCTAAAAAAAAAGTTTTAACTTGTTTTGAGAGGGCTTTCAATTAAAAGCCAAACCTCAAAGAATTAACTAAAAAATAAAAAAAGTTTTAACTTGTTTTGATGGCTGGAGGTAGCTCACGCGGCAACAATTTCAGCCAGAGCTAGGACGACGGCAATGAAGGCTAAAGAAATGATAGTGTAGACAACGTGCAACAGAAATACTGGTGGATGGTTGAAAAAGCAGCAACAGATGCGATACCAATTCCGCCTCTCTCTAGCTCTCGTATACAAATCAAATACTTGGGATTTAGGTACTGCATCTGTTGCTGCAAATCCACCTACAAACAAAGGTAAATCAACACCAAAAAGTACAAAAAATTAACCTAAAATTAGTATGAAGCAAAGCAAAAAAAAATCGCAGATCGTGGAACATAAAAGCAGTAGAACATTATCATAGAAATAATAATAAAACAATGAAAAACAGCAACAAAAGTAATCCACCAAGAAAAGAAGCAAATCAATACAAAAAATCATAGCAAAATTAATTAAAAAACAAAAATAAAGCCAAAAAGTAATCAAAAATAAAAACAAGAAATAGTTACCCAAAAATAATAGCAAAATAGTTTTGTCCAATCTCTAGCACTGCATAATAAAGCAATTCAGAAGGCAATAATGGCAAACAAAAATAAAAATAAAAACAAAATTGACAACATTATCATATTAAAGCCAAACTAACCAACAACATGAAAAAAAATAACATATACGATGGAGATAATCAAATGGTAATTAAATTTACTGGTGACCGTGAAAGGGATCAGTGATGCGCCGATCTGATAGAAACGGAAGAGGGGCACACGATGGTAGTGGTGATGAGACCAAACCAGCACCAATGGAGGTGAAACGAACGGTGGTGGTCCATGAACTTTGGCGATTCAAACAGCTACTCTAATAGTGGAACAAGGGTAGTTGTTGGGTTGGGTTTTCGGGGTTTGATTATTGTCTTGATACGAGTTAATTGCCGATGACGATGACTGCCGGTGAATATGGATCGGACCAGAGGTGGTGGTTTCAATTTTGGTGACAGGTACAAAAATTCGAATGAGAGAAATTAGGGATTTTAGAATGTTAAATGTGTAAGGTAACCGGTATCAGCTGCAAGGTTAATTTTTTCTATTTTTGATGATATCAAGTGATAACCGTTGGATTCATTTATGTTGGATCCAACGGTGAATGCTTTACTACGGTACGGTAGAGGGAATTTGAGGCCCTTTATTGTAGCAGCAGCCTTGATGCCAAGTAGCTTCTTTACTCTTATGTCATGTCATTGCTGCGTAGTTTTAAAGAAAGCCTGAAACCCTGCTCAAATTTCCCATCAACTTTCACCCAATCTTCATTATTATCCCAAGAATCATCAAACGACGCATTAATCAAACCAAGAAAGCCCCCAAAATCATCTCTTGCACAGCAACTCCAACGACTTGGAGAAGCTTGCAACTTTTCTCTGCCGCAACAGAACCCAGAAACCCGAAGAGAGAAGGCCCCAATTGAAAAAAGCAATGATTTTGATGATGAAGAGAAGGAGAAAGAACAAGAACAAGAAAAATTCGGTAGACACCAGTTGGGTCAATTTCAGTTTGATCATACAGTTCCGTTTGAGCCATTGGTCTTGTCAAAAGATGGAGAATTTCCAATTATACAGGTGCCAAAATTTTACTTTTTAAGAAAAAAAATTTGGAATGATTATAGAACAATTTTCTGAGAAAAATTGTATTTTTAGTTTGTTTAAATTCATTGTGGTTAGAGTATGAGTATTTGAGAATATGCTTGCAGTTGTACTATTGGAAGTTTGAAAGTTTGTTTGACATTTTTTTTTAAGGTTCCATCGTCGATCAACTGTAGGTTGCTTGAACATCAAAGGAAGGGAGTGAAGTTCTTGTACAAATTATATAAAAACAAACATGGTGGTATTCTTGGTGATGACATGTGAGTACATTTATTACATTGACCACACTTTACCTCTCATTTTTCGAATGAAGCAACAGGTGTAAGTAGGGTCTATAGGCATTGTTGTTAGCCTGATAACAAGTACCCTATACTTTTATGTTTCGGATTTTGTTGTTAAATTCTTTTTGCTGTGCTATTAGAGCTCATTGTGGTCTTTTAAATTTTCGATTAGGGGGCTAGGAAAGACAATTCAAACAATTGCATTCCTTGCTGCTGTGTTTGGGAAAGATGAATCTAGTGACGCCACAATATTGAAAGATAATCAGGTAGACAAGAAGGGTTATGTGCTGATAATTTGCCCCTCTTCTGTAATCCAGAACTGGGAGATTGAATTCTCCAGGTGGTCTACCTTTAATGTCTCTATTTACCATGGTCCAAATCGTGATCTGATTCTTGAAAAACTAGAGGCATACAGAGTTGAAGTGCTCATTACTAGTTTTGACTCGTACAGAATTCATGGAAGTATTTTGTCAGAGGTCGGTTGGGAGATTGTGATTGTTGATGAAGCCCATAGGCTTAAGAATGAAAAGTCAAAACTATATATGGCATGTTTAGAACTAAAAGCACAAAATCGTATTGGTCTCACAGGAACCATAATGCAAAACAAAATTATGGAACTGTATAATCTCTTTGACTGGGTTGCACCTGGGTCATTGGGGACACGGGAACATTTCAGGGAGTTTTATGATGAACCTCTCAAGCATGGCCAGAGATCAACTGCTCCTGAAAGATTTATCCGGATTGCTGATGAACGAAAACAACACCTAGTTGCAGTTCTTCGTAAATATTTGTTAAGAAGAACAAAGGAAGAGACTATTGGACATCTTATGATGGGAAAGGAAGATAATGTGGTTTTCTGTACAATGAGTGATTTGCAGAAGAGAGCATATAGAAGATTGCTTCAATTACCAGAGATCCAGTGCCTCATTAATAAGGATATTCCTTGTAGCTGTGGAAGCCCTCTTACCCAAGTTGAATGTTGCAAAAGGATTGTACCAGATGGGATTATCTGGCGTTATCTTCACAGGGATAACCTTGATGGGTGTGATTCATGCCCCTTCTGCCTTGTCCTTCCATGCCTTGTCAAACTCCAACAGGTAATGAACTTTCATATTTTGTTGTTTTGTTAACTATGATTGGTCAAAATTTGAAAGTATGTGGAAAGTCAGTTGATACTTATAGTTGCAGTAAGACTATACAACCTTCACAGTTATGCGGTAGGAATTTGTTTTTGAAGGAAAGAGGCTTTGGTCTTTCAATGAGATTATACTGAAGTGAAATGCTAGTTCGACTAAACTTTTAGTCGTCTAAATAATTGATTGCTGTTTGGATTAAGAAACTGGAACTCAATAAAACACTTGATAAGGAAAGTGTAGTTTATTTAAAATAGTTGCTGCAGTGTATTCTAACACTTTCTGCGGATGTGTCAGAGTTTAGGAGGAAGTATAGACCTAAATGTCACAAAAGATCTAGTTATCATTTCAGCACATATATAACTATTGAATGGTTTTCTAGATTAGCATTCCTTTTGCGCCTGGAGTAACTATGGGTAATTTGAATAAGGGTAAATGCATTTAGTCCCTATATATTGAGTAACGTTTAGTCCTTATATCCCCTGCTATTAAATACGTACTCCTGCCCTTAATTTTTCATTCTTTTTACAATAATATTCTTGGGAATGTTAATGAAAGAAACAAAATGATAATTTATCAAATTAACCTTAATAGTAACATAAAAATTTACACAAATATTTTTATTATTATTTTACTTTTAGGATTAATTTGGTAAATTAATTTTTTATAAAAAAAAATTATTAGTAAAATTGTTGTGAGGATATTAAACATTGTTTTAAGTAGGCTAATATTAATTTATGTATAAATAATTATTAGCAAGATTGTTATACAAGTACAAAAAGTACTAAATCTTTCATACTGATATTTATTGGTTAATTTGTTAATTAACTTTTTAATAGATAAATTAATTAATGCCAATAATATTGTTGCTAGGGAGTTATTGTAAAAGGAAATAAAAAAAAAAAAAAAAAGTAAGGGTAAGTAAGAATGTAACATTTTTAACTGCATAGTTGTTTTGAGACATTTTTTAAAATATAAGGACTAAATGAGTACTTAAATCAAAATATAGGGACTAAACGAGCATTTATGCTTTGAAAAAAAAAAAGAATTTAATGATTTCGTAAAACCTTATTTATGGTGATTGGAACCATTTTTCTTTAGATTCTAGAGAATATATACTTCCAAACATAATATGAACTCATGATATGAGCATGTTTGTACAAGAGCCTTGGATCTTGGGCACGAGCTTTTGGTGACCTAACACTGAGGCTCTGAACAAGTCCTCAATCAACTCGATACTCCAGGTATAAGCCTTACAAGTCCTTAGTTTACTGTATATGTTGGAAGGACCATCCACTGAACCATTGGATTATCTGGTAGTTCTATCAACTCAATGGATACTTTGAAAAATGCTTTTTGTTGAAACAGATTAAAATATTATTATATGGTGTGAATTTAAGTCATTTATGTTATTTTTCATAAGTTGGTAGATAATTGCTGTTATCAACTGTATCCTGGTACTTTGATACTTACATTTTGGAACTGTGTCACAGATTAGCAATCACCTGGAGCTTATTAAGCCTAACCCCAGAGATGAACCAGATAAACAGAGGAAGGATGCAGAGTTGGCCGCAGCTGTCTTTGGACCTGATATTGATTTGGTGGGAGGAAATGCTCAAAACGAGAGTTTCATAGGCCTCAGTGATGTTAGAAGTTGTGGTAAAATGCGAGCCTTGGAAAAGCTAATGTACACCTGGGCTTCAAATGGTGACAAAATTCTTCTCTTCAGTTACTCAGTCAGGTGATGTTCCACCAATCCACTTATTAAACACACTAGTGTGAGAGAGAATACAGCCATTATCATCCTATCTTAGTATTTTTTATGCATTGGCTGTTTGCCAAGATAATAATGAAATTTTAAAAGACATCAAGTAATTAATGAAGCTACTAAGAATTAATTTATACTTTAGTTTTGATGTCAGAAGTTCGTCACATATCAATTGATGTGTGGAAGTTGTTCAGTCTCACATTTTTCTGAATGGAAGTAGATGGAAGTTGGCTATCTAGTGATAAATTTGATTGATTGGCATTTGTAAATTGTTTTGTTGGATATAAAATTTGCTGCTGAAGGAACTTTTTATTCTTTGGGATACAATTACAATTTTTCGTTATCAGTATTTGTTAGTGTGAGTACCTTTGCCTTGATTGGACTCCTTTTTCTGTTCCTAACATTGAACTATTTCATCCAGGATGCTGGACATACTGGAGAAGCTCCTCATTCGCAAAGGATATAGCTTTTCAAGACTTGATGGTTCTACTCCTACTAACCTGCGCCAGTCTGTTGTTGATGACTTCAACTCAAGTCCAAGCAAACAGGTAATTTCTTTTTTTTTCCCCCAGTGCTAAATTGAGTAGGAATTCTGTGCTCTAAACTTCCTTTGGACTAATTTTTTAATTCCCATTTTAGGTGTTCCTGATATCAACTCGAGCTGGTGGGCTTGGATTGAATCTTGTAAGTGCAAATCGTGTGGTTATATTTGATCCAAACTGGAATCCTGCCCAAGATTTACAGGCCCAGGACAGATCATTTCGTTTTGGGCAGAAGCGTCGTGTCATTGTGTTCCGCCTTCTTTCTGCTGGCTCCCTCGAGGAACTTGTTTATACCCGTCAGGTGTACAAACAGCAGCTATCGAATATTGCTGTGTCCGGAAATTTGGAAAAACGATATTTTGAAGGTGTCCAGGTATTGTTATTATTATTATTACTTTTTCCGGTTGCGTGGTTGGAGGAAGCGGAGGTGTGTATGGAAGAAATGTTTATCAGAGAATGACTGTGCTCTGTTCTAGCTTTTAGAATCAGTATTTAAATGTTTAGCATGCTTGCATTTGACACAATTGTCTTTTGTCAGGATTGCAAAGAATTTCAAGGCGAGCTCTTTGGAATTTGCAATCTATTTCGTGATCTCTCTGATAAGCTTTTCACTAGTGAAATCATCGAATTACATGAAAAACAGGGACAACAACATGAGCAACATCATTGTACAAAACAGGGATTTAAAGAGCTTGATACCCATGTTGTTTCCTCTAAAGACGCAAAAACATTACTTTCAACAGGATCTAAGACCAGAAAGTCCAGTGATCCGGAGGTGGCTAGGAAATCCAAACTGCTCCTTGAAGACTTGGGTAAGTTCAATTTGTGTGCTTTTATTGTAGTTAAGATTTTATGCATTGATAAGGGAGTATAGAGTTGAATATGTGAATGGAATAATGAGTTAATAGAATATCTGGTTAATCATCTAACATTCGTCATGTTCAGGTATTGTTTATGCTCATCGCAATGATGACATTGTCAACAATCAGCCTGGTCTTCAAAGTAAGACAGAAGAGAGCATCCCTCAGGATTTGAGCTCATGGCCTCCACAAATTCCTTCCAATAGTGCAATTGGTAAAGAGAACCGCGCTTCATCCAAAAAGCGCAAGAACATAGAATACAGCCTTCTCGCTAGGTTCATGAGTATGGATGAGGTTGAATTCAGCAAGTGGGTATTATCTGCAACTCCTTCAGCAAGGGAGAAAGTACTGCAAGACTATAGGAAGAGAAAGAAGACACCCAAGAGTTGAATCTGTTTTTTATTGCTGATTCGTAAATATATCAAAAGTATATAACTTGCCATTGTATCATGTCATTTTATAAAGATGTAGATTCTTTTCTCTTATTTTTGTTCGGTGGTGGTTCCAGATTCTACCAAAGAAAATGTAAATAATATATTCTTTTTGAGTGAAGAAAAGAGCAATTCTTTTCTTCAACAAAAAGGGGAAAAAAATTACAAATGCTTCTTCCCGAACGTAAAATATCAACAGAACAACTTAATTGGTTGGTTGAGAACTATTTGTCCCAATGTCAAGCAACAGATCTTACTTCAAAATAAATGAGTTTCTATTTTCTGTTCTTGAGTACAAGATTCCAAGGACGTGTTCTCACATTTCTAATTTCTCCATATGTTTTACATGCTGCAACCTGGAGTTACTTTAGCAACTACTTCCTCTGCATCTTAAATCTGGACACTGGCTTTGATGATTGAGAACCAGAAGGCTGCAGCGGTCAAAAATATTAGGATTTAAAGTTTATGAACATGTTGTCGATGTGTATGGATCAACTATACCTTTGATGTGTTCCTGATTTGTTCCTGCAGATCTGTTTGTAGGCTATAATCATGCTCTATGATCGATTCTGTAAAAGCCTGGCACAAAAGAAAGTTAGCTTGTCACAACGGTTAACATTCATGTAATTACACTATTTTCTTCACCTCATATACATGTTCATCTCACTGAATTGACAATAAACAATGGTGGAAAATACCTTGTAACGATCAAATTCTGGCTTTGTAGTCTGGGCAGATATCTGCATAAGGAAAAAGATCTGTTAAAGCTTTGGCAGGGCAAGCTCTTCACCATACAAACAAATTGTGCAACTCTCATAGCAAACATGATATACTTCTTGTTAGTAGAAATCTATAAGAAAATATTACGTCTATGATGGTAATGAAAAAGATTTGTTAAAGCTTTGGCAGGGCAAGCTCTTCACTATACAAACAAATTGTGTACCCCTCGTAGCAAACATGATATACTTATTGTTAATAGAAATCTATAAGAAAATATTACATCTATGATGGTACTGAACAGATCTTTTACCTTCCCTTCCAAAAAGTAGATGAGCAGCATGATGTTGTTCTATTATTCTTTTTGCAATAAGAACTGAATTTCGATTAATATTATGGGATTTACAAAAAGCAAAGGAATTTGTACTTGGTGTCAGAACTTAATCAAGATGAAATCACCAAAATTAGCTCTAATCACAAAAGATTATCAATTAGGTCAAAAGAAGGCTGTGTTGTGATCTGCAAATGTTATGTTTGCCATACCAAATATTAGAATTAATGACTTGAGGATCAGTTCATACATTTTGAATTCTTCGCTCTAAATTAGCAAATCATATTTCATATAACTGTTTAGATAGCCAGCCACCCCCCTTTTTTTCTTTTTTTTTTTTTTTGGTTGGGAGTATGGTACAATGAAGTTGATACATTGAATTAGATAATGTGGGAACCAAGCACATTTTGCAGGTTCTCAATGAAACACTAGGCTTTACTGACCAATGAATTCTACTTCAGAGATATTATGATGCAGTTAACAACTATCTGAGGCAGCATATTATAAGGGCATAACCTTCACTGACCAATGAATTCTACTTCAGAGATATTATGATACAGTTAATAACTAACTGAGGCAGCATATTATAAGGGCATAACCACCTTATGCAAGTAGGGGAAATTCCTTTCAACTATCAAGACACTCCATTTCTGCCATAAGAATAGTTTGTATAACTAAAGATACAGTGCACGAAGCTATAGAAGGTACTACATTTATACTGCTCGGCAAGAAGTTCATATGTCAATTCCAAAAAAGCACAAAAGAGAAATAATGCTTGTTGAGCTTGAATAGAATTACCTCCTTTCTTGATAAAGCTGCTGTTGCAACATTGTCCCCTTTAGGAAGCACTAAGGCCTTCTCAGCAGAATCAGCTTTCACCTTCGTTGCCAAACTTTTGCTTTGTGGCTTTGGATCTAAATAGGATTGAAAACTTTATACTTAAAAAGCATCAAATTGTTCAGATAACTAATTTATGATATCCACAAATCATGATACAATGCGAAGTGCCACTGAAAGATGCATTTGTTTTTTGTCTATTGTAAGAATCTGAAAATTAATGCAAAGAGAATGATTAATGCAAAAAACCTACAAATAAGTAGTACCTTCTTGATTAACATTTGCAATAAGTTAAGAATAAGACAAATCAGCCATAAAAACCTCCATTCCAACCAGAAGCCAATATAGAAACTTTTTATATTTAAAAATAAAGAAATTAAACTTCTTCAAACAAAAATTTTCTGTCTTTTTGTTGGGCAACTGGAAAGCAATGAAGAAGTTCTAACAAACTGTGGCATAGAAACCAAAAAAATTATGCAACCCATACTGGAAAACCATATATAAGAAGAAATCGTATAATCCTAGCAAAGCCTTGTGAGGCATTGATGCACATCAGTTTCTCACAAAAAAGAAATGATCATATAGTCATTTCAAACTAATGCACAAGGATTAGAAATATCCCTAAAATGTAATTAGAAGTTTGACAGAAACTGTGCCTTGTTCAAACATTTTTCTGCTTTATTGAGTTTCCCTTTTTCTTTTTTTTTTTTCTCCCCTCTTCTTTTCTCCTTATTTTAGTAATTACAAATGAGCTCATGTCAAACCGAAAAAACATAGGGAACTGTCAATGACTAACCTTCGAGTCCAGCGTGCACTGTCAATCCCGTACACTGCACTTCAAAAGTTTTTAGACAAGTAATATGAGTCGATAGGATAAAAAAGGATTTATCAATTTGATAATGACTGTCAAGAGTGTCAGTGGCTGACAACCATTAATGGCAATAATAACAGTTAAGCAAAGAATTTGAGATCCCATCAAGTCACAACAACTAAGCAAAATTCGAAATGCTATCAGATGCTATCAAGTCATAACAACTAAGAAAGAATTCGAAATGCTATCACCTTATAGACTGATTAGCCAAATCCTCAAAAGGTTAATTTTTTATTTTATTTCTTCTGCTGTGCCAGTTAACCCAACTCCTTGTCCTATTGCAAATTCAGCACAGTTATAAAGGAGATTATAATTATTAATTCTACATGCTCTAACAGATTTTTCATCCGCTGTGGCAGTTTACTCAACTCCTTGTCCTATTTCAAATTCAGCACAGTTATAAAGTAAATATAATTATTAGTTCCATATCCTCTTAACAAAAAGCAATAATCATGAACAATACCTCTGAAGGTCTGAGATAATGATCAAGGGAAATCTGATTTGAAAACTGGTCAGAAACAGTATTAGCTTGCTCATCTTCATTGTTCTCATTGTCACTTTCAGCCGCATTATTTTGCTTATTTTCATCACTACCATTTTCAGTTTCAGCAGCATGTTCTTCCTCCTCAAGTTCATCAAACCTGGACATAATATGAGCATACTCTTGATCTTCATCTCCATTTTTTGCATTGTGACTTTTAGCCACATTATTTTGCTTAATTCCAGCACTCCCATTTTCAATTTCCCAAGCAAGTTCTTCTTTCTCAAGTTCATTCAACCTGGACATAATGCGGGCATATTCTTCATCTTCATCTTTCAGGCTGTCAGCTTCAGAAAGCCGAGAAGAATCTTGTTTCAACAGAGCTAGAAAAAAAACCTTGATACATCAATTTCAGTGCAAGTACAGAAAATATTCTAATACAAAGCTAACATCATTATGAATTACAAGTATGACATCTACAAGTCAAAATTTAGAAAATAAGAGATCTTAGAGCCTCCCCTGGGTGGTTATTGCCTAATTGTAGATCTTTGGCTTTTGGGATGTCACTGTGGAGCTAGAAGGATAGAAAAGGGCATCCTTATTACCAAGGATAAGCTCACCCTTTTACAATTTTAAACAAGAAAACGACTAGAAGGACACAAGAACCTACCTGATTTAGATGCCCTTTCAGACAAATTTTCCGACTCATATTCTTCCCTTATCTCTACAAGACCCTCCTGTTATACATATCAGTTCACAATTATCAATGTAGAGAGAAACATGAGTGATGAATCTAGTACAGCATTCAGTAGCTAATATTACATTTAATAACAGTGACTACCATAAAAGCTTCTCCGTGACCTGAAAACAAAACTGTGAAACTTACCGCTGCTTCAGAAGCTGTAGTATCAAAAAATGAAGCCTCAGCTTGAAGATCCTTCATCATGGCCTTGAGAGAATCACCTTGAGAATCCAAGACCTTCCCCCTCCTCTTCAAAATCTCAACAGTTTGCTTGGATGTTCTCTCTGCATAATACCCTTCTCCCAAAAGAACCTAAAAACAATAGTCACCAAAAAATAAATCAAATGCTCAATGAACTACCAAACCTTATACTGAAATTTTATCAGGCAATGCATTTTATTTCTTCTAATATTTTGCTTTATCTAACCAGGGGTGATCAGCAGTAATTCTACAAAATCCACTTTCTAAACATTTGAAAAAAAAAAAAATTCTTTCTGTGCTTACAGCACTAACCAAGTGCCTGAACATCCCAAAAGAGGCTATAATTCACTATAAAATGAACAAAAGCACTTTCAAAGTTTACATAATGATTCCCAAACGCTCCTTAAATTGACTAGAATAATTATAACAAATTAAACTTATAAGAATGAATTACCATAAACTCATTGGTATGTATCAAACGCCCAGGAAAAAATGCTGCTTTTCCAAACGGAACCTGTCAATTAAATTTTTTTTTTAAAAAAAAAAGAAGGAAATGTTATTATTTTCTATTTTGAAAAAGTAGAGCAGGACACGTTATTGGTGTGAAAATGACTTGCCATGATATCGTGGTGAAGTTCTTCGGGGAGTTTCTGGACGAGGTTAACGAGGTTTGTGTTATCTGCGATGAATTCCTTAACTCGGTCAAGCTCCTGCTGCTTCTCCGATAGCGCATCCTGCACGCGCTTCGCTGCTTTCTGCATGTCGTCGACTGGAAACATCGACAAGAGTGGCGTCACGGTTCCTTTAACTGTTGGCTCTTCCATTTTTGATTGATTGATTTGATTGCTTCTCTGCAGCGGGTTTTGATCTGTTCAGTTTACAAGTTAGCGCATTGCTGCTGATATCAGGGACGGATATGGCATTTCACCAGATTTTTCCCTGCTTTCACTGGATTTATATAGAACTCTTATCGGATTCAAATAATTTGATTTATTTTTGGAAAATTTTGATTTAAATAGTAAAACGTATAAAAAAAAGTGTTTTTGAAAAAGGTCAACTATTTGAATTCAGTAAAATAGTCACTAAATTCATATTTTAAATAAATTTTAAATAATGAGACTACTTCACTTAAAAAATTACTCAAAACACTTATTTTCTCATAACACATATTATTCCAATTTAAATAATAATAATAATAATAATATATTAATTAAATATAATAGTATATTAATAATTATTATATTAGTATATTAATTAACTATAATAATATATTAATTATTGTGATTATTTATTTAAAAATTATTATTAATATTAATTATTGATAATAATCTATTATTAATTATAAATATTTTAATTAATAATTATTATAATAATATATTAATTAATTAACTCTAATAATCAATTAATTATTTTGATTATTTCATAAAAAATTATTATTATTAATCATTACTATTAATAACATATTAATTAATAATAATTACTATATTAATTAATTATAATAATATATTAATTAATTATAACTAGTGATAAAATGGGTATTTGTAATTTTTTGGGAGGGAGAGAATGATCATTCCCAATAATAGGAGATACATTTCTAAGCCTCCCTTGAGAATTAATCTCTTGTTCTTCATTCTTAAATTAAGATGAGTCTCGTAATTTTAATTTTGATATCCCGAAAAGTAAACACACCATAATATTTCTAATATTGTCCTAATTTGAATCATGCATATCTTCTTCTACTTTAATTAATTATTTATGGGTATATAAAATGTTTTCAGCGCCAACTTCAATCAATATTCTTCCAAGACTTGCTTGTTTAATTTATGCATTTTAGATTGATCTTTTAATATGTGTAATAGATATAAAATAATGAGAATTCGTAACTGTTGCGATGCTGTTGGGTCCTTGAGGGTCGTGACATATAAACCCGCTCATTCTTACACTCATACGCCCAATGCCCAATTTGAAAGCACTTCTGGCACTGGGAAGCTGCACTACCAATGGTAGACATTGTAGACTTAATATCCTTTCTTTCGCCCAATCTCACCACCTTTTCAGTACTCATCAAATACATCTGCCTCTTCGCCTCCCTCTTCTCCTGCCATCTACTTGGCCCTTCTTCCTTCTGTCCATTCGCATTCACATTTTGGGCAGCTGCAGCTGCCGCCCTCTCTGCCTGAGCATGACTCAAACCTTTTGCTGCACTCAAGGCTGCAGCCTTGATTCTCTCAGCTGCAGCCTGACCCTTATCTTCCTCCTTACTTCACATTCGGAAAACCCTAAAATTCCCAACTCCTCAAATCTTAAAAAATTTCAAACACAATCTGCTCTCATTCCACATTCAAGAACACTATTTCAGTCAATCATACGTTTCTAGCAATACCAATAACAATGCAAAATTATCAAAATTAATATCACAAAGTTTTGAAACTTTGATTAGAACTGGGCACTTCAAGTTGGCTATGGTTTTTTTCAGGAAACCAAACCAATCAATTTGGAAAGTTTCAAACCAAACTTCAAAAGTAAACTGAACTGAATTAGTTCAATTTGGTTTGGTTCTATGGGTTTTTTCGGTTGAAGCATTTCTGGTGCTTCTTCCCAAAATGACCTGACTATATTGCTCTGAAAAAAGGGCCAAGTTTCAGAGAGGCACAACTCAGTCAAAGGAAAAAAAATCAAGGATACATCAATACAAATCAACATTTCACTATTTAAATGTCATTAGAGCAATAATAACTCTGAAGTATAGCTATACTAAATTTCGACAAGATACTTCTGCATGTATCATCCCGATATGCACAAATATACATTCATTAATTCTTTTGCACATATCATTGAATGGCAAGCACATAAGACAGGTACAAAAATGAACATATGAGAGCAAAAGTTTTATTTTACGACAACTCCAAACAAAACCCAGATGAAGTACGAGTTTAAAAAGACAGTATTTTGGGTAGAAGCAAACCTTCGACGGTGGCAGCGTCAGCAACGACGGGTCTGGGGTTTTGATAATCTGATCAATAAACATTAAATCAGATAAATAAACACAAAGAACTCAAATTTCATCACTCAAGTATTTTCAAAAACTTCTATTAAAAAAATTGAACAAGAAAGCCAAAACGAAACTAAGCTTCACGACCGGCAACGAAGATTTCGCGACGGCAGACGCAGCAGCTGATTCTAGTGTTTAAGCTTTTCTTTTTAACTTTTTTGGTTGTATTTATGATTTTTTTTCCCCAAAAGTTGAAACTCTAACATTTCGGTTTTTATAATTTGAACCAAACAGAGATTTGGTGTGGTTCGGTTTGGTTCAAACGAAACTGAATGTCTAGCCCTTAATTTTCAATTACGACACATACAGATTTTTCAAATAATACATGTTAACCATACATTATTCCAACTATTTTCAAGAAAAAAAAAAGAATTAAATAAATAAAGATTTTCTTAAGAAAAATCGAGTCTAGGATTGAAAATAAACAATAAATCAACTATTAGGACTAAATTTTAAATATTATCTAATTGTTATTTTTCCACTATATAGTAGCTAAAAGGAGCATTTTAAAGCAAAATGTTCTTTAGGCAAAGAAATTGTTGTAAGGAAAAACGTGGCAAAGTCAAATAATGAGAGTATGTGAGCATGAGAGCGTATAAGCTTAGTAGAAAGCTCAATAAGTTAATTTTTTAGCACACTTAGAGAGTATGAGAGTATATGGGCATGGACCATGAGATCATGACAGCATGCAAGGTCAGTACGAAGTTTCATAAGTCAATTAAGCATAGCTACGTGAGAGCGTGAAAAAGTATGTGAGCATGAGACCATGAAAGCATGTGAGCGTGAGAATACGAAAGCATGAGAGCATGCAAGCTCAATAGGAAGCTTAATAAGTTAATTTTTAAGCACAACCAAAGTGCATGAAATCATGAGAGTATGTAAACATAAAACGATGAGAGCATATGAGCATGAGACCATGAGAGCATGCAAGCTCACTAGGAAGCTTAATAAGTCAATTAAGCGTAGCTACATTGATTTTTTAGTGTAGCTACATGAGAGCACGAAGTCAAATAAGTACGATTGCAGGAGAATGTAGCTGTAAAAGAGCATGATAGGCTTAGAGCACAATTATGACACGGGATTTTAATTTACAAAAGAAAGCTATTGAATATAACAGTTAAGATCGATAGTTGGGAGCATTATCTGAGCTCAGTATAAGAATCTAGATGTTCACGAAGTCGAAAGTGAGTTTAAGAAAGAGATAAATATTGAAATAAGATAAAACTCTAAATTAAGTGGTAAAAGTGATTAGAATAAAGAGTCATCGATGACTCAGGATACTTAAATTATATTACAAATAGAGAATTCTTAATGCATAAAGCTTTATTGTAATTATGATTCAATAGCGAAAATTATTTTTGTTATACATGTGTACATAAGTCAAGTGATGAACTGCATAATTTCTTTGTCTCATTTTTTATATCGCTCCATTATCTAAGTCTTTAGTTGACGAGATACTAGCGTAAACAATAATGTAATAGACATTGTTATGTCATGATTAACAAATAATGCGCATATTTTAAATAGATATTCTATTTTTTTACTATTCATAGATTAAGGCAACTCAATTTTGTTAATTCAATATCTTGTTTTCCCTCTCAACCCACTCTAATAATAATAAAAAAACAAAAACATTGTCTTTTGCATAGGCAGAATGTGTTGCACCGCAATTAGCAAATATTGTTCATCATGTATTTTTTACTTTGACACTTCACTTAAGGATTTTATTGTAAAAAAAAAAAATATTAAAACAAAAAGGGACTATTTATATAATTTGATCCTAATTTTGAAATATTTTTGTAATTTTCACAAAAATGTTTGAGTATATTTTTTTGGAAAAAGTCATTTCAAAAACAATAAAATAATATTAACAATTTAAAAAATGGTACAACTATAGCTTGAGTGGTGGCGCACTCGGGCAACATTCGGGAACCTTGCGGGGAGAAGGGGATTTTGGCCAAATGGGAAAGCTCGCGATTTTGTAAAATCAAAGTTTAATGAGATGGTCCTTTCAAAAACATAAAAAAAAGATAATAATAAAGTCCACCTTAATTTTTGATTAAATATTCATAAATTAATGAATAAAGCAGTGAAACACATGCTAACCTAAGTGTTGATCTTGCAGCAATGCTGTTTTCAGTATTAGGGAATCATTGATGCAATGGAAAATAGAAAGAAGAAGAATTGGCGTAAAGAGCCTTCCTAAAGAAAAAAAATAAATCAAAATAATAATGTTCTCAATTTTTTATTTTCTTTCTTAATTAATTAAGAATAGTTTTGGTTTTAAGTAAAATATGAAGGATATATGTGAAATTGAATTAAGCATAAAACTAATTCTCAAAATCAAATTTTGACAAGAGTGATTTAAAAAAAGAATTGCCAAATGAAAAAAAATTAGATTTTAACTTTTAAAAATTACCTTTAAATATTAATAGTAATTCTAAATGAACCTTAATAAACAACTTGGATGGAACAAAAATAAATTTAAATTTAGAAGAACTTAAATCAATGATGCATATTAATGGGGGTAAAAGTCTGTTTAGCCCATCTAATTTGAGGTATGCTCGTTTAGTTCCTGTATTTTTAAAACTATCTCAAAATATCTCTATCATTAAATTATTAATATCTATGTCATTACTTTTTATTTATTTTGTCTTACTTTTATAATATTACCCTCTTACAATAACATTTCTTTTCTTTTACAGATTAAATTATCGAAAAAGTAAATTACCAATTTAACCAAAAAAATAAAATATATATATATATATATATATATATATATATATATATATATATAATTTTTATAGAAGCTCACGTATGTCCAAAAAAATTAATTATTGTAAAAAATTATATTACCAATTTAACTCCAAAACTAAAATTAAAACAAAAAGAATATATATTAATTTTTTTGGAAGCTCAAGTATATCCAAAAAATTAATATTGTAAAAAATTAAATTACAATTTTTTTGGACATTAATTAAAAAAATATATTAGCTCCTCAACAGAGTGTTTCACAAAAATTAATATATTTTTTTTATTAAATTGATAATTTATTTTTTTCATTTTTAATAATGTCCAAAAAAAGAAATATTATTGTAAAAGGATAATATTATAAAAATAAGTCAAAATGAACAAAAAATAATGGCATGGGTATCAATAATTTAACGGTTGCAATGTTTTGAGGTATTTACTAGAATACAGAGACTAAACAAGTTTTTATCCTTTTAAAAAGTCATGATCCCACTAAATTTTGTAATTTCTACCAACGACACAGATCGATTATATATATATATATATATATGTTCATTAGGCATTGATGATCTTTTAACGATATCTTCTAAGTGATGGCTAGTCCAAGATGCTGAACAACAAAGTTTTATGGCAATCCATTAACATATGGTATGCTACAAGTGAATATTTGCGACAAGAAATGGATCCTAATTTTAGGATAACTGAGCCTTGTAATCCAGTCCATATAATGTCTTTTTCAGGGGCTAGAGGAAATGCATCTCAAGTATACCAATTGGTGGGCATGAGAGGATTAATGTCTTATCCCCAAGGGCAAATGATTGATTTACCCATTCAAAGCAATTTACGCGAAGGACTTTCTTTAACAGCATATATCATTTCTTGCTATGGAGCTCGCAAAGGGGTTTTCGATACCGCTGTCCGAACATCAGATGCTGGATATCTTACGAGCAGACTTGTTGAAGTAGTTCAACACATTACTTGTACGTAGAAGCAGTTGTGGCACTCGTCCGAGGAATTTCTGTGAGTTCTCAAAATCAAAATAGGATGATGTCGAAAAGGGTTTTGAGCCAAACATTAATTAATCGTGTATTAGCAGACGATATATATATGGGCCCACAAGCCATCGCCATTAGAAATCAAGATATTGGGATTGGACTTGTCAATCGACTCATAACCCTTCGAACACAAGCAATATCTATTCGAACTCCCTTTACTTGTAGGAGTACATTATAGATCTGTCGATTATTCTATGGTCGGAGTCCAACTCATGGTGACCTGATTGAATTGGGGGAAGCCGTAGGTATTATTTCAGGTCAATCTATTGGGGAACCGGGGACTCAACTAAGATTAAGAACTTTTCATACCGGCGACGTATTTACAGGGGACACTGCAGAACATGTACGAGCCCCTTCTAATGGTAAAATCAAATTCAATGAGGATTTGGTTCATCCACGCGCACACGTCACGGGTATCTGGCTTTTGTATGTTCTATAGATTTGGATGTAATTATTGAGGGTGAAAATATTATGCACAATGTGACTATTCCAACAAAAAGTTTTATTTTAGTTCAAAATGATCAATATGTCAAATCAGAACAAGTGGTTGTGTAGATTCGAACGGGAGCATACTCTTTTAATTTTAAAGAAAGGGTTCGAAAACATATTCATTCTAATTCAGAGGGAGAAATGCACTGGAGTACTGATGTGTACCATGCACCCAAATTTACATATAGTAATGTCCACCTCTTACCAAAAACAAGCCATTTATTGATATTGTCGGGGGGTTCACACAGATCTAGTGTAGTTTCTTTTTCACTCCACAAGGATCAAGATCAAATGAACATTCATTCTCTTTCTATCGAACGAAGAGAAATTTCTAGCCTCTCACTCTCAGTGAATAATGATCAAGCAAGACACAAATTTTTGAGTTTTGATTTTTCTGCTAAAAAAAAGGTAGAATTCTTGAGATGTCTGATTATTTGGGATTTAATAGAATAATAGGTACTGGTCATTGTAATCTCATTCATCCTGCAATTCTCCATGCGAATTCAGATTTATTGGCAAAAAGGCAAAGAAATAGATTTCTTATTCCATTCCACTCGATTCAAGAACAAGAAAAAGAGCTAATGCCCCATTCAGGTATCTCAATTGAAATACCCGTAAGGGGTATTTTCCATAGAAATAGTATTCTTGCTTATTTCGATGATCCTCAATACATAAGAAAGAGTTCCGGAATTACTAAATGGGGGACTCTAGGGGCGCATTCAATCGTTAAAAAAGAGGACTTGATTGAATATCGAGGACTCAAAAAAATTAAGCCAAAATACCAAATAAAAATATATCGCCTTTTTTTTTATTCCGGAGAAAGTGCATATTTTTCCTGAATATTCGTAGCTAATGGTACGGAATAATAGTATCATTGGAGTAGACACACAAATCGCTTTTAATATACGAAGCCAGGGGGGCGGATTGGTCCGAATGGAGAGAAAAAGGGGGATTGAACTAAAAATATTTTCGAGAGATATCCATTTTCCCGGCAAGATAGATAAGATATTCCGACACAGTGGCATCCTGATACAGCTAGAAAGTTAAAAAAAAATTATTTAAGGAAGCCACTAAGGAATCAAAAAAATTGAAAAAGTGGATCTATGTTCAACGGATCACACCTACCAAGAAAAAGTCGTTTGTTTTGGTTCAACCTGTAGTCACATATGAAATAGCGGATGGTATAAATTTAGCAACACTCTTCCCCCAGGATTCGCTGTGGGAAAAGGATAATATGCAATTTCGAGTTGTCAATTATATCCTTTATGGGAAGGGCAAAGCGCTGGGAGAATTTCTAATACAAGTATTCAATTAGTTCGGACGTGTTTAGTGTTGAATTGAGACCAAGACAACAAAAATTCTTCCGTCGAAGATGTTTGTGCTTCCTTTGTTGAAGTACGTACAAATGGTCTGATTCAAGATTTCTTAAGAATCAACTTAGTGAAATCCAATATTTCGTATCTCAGAAAAAAAGGGATCATCCATCGAGTTCAGGATTAATTTTTGATAATGGTTCAGCTCGCACCAATAGCAATCCGTTTTATTCCATTTTTGGCAAGGCAGGGGTTGAACAAAATCAAGGAACTATTCGTACGTTGTTGAATAAAAATAAGGAATGCCAATCTTTGATAATTTTGTCATCATCTAATTATTTTCGAATGGGTCCATTGAACGATGTAAAATATCACAATGTGATAAAACAATCAATTCCAATTCAAAAGGATTCGCTAACCCCAATTAAGACTTCGTTGGGACCCTTAGGAACATTCCTTCAAATTGCGAATTTTTATTCATTTTACTATTTAATAACTCATAATCATATCTCGGTAACTAAATATTTGAAACTTGACAATTTAAAACAGCCTTTTCAAGTACTTAAATATTATTTAATGGACGAAAATGGGAAAATTTATAATCCTGATACAGATAGTAAGATCCTTTTGAATCCATTTAATTTGAATTGGTATTTTCTCCAGTCTAATTATTGTGAGGAAATATCCCCGATAATTAGTCTTAGGCAATTTCTTTGTGAAAATGTACATATAACCAAAAGGGGACCACACCTAAAATCCGGTCAAGTTTTAATTGTTCAAGTTAACTCTTTAGTAATACGATCAGCTAACCTTATTTGGCTACTCTTGGAGCAACTTTTCATGGGCATTATGGAGCAATCCTTTTACGAAGGGGACACATTAGTTACATTTATATATGAAAAATTGAGATCTGGTGATATAACGCAGGGTCTTCCAAAAGTAGAACAAGTGTTAAAAGTGCGTTCGCTTGATTCAATATCGATGAACCTAGAAAAGAGAGTTGAGGGTTGGAACGCGAGTATAACAAGAATTCTTGAGATTCCCTGGGGATTCTTGATTGGTGCTGAGCTAACTATAGTGCCAAGTCGTATCTCTTTGGTTAATAAGATCCAAAAGGTTTATCGATCGCAGGGGGTGCAAATCCATAATAGGCATATAGAAATTATTGTACGTCAAATAACATCAAAAGTTTTGGTTTTCGAAGAGGGAATGTCTAATATTTTTTTACCCGGGGAACTGATTGGATTGTTACAAGCGGAATGAATAGGGCGCGCTTTAGAAGAGTGATCTGTTACCGAGCTATCATATTGGGAATAACGAGAGCGTCTCTAAATACTCAAAGTTTTATGTTCGAACCAATGCTTGGCTCATACTTGGCCTTCTCGTTTCCTTTGTGACCTTATCCTGCTCGATCTTACAATCGGCTCATGCTTGACATCGTCTTGCCTTAAGCTAGGCTTAGAGACTTCTGGCCTTAGCGTTATCTTCGCAAGCTTATCTTGGTCGAGCTTACAATTGGCTCACGCTTGGCACCGTCTCGCCTTAAACTAGGCTTTGAGACTTCTGGCCTTTGCTCATATTAGATTAATGTTTGGAGACATTTTCTCATTTTTATTCATGCTTAAATTTTTACACATCTCTGTTTCTGGAGGGAATTGAATATCAATGATTGCTTTACAAGGGAACTTACTGGAAATATTTCATCAAACGCTACGCGTTCCATGGTCTCTTGACTTCCCGTCCATCGGGGTGGGTCAATCTATATGCTCCCGAACCGGCCATTTGAGAGACCCTATAGGGACCTTCCCAGTTTAGTCTTAACACACCTTGCCTAGGGTCCTTCGTGTTCTAATTGACTCTTCTAAGTACCCAATCTCCTACCTGAAACCAGCGGATGTGCACATTCCGGTTGAAATAGCGGGTCACTCTCTACTGGTACTCTGCTATCTTTGCGGTGGTCCTTTCCCTTTTCTCTTCCAGCAAGTCCAAGCCCACACACATCTGCTCATCGTTTTGCCCTCGTTGAAGTGCTCTGTTCGGTGTGTTCCCATCCTATCTCGGCGGGAACAACTGCTTCATGCCCAAACGCCAAGGAGAATGGGGTTTCCCCTGTGGCCATTTTGTGTGTGGTTCTGTAAGTCCATAAGACTCCGAGCAGCTCGTCCACCCAAGCTCCCTTTTGCTCGCCAAGTCTGGTCTTCATGAGGCGTTTGATAGTTTTGTTTGCGGCTTCTACTTGCCCGTTGGCTTATGGGTGTGATGGAGAGCAAAACTTTAGCTCTATTCCCATGTTTTTACAGAAGTCCCTGAACTTGTTGTTGTCAAATTGCCTCCCATTGTCCGTAACCAACGCATGAAGAATCTCATACCTGCAAATCATATTTTTCCAAATGAAGTCAGTGGTCTTGTTTTCTGTGATACTGCTCAAGGCTTCCACTTCAACCCATTTGGTGAAATAATCACATGCCACCACGGCATGTGTTGCAGATGCTCTTCCCTTTAGTAGTGGCCCGATCAAGTCAACCCCTCATTGAGCAAAGGGTTAAGGTGAGTTCATCACGGTGAGGTTCTCGGGAGGCTGGGTCATGTAGTTAGCAAAACTTTGACAATTCCTGCAACTCTTGGTCTTCTCTTGTGCGTCTTGGTGCATACAGGGCCAGAAGTATCCCTACCTTAAGGCCTTGAAAGCCAAAGACCTTGCTCCCTAGTGGTTCCCGCAAATTCCTTCATGTATTTCCCGGAGGATATAGTCAGCTTCCTCTTGGTCTAAACACCGCAACAGTGGGAAAGTGTATCCTCGCCTGTACAATACCCCATCAATCAGAGTACACCTTGAGGTACGAGATAATTGGTCACCTCCAAATGCTGCTCGATGATAGGCCCATTACCTCATCTTCATGCTCGATGCTTGGGCAGGCCTTGCTTTCTAACGGGATGGACTTCGGTATTTTGGGGTACGATGTAGCGGCCATTCGAGCTATCATATCAGCTCGAAAATTCTTTCCTCTCGCGATCTGCTCCACCTCGACTGCTCGAAAATTCTTTATTAGCTGCTTCACCTTCCGAAGGTAAGCCTTCATCTTCTCGCTTTTTGGTTAGAAGCTTTCGTTGAGGTTATTTGCTACTAACTGTGAGTTTGTTCGAAGCTTCACCTCTTCTGCCTTCACTACCAGGGTGAGCTTCAACCCTGCAATCACTGCCTCGTACTCTGCCTGGTTGTTGGTGACTTCGAATTCCAGCTTTACGGCATACTGCATCTCTACCCCTTCAAGACTGAGAAGTACAACTCCCCCTCCTGCTCCTTGATCTCCACACGACCCGTCACCGTGACAGTCCACGCTTTGGTTGAGATAAAGGGGTCTGGTAGGTGCTCGTTACCTATCTCTTCGTCCCTCTCTGTGCATTTGACCACAAAGCCAGCTAAGGACTGAGCTTTCATTGCCGATCGGGGTTGGTAGCTGATGTCGAATTCACTGAGCTCCACAGACCATTTTACTAATCTTCTGGAGGTCTCAGGCTTATGCAGAGTCTGCTTGAGTGGTTGGTTCGTCATAACCGTCACCGAATATGCTTGGAAGTAAGGCCTAAGTTTTCGGATTGCCGTTACTAGGGCCAGTGCCCATTTCTCCATTGGTGGATATCGAGTTTTGGCCTCCAACAAGGCTCTGCTCGTGTAATATACGGGGTACTGCACCCCTGATTCTTCTCTTACCAGAACCGAACTCGTTGCCCGTTGCGAGACAGCTAAGTACAAATACAGGACCTCCCTTGCTCGAGGTGTTGATAGCAACGGGGCTTTTAGCAAATATTCCTTCAATTGCTGGAACGCCGCCTCGCATTCCGGTGTCCATTTCATCTTTCTCCATTTTTTCATTTCCTGGAAGAAGATGCAGCACTTATTTGTAGCTCGGGAGATAAAACTGTTGAGGGACGCCAGTTTCCCGGTTAGGCTTTGTATCTCCTTGAGAGTACTCGGGGACTTCATCTCCACTACTGCCTTTATTTTTTCAGGGTTGGCTTCGATTCCTCTGTGGCTAACCAAGAAGCCCAAGCACATTTCTCTGGATTGAGCTTCATCCGATATTTTCTTAGGAGTGCGAAGGTTTCCTCCAAATGCTTTATATGTTCCTCGCGTCCTTTAATTTGGTGATCATGTCGTCCACATAAACCTTCATGGTTCGACCGATCAGCGGCTTGAAGATCTTGTTAACCAGCCTCTGGTAAGTTGCCCCCGCATTCTTCAGGCCGAAGAGCATGAATCTGTAGCAAAACAGGCCTTGGTTGGTGATGAAAGCTGTGCATTCCTCGTCCGGCCGGTGCATGGGAATCTGGTTATAACCCGAGAATGCATCCATGAAATTAAGCAATTCGTGTCCTGCCGTGGAGTCCACCAGCTGATCTATCTTCGGCAACGGGAAGCTATCCTTTAAGCAAGCTTTATTCACATCTGTGAAGTCCACACACATTCTCCATTTCCCACTTGCCTTTTTCACCAACACCATGTTTGAGATCCATTCAGGGTAAGAGACTTCCCTTATGAATCCCGACTTCAGCAACTTCTCCACCTCATAATTCATGGCCTCGTACCTTTCTTGGTTGACGCACCTCCTCTTCTGTCTTACTGGCTTAGCGTCCTTCCGTATAGCCAGCCTATGACACGCCATCTCCAGGTCGATTCCAGGCATATCATCGTGCGTCCAAGCAAATACATCAGAATGTGCTCGCAAACACTCGACCAGATCTTCCTTCAACTGCTCGCTAATGCCCGAGCTGATTCGGACCTTCTTCTCGTGGTCATTTGGCCTTATTATAATTTCTTCCAGTTCCTCAACTAGTTCCTGCCTTCCATTCTTCGACTCCCCCTTGAGTCCAATAACGTCACTTGCATAGTTTCTTTTGCTGTCACAGCGTAATAGCTCCTCGCGACCCTCTGGCTGCCCTTGACGACTCTTATGACTTCATTTACTCGGTACTTCAAGGCTAAGTAGTGGTTGGATAATACCGATTGGCTGATCCTCATGAAGGGTCTCCCCAATATTGTCTGGTAAGGGCTGACTTCATCTACCACCACAAAGTCTAGTATCATGTTCTTTCAAAGGGCCTCGAGCATATGGTCACGGCCAACTTGATGATTCCTAGAGGGGTCAACTTTCTTCCTTCGAACCCTTTCAGGGAAGTGTTCGTCTACTCGAGGCTCTCATCCACTATTCCCAAATCGTCGAGTATGGATCTGAAGAGGATGTCCACAGAGCTTCCTAAATCTACCAATATCCGATCGACTTCCTTGTTAGCAACATTTGCCTTCACGACCAAGGCATCCTCATGGGGGTATAACACCCCTTCCTCATCCTCCTCTATCCACATGATAGGTACTTGCCGCACCTTAGCCCTTTTTGCGGTGGGTGCGGTGAACAGGACCTCCCGGCCAGCAACGGCGTATCTGTAATAATTTTTTCGAGCCCTGTTTGAATTTCCTGCCAATGTGGGTCCCCCTGAGATTACTTTCGTGGCCGGTGGCTCCAGGTCCATGCCGTAGGCTCGATTATCCTCTTCCGGCTGCTGCTCGACCACCGAATGTCCCTCTTCAATAAACTCATCCAGATACCGATTTCTGACCAAATCTTCGACTTGGTTCTTCAAGTCTCGGCACTGCGACGTTGAGTGGCCGTGGTCACCATAGAAGCAGCAAAACCGTCCCCTATCTCATTTGCCAGTTGGTTTAGCCATCGGTGTTGAAGGGCTCAACAGCCCTCGTTCCTCCGCTACTTCGAGTATCTCTTCGAGTGATACCTTCAGTGTTGTGTATTGCCCATAGGCAGGGCTCTGCTCAACCACCTGTATCGCCCGATCTCGAGGGAAGCTTCTTGGGGGAGGTGGTAACGGGTGATCAATTCTGTTGTGGTTCAGCATAGGTCGGCTTGGTAGTTGGTTGCGGGACGGGTGGTCGTCGTACTGCCTGTATCCCCTATGGTCCCGGCCCGCGAGGTGGAATGGGAACCATCCGTGGCTGGGGAGCTCTCTGATAAGGATTATAGGGAGCAACCCGATCCCTTATCACCTTGGAAGTAACGTTCCTCGGGCAATACCTCTTTTTTCCTTCCTCTTCGTTCCACTGGCCTGTTCACTTCTCAGTTTTGCAGCCTTTTCTTCTTCGATAACCATGTCCATCTTTACCTGTTCGTACGCATCTGAATATGAACAGATCGAAGGGCTCTGTAAATTGTACCATGGCCTCTCCATCCTAATTCCGTCTTTCAGCCCCCTCAGCGCTTAGGGATGGTTGAATGCCCCGAAATCCAGAACCGACTGGTGGTACCTCTTAACAAATTCCCGGAGGGTTCTCCCTCGCTCTGTCTTATCTCCAGCAACTCCATCATGTCATCTTCAGGGGTCACTGCACCCCGAAATTACTCCGCAAATTCTTTGCACATCTGCTCAAAGCTCAGAATGTTTCCCCGTGGTAGCCTGCGGTACCATTCTCTCGCTCTTCCTTCGAGAGTAAGCGGGAAGGCTCTGCACCGCTGGGTTGCCGTCAGGCCCTGCACTCCGGTCATGTCGTTGAACCGTTCTATGTGCACCAGCAGATCACTCTTCCCTGAGAACCTTAAATCTGGGAAACGAAAATCTCGGGGGATTATTACGCCCATGATCTCCGCTGAGAGCGGGGACTCATTGTCCAACATTATCCTCCAACTCGGACCTTTCCCGTTTCCCCGGAGGTCTTCGACAACCTGTGCCAACCTCAGTACTTCCCCTTCCAATTCTTCCACACGGGAGGTGGGTGTTGTGTCTTGCAAGTGCTGACGGGACCCCCTTTCTTCCAGATTCACCTCTTCCCTCCAGGCAGTATTCAACGTTTTCGGTCTTTGGGCTTCATCCCCCACTTGCTCGCTAGCGGGGACGTCCCGCGGCTGAACTCAGGGACATCATGGCTTGCTTTCCTCTGTCCTTCTCTGAGTTCCTGCAGGATGGATGTTAGTGTTTCCATCTGTTTCTCCATCCAATCCATCCTCTCCTGGATTTCTCTATTTTGGGCCTCGTTGGCCACCCCCCTCAAAGTCATTGACTCTTCCGGACTCACTCCCCTCCTACTATTTCTCCTCATTGTTGCTTTTGTGTTTCTTGAACGTGTTGGGAATTCAGGCTTTTTGGCCTGATCCCCACAGACGGTGCCAAGATGTTGATGTGGTTTTCTGCATGCCTTCAAATAGTGTCAAAACTCCTGCTCGCGATATGCTCGAGCTGGATTACTTTCCAATCTCAATTCTCCTCTATTCATCGGAACGACAATCTCCTCGGTCCTGTATTCACAAGAAACAAGGCCAGAGATTGCCAGGTATTGTTCCGGCGAAAACCCTCCGACGCTCAAGTCAGTGATCGGGTTATTCTTTTTGTATCCTTCTTTATTAGAGAGACTGGAGGAATGAAGAGGATCTTTTTTCCTTTTTTGTTGTCAGAATAACACCTGAGAAATCCAAAGGGCAAAATTCGTATGTATGGAGATGAAGAAGAAAAGAACCTTTTTAAAAATCTCGGAACCCCGAACCTTTGCTTTAATTTTTCCTTTATACTTCGTTTTCCCGCCCTTTTTTCTTTAGGGACGGCTGTTCCCGCGTCTATGATGCCTGGGCCCCTCAGACAGCCAAGATTACTGTGGCACTCCCTAGGAATGCGTGACTATCTGGTGAGCATGGGTTCACATGGCTTGATCATAGTGTCGGGCGTGTGCGCACGAAATGATGACACTGTGGGGGAGTGTGCCGACCATCGGTAACAATCGCAACACCATACCGCATGGGGCATGGGTCAGGCATCGATCATTGCGTTGAGTCGTTGGAGAGAAGGGTCAAGTTGTCTCGAACTGGCTGTACCTGGATTTTGTGTTTTCTCCGTGCCGTCACTGGTGTGGTTAGGTCGTGGCCCGGGGTTTGAAGACCTCGAGCAGGAAGATGAGCTCGGGTTTCGACCAGCCTTGATGCTCCTCGACCTTGACCAGCTTTGACGAGGCTATGAAGGCCTCGAGCAAAAGACAGAGCTCGGGGCTCGACTAGTCTTGGACTCCTCGACCTTGACCAGCTTTGATGCCTAATAAGGCTGTCTTCGTGCCAGCAGTCGGGTCTTCTACTCGAAACAGGCTGACCTCGAGGTCTTTTGCTCGAGTTGGATTGACCTCGAGGAGACCTGCTCGGCATTACCCAAACAGGAAAGTTTAATTTGCTAACTTTCTTTAAAGGACAATTAAAAAGAAGTGGTTTCATTTGCTACGTTTCTTGAAACAGTAATATTTGGTATCTTAAGTGTTTAAAAAAATATAAATAAATAAATAAATTAGCTAGAGATCAGAATATCAATATTTGAGTTTTAACTGAGATTTATGTGTAAATCATCTATCCGATAATTAGTATAAAATTATTTATTAATATATTAAATCATTCAATAAATGAATGCAACATTAATTAATACTCAAATTTCAAACATTTGAATATCTAGCGATACTCTCCTTTAAATGATGAATAATTTTTAAATTTCCCCTTATTTTTTTTTTAAGCAACAATTCAAGCATAAAAATCTTAATAAATTACTATGGAACAAATCTTTCATGCTGGGAAAAGGGTAAATTTCAAATTATCCTCTTCATAAATTCATTCTTTTCAAATTGTTTTCCTTACTTTTAAAAATCTCAAGTTAAAAGATAAATAGAGATTTTAAAAAATAAAGAAAGTTATTTAAAAATAATTGAGAGAGTTGAAATTAATCCCTTTGAAAATGATATGCAAGTGATATTGACAGAAATTTGAAAAGACTTGATTGTCGACTTGATTGTCCTCTATTGTAATATGAGTTGAAAATAGATAGCCAATAGCGTCAAATGTCGTGCAAATATAAACTTTGTACACATTTTTAGCATTTTCTATGTTTATCAACTAGGAAAAATTTGCTTTCTGCTACATATAATAATGATTTTCATGCTCAATTCTTCAAGAACAAAAGATTTTCACGCTCAAAGACAAAACTGCATCCACATTGTACCGTTCTAGAATGCAAAGAAAAATAAAAATTGCGTTCTTTTGTGTACGACCTCTATGATTTTATTTTTATTTCCTATACATTTATAACCCAAAAAATAATACCCAAATCTATAACTGAATTGGGTTCTACCCATGAATTTGTATATAAAATCAGTACTTCAGATCCCCAAAAGTATAGTTTAGTTGCTTAATGTCTTGTTGTGAAGACAAGAAGTCAATGTTTCAAATCTAGAACATACCTTTAGTTTGACGGTGTATTAAAATAATAAAAGACTAAATGCATGCGTAACAAGAATTTATTAAAGGAAAAAACTCAACATTTGATCCAAATTTGAGAAGAGATTGGGGATACAAAGTAATTGGTAACCAAAAATGGATAACTCTTACAAGAAAAGAAAAAAAAAAAATTGTGTACGGTAGATAAACTATTACAACATGCTGAGGTTTCCATATGTTCTTAAAACCTATCATACCATTATGGCTGTGATTTATGTGCTTGAATTTGCTAATGCAAAAGTGTTGCTCTAAATTATAGTTAGAGAGTGATTCAATGTTAGTTATCAAACTAATTGAGGAAACTGAAATGCTTCAAAGACCCAACTTATACTAGCAGATTGAATATACTTCTAAAGTTTAAAAGCATATGACAGCAATTATTCATTTGGAATCTAAGTTCTTAAGATGGGGATTCTTATTTTCCTCTGGTGCCTAAACTAAGTAATTCTATGATTCCTTAGGCCTTTCCGGTTGACCACCATTGCTGACCTTCCTACACAAATCAAGATCGAGAAAAAGAAGTTTTTTACTCCATGACTAAAATCCCTTGGTAAATTCTCCTCAGCGGTATACGACCTAGAACCGCTAAAAAGAAGTTTTTCACTCATCGACTAAAATCCATTGGCAAATCCTACTCAGTGGAATACAACCTGGAGGGAAATGGAAGACAGGTTTCCTGGCGACTAATTTAATTTGTTTTGTAAATTAACTACCATGGGTGGTTTCTTGCTCAGTACATGCTAAAATCATCACATATCATCCTTGTCTTCTTCAGAGGAAAAAAAGACAATAAAGTGGTATTCTCATATGAAGTTAAATAAAATTCTTCAAGCCAGGAAGTTTAAAGGAAGAAGATACAAGACTAACCAAGATCTCCACAGAGGCAAAAATAAATAAATAAATAAAATAAAATCGCACATTAAAAACTATACCAGCATACAGGGTGCTGATATCGCATAAACATCGATGATCTGTCAATGCTAACGATCAATTTGATCCATGTGATACAATGCATCAGCATTCTAAAAGTCAAACCAATGAGAAAATTTGTTTTTCCTGAAAGAAGGAATCCGAAAAGGCAAATAGACTATCTGAAAATGCACACAAAGGTTCAGCACAAAGACAATGTGATTGTAAAGGGAATTTATAAATTTCTTTTAATAATGATAATGATTATAAATAGACTAGACCTTGTTGCTTCTTTTCTTAGCTTCTTTTTTCTGAAGCTGGAGATGAGAATGCTTAAGGTTAAGAGCAAGAATGTAATCTAACAATATGATGCTTAAAAAATTTCTACAATTTCATTCAACGATGAATACCTATTAAAAAAGAGTATATCACTATCCATGAAGTTGACAGTTGCAGCACTAACTTAAACTATAATGAACTGACAGTCTTTGGCGACACCGTTGAATTAACATCCAATCCTCTGCAATATAATTAAACAACAAAAGTATTAATTACCACATCAGCTGAAAAAAAAAACTAATCATCCAAGAACACATATCTATTATAAGAACCAAAACTCAAGTCTGACTACAAATACCATATTCCCATATTCCTAACTCTGTTTCTTAAATGTTCTGATTAGGATGGAATACAAATGACTTTTCCTTTTTTTTTTCCTGTTCTTCAGTTTTTATTGATTTCTATTCACATTGATGAAAAGCAACTAAACATGGAAAAATGTACTTCAAAGAAAACCAAGGTGACTATTCGAGTATTTGGTTAAGAGGTTATCTCACTGCCAATACATCCACATCTCTTCTGATGTATTAGAAATTATCAAACTCATGTGAAAACTCTATTGACCTAAGATCATAAATCATATTTCATGAAAATCAACAAAATTATAGATTTTCAGGATATACAGTATCAATTGCTTTAACAATAACCAATAGAGACACTAATGATATTTAAGCCCTTTAATCAATCTTTTATCAATATAGATTTATCCATAGCAAGGCAAAAACAGAACCATTAAGTTCATGCATAGAGAAATTCCAAGCAAATTCCCATTTTCCATGTTAAATTCTATTAAATTAATCATTTGGACTCATATCCATGATACAGAATAATGTTTGACAATATCAAATCATTTGTTCTTCCACACAAAACAATACAAATCTAACACCCAATAAATTAAAAATGCCGAAACTATGAATTCCCAAAGAAAGAGAAGAGTATACATCGAACTAAAGATGAAAGATAATGTTGCTTCATTCCACATACCTCTCAAAACCAGGTCTTACATCCAGAAGATTCATTTCTTCTTCATACAAATTCAATAACTGAGGAACTTTCACCTGAAATTTAATTACATAGCTCTCCTTAAATTTTGACTCCCCAAGTACCAAGATAGAGCTTGGACATAAATCTTTCTTGATCAATCCCTTGGATAGCAGAACTTGAACAACAGAACACCTAGGTACAATTCTTTTCTCTAGGCTATATAGGAGAACTTCTGGTCTTTTTGCAATATCTTGTGACAACCAACCCATTTTGGTAACAAAGAAGTCCATAGTTTTTGTAATCTTCTCCTCAGATATTCGCATACAGTAAGGATGCCTTCTAAATGCATGAAGAGTCTCATCTTTGGACCAACCCCACCTCCGATAAACCTCAATCTTGGATTCCCAATTCAATTTTTTCATTTGACTAATCACTTGAATAGCTTTAAGAAACATTCTCCGCAAGGGGTTAAATCCCATTGCCTTGACCTTATTGACAACCTCACAGAATTTAGAAGGTGAAATGGATGATCCACATGGATTATTAATTACAAAATTGGAAATGTTAGATGCAGGTACACCAATATCTCTCAAAAATGCAATATTTTGTGCTAAATTACTACTTAAATCCCTTAGGAATGCCCATTTCATGCGCTTCACCACTTTAACAACAACTTCATCAAGAACAACTATATTCTTGAGGAAATCGTAATTCGGACTAAGACGATTCTTCAAACTCATAGCTAACAGATGTGGGGTGGATGATATCAGCTTTGGAAGGTCATCACTCAAAACTCCAATAGAACCGAAAAACTCAATCTTGGGCAAAAGATTCCTTTCACAATCAAGTGCAATGATTTGAGGGCAAACTCTCACAACTTTAGAGATTTGCGAATTAGTGAAACCGTGGTTCCTGAGAAGCCTAAGGACTGAGTCCGCTCCTTCTGTGTTCTTGATACTGACTTTCTTAGAAGCAGCAAAAGCAGATTTTGCTGATAACCCAAATGAGTTCATGAAATATGAGACCATAAAGGACTGTTTTTGTCCATATTCTTTAGTTTCTAATGATCTATTCTCTAAAGGCAAAGATGAAGAAATCAACCTAACAATAAAAACTAAGTTTTGAACAAAGCCCAGTTGGGTTTTTAAATTTGTGATACCAAACCCTTTATGAGAACCTATTGTTCTTTGCATTCTCCTAGAAAAAAGAAACATTTATGAATGAACTAAAATCTCATTGCCGAAACAAAAGAAGCAAACCTTCTTCAAAAATAACAAAATGAAGCTGTGAATAGAACCATCGTCCCTCAAAATAGTGAGCCACCATCTTCGTGAAGTTGATCTCTTTGCCAGCCTCCTCCGACTCTTAGCAGAGCCCCCAGTTCTTCTTAACTGTACTGCAGGCGCTTTGTTTGATTTCACTTTTATCGAGTTTTAATTTCAAAAAGTTAAAATATAAAACGACATGTTATCCATTCGCATTTTACAATATGTCGTCGATCTAAGAAAAAAGTCACTGCGCTACCACTATTTATTCACATAACACTAAAACGTCCACATTTTTCTAACTCATCTATCGTCCCCCAGTCTTGTTTATCATAATAAAGTGTAATTAAAGATTGTTTCAGAGAAAAAAAGATTGTTTCAAAAAGAAGGAAAAAAAAAGCATTTATCATTACGTCAATTTATTTTAACAGTGGATTTAATATGATGTCCTAGGGAAAAGAGATAATTTAATATTTATTTTTTAAAAATAATAAAATGAAAGATTTTTGAATAAATATTTATAGGTTAGGGGCTGTAACTCAACCTTAGCGGTTTGAACCAATGGTAAAGTTGTTATCCGAACAAGTTGTTAGATTATAATAACTTTAATCCAACGGTTAGGATTTTGAAAGTTTACAATGATGTAAAGTGGCAAGTATCCAAACTCGTTCCAAGTTAGTTTTAGGACTATGTAAACTTTTACTCTTATTTCAACCGATGTTCAAGAATTTTTTAAAGAATAAATATTTTTTTAATTTTGAATAATTGTAACTAAAGCAGTGATGCCTTATCAAAATTTTGAAGTGAATTGCGGTAAATTGTAGTATGTTGTGTTAGTTCTAAATGAAACGGAAGGCATTGCATAAATTAAATTTAAAGTAAATATAATTTTAATATGAGATTTGTAACATGAATTATTTGTTATTCGTAATATAGTTGGTGGGAAATTAGATTCCATACAGATAATGGAAAAAATTAAAGAGTATAAGACATTTATTTTTAATAAATTTATGGATATTTTCTCAACAAGGTAGTAATGTAAAGGAGTTTATTATTGTTATTATTATTGTTGTTGTTATTACTTTTATCTTAGCAATTCCATGCATTGACATGATTGAAATGCATAACAACAAGTTACACATTAGCTTGGGTGTTATTAAGTTTTTCAGTGATCATTTTCAAATAGAAACAAGAAAATTAATATTCCAACAACTAATCTAATAAAGTGCATGGTCAGCATTAAGATGGTAACATAGGGTAATGATACATTATTACTATTTGTTCCAAAGTTCCTTTGTTTATTTTATTTTATTTTTTAATTTTTTTATTTGCTTTAGAGATTGTAATGTTAATTATATGTATCCTCTTGGGCTATGTTCTCATCCAGCAACTGCACACTCTTGCTCTTTTTCATTGAATGATAACTTCGTTATCAGATAAAAAGAGGGGATATGAAGTCAATGGACATCATAAATGTAACCATATAATTAATTAGTTATTTAAAATTGAAATTTAAAATTTGATGAAGTGAGAAATTGCTAATCAAAGTTGCTCATGGTTTGCTTTTGTTTTATATATAAAAAAAATTGATTAATAAAAAAAATTAGCAAACTCTTTTGTTTTTAATTTATAGAGAATGATTAGGTAAAATTAAGAGATATTGAGGGAAAAGAAAAAAAATAAATTATTTATAAAATAAACAGAATTAGTTATTTTCATCGGAGGTTTAAATAATAATTATATTTTTAATTATTAATGGCTCAAACAATATTCACATTAGTAAAATGTTAAAAATGACTTTAAATACCAATGCATTTTAAATTTATAGCCATTTTGTAAATATTTTAAATTACGGGGATAGTTTGCTAATTATCGTGTCTAATGAACGTTTGGGTAAATGCTTGGCTTTTCACGATCGGTCATTCCTGAGCCTCAAAACTCTTCTCAGCCTTTCCTATTATCTCCTGCCGCCGCCGCCGCCGCCGCTATATCAATTACCAAGAAGGTCAGTGCTAGGTTTTCCACTAAGAAAATCATTTACTTTTTTTCCCTCATGCTGTCTTTTCATTTCCAAATTATAAAACAAATACTAGGGCTTGTAGGAAAACGGTTCTTATTGTTTATCCGACCATACAGCGACATGGTGACTGACACGAATGTGTTTTTATTGTCTGTTTTTTTTTTTTATTATATTTAGGTTGCACTTGGACCTGAGAAAGTGCTTTCTTAGAAAGCGTTTTGGACTAAAAGTTTCTTGGTAGCGCTTCTTTGGAAAAGCACTTCTAGAGCTGCTTTCTCAACTATTGTTTCAAATGCAAATTGCTTAATCTGAAACACAAGAAATCAACAGATAAGCCCTTAGCAAGTGCTTTTTAGTGAGTGGTGTAAAGTTATGACCTGCCCCAGCATGGTTCTGCTTTGATCTTTATTATGCTAGGTTTTGTTCTCTACTATTAAAAACAAATGAATAGGTTTTGTCTCATGGTTTTCATTTTAATCGAAAGGGGAAAAACATAAAGAAATTGAAATGTATGAGAATCTTTGACTGTTTTCGTTATAAAATGTAGTCCTTGATTGCCTTCCATTGTGTCAATGCTTGTTAATTTATCAAAAAAAATTGCCATGATTTTGAAATTCCGAAGATGGATTCATAGTTTATATTGGAAGATTGAATATTGAAACAGCCTAAATTAATCTACCAAGTCATTTACCCTATGAGAAACTAAACATTTGAGTATCGAAAACCCGTCTAGAAATTGCATAGCAAAAGTGTTCAAAGAGTCAATGTGTATATAAAAATTGTCAGCTTTATTTAAATTTTCTCTCAATTTCTTATCTTGAATATGATTGACTGAATTTTTTTAATTGATATGTCTTTGATAATGTTTATTAATTTTACAGATATGAGTTCATCTACTGATAGTGATGATGATTTAATTGATTTGATTACGTTACCGATAATTATGTATCAATATCTCAACTATATGGTCGAGGAATCAAGTAGTTTTGATGACGACACATCTTATGGTAGTACTGTTGTTTCTGCACCACAGAAAAAGATAAAAAAAGTTTCAAAAGGAATCGGAGTTGTTCAAAATTCTTCCCATAGAGCTGTTGTTTCTACACAAGTAAAAAAGACAGGACCTATTTCTCAAGGAGTTGGAGTTGGCGACGCTGTGTCACGTAATATTGCTGTTTCTACACGAGGAAAAAATAAAGAAACAGTTTCGAAAGGAATTGGAATTGTTGGCACTTCTTCCCCTAATGCTGTTGTTGCTACGCGAGAGCAAAAGAGAGAGATTGTTTTAAAAGAAGTTGGAGTTCACAATTCTTCCCACGATGCTGTTGTTTCCACACAAGAAAAAATGAAAGATGTTTCTAAAGGAGTTGGAATTGCTGACACTTCTTCACATAATGCCGTTGTTTCTATGCAAGGGAAAAAGAGACAAGAAATTTCAGAAGAAGCTGAATTTAAAGTATCTCAACAATTAGATGTTCTTTTAGATGCTGTAGCTAAGAAGAGTTTTAAGGGGAAAGATAAGCCAGGTTGCAGCATTGGGGAAGTGATGCAAATGGTAGAGGGAATCCCCGAAATTGTTGAGGACGATGAGCTATTCATGAAAGCTGCTGATATCTTAACTGAAAGTCAGAACAGAGAGATGTTTGTTGCACTAAGGGAGAAAAGCAGGCAAATTATGTGGCTGAAGCATAAGAAAGTCTGATGCTGCAGCTCTGTCAATTGTTGACTCAGTTATAGGATCAGTGTGTTCCATTATGTCAGATTTATTTCTGGTCTACAAATGGTGTCGGGTGTTTTTTGGGTTGATGTCTGCTACATCAAGTATCTGAATAGATGGTTATCCTGTTGGTATATTGCTTAAGGTCTATAATCTCATTCCAAACTCGATTATGTTCATGTCCTTATGTAAATGTTGGTTTCCGAGTAGAGCTCTTGGATATATTGATGGAATTTCAGTTAAAAGTTGGGAAATTGTCAATTTTAGCCATATAATTTTAGGTTTTTCGTTTTTAATCTTTCTAGTTTTTCTTTATCATGTTTAGTTAATTATTGGTTGAATTGACTAAAATCTCTTATCATTTTTGTTTTATTTTAAAAAATGTCATTGATTTTGTCTTTTCTTATTATGACAAATTTTTCTTATAGTCCTTGAAGTTTTTATAATTTTATACATTATTTATTCTTCCATCATTTTTACATCTTCGTCCTATTCTTTTAATATTTTTATTGTAAATCATAAAAGTCTATAAATTCCAATTCTTCATAATTTTCTAGTTCAATATTTATTAAAGTTCTTTTTTCTTATTCTAAACTTATGATTTCTTGGTTTAAATTTTCTATATAAAGGTTTACTTTATTTTCTTAACTAAAGATTATTCTTTTTATAATATGGCATATTATTTTTATTCTATTACAGCCTTCAAATTCTGGATCTTGATTATTATTCATAATGTTTCTGTTTTATACCAATATATTAAAAATTTAATTAGTTCATCTATAAATTTCATTCTTTTATTTAATATTATCTCATCATCTTTTGTATTTATATTAAATCTTTCTCTTTGATCTTGCATTAATTCTAGTTCAATATTTCTTATATTATTCTTATTTTCTTTTATCTCTTTGATTAATTTTTTTATTTCATCCTTATCTTCTATTTTTAATGTATACATCACATCTACTATATTAGTTATTGGATTTATTACTTATGAGTAAATTTATTTATTGTATATCTGATTAGACTTCTTATGTTTCCAAATTCTTATTTTGCTTATTTCTCTTATATTTTTTATTGATATTATTGGCTCTGATACTATTTGTTTTGGAGGGTTCGAAGACTAATATAGTTAATCTAGTTAATCGAGAAAATTTAGTCAATATAATCTATTTGTTTAAAATTGGAAGAAATTAATTAAAATAAAAAGAATATATTATTATTCAACAACTGAATACATGGTTTTTATAAGTACAAAAGAAATTATTCATAGATATTTACAAAGATAAGGAGTTCTATTTATACATTATGGAAATCCTTATTAGTGGCAAAAGTTGTATATTTTTAGAGATCTTCATTACTGCTTGATTTTTATTTAGTAATAAAAGTTGTTTATTTCAACTCGATCCTCTAGTTCTATATTGGTTTCTAATATAGAGATTTCTTGATTTATTTGAAACATATATATTTCTTTTTGCAAATTATCTATTTCAACTTGATTTATTATTTTCCTTTCTAATTCATTAGGTAATCCTATATTCTTTACTACTAATAAAGCTTCTTTTGACACTAATTCTCTCTTAGAAAATATGTATACTTCATATTTCCATGTTCCACAATTAAATCTTATTATTATGATTCTATGATTATATAAAATTTTTGTTCTATCATTTATCCAAATTATTTTAGTTATTCTCATATCTTTTAATAGGGTTTCATGAAATTTTTCCATATTATTGCAATATATCCAAGATCTCCTTTTCTTCCTGTCAAACATTAACATCTTTATAAACATTTACTGCCAAAAGATAAGAATTTGAAATTATTACCTATATCCTTTATTGTATAAAAGGATTTTTCTATATATCGATGGAGTAACCTTCTGCCCGAATGACCTTGTCCTTAACTCCCTCAACACGCCTTCACCTTCAGCTAACACGGGAAAACTGGACAGTCTTACGGCTTCACTGTATCTTATGGTGTCTTGGAATTTCCTTATTTCCAATAACAGATATAGGTTTCCTCTTTCTTTCTTATGGGATTATTTGGTTTATTAGGATAATATGTTTTTCTGGGTTGAGATTGGAGAAAAGATTTATTTTTGCATTGAGATTGCTATGAGAGATTATAAGAAAGGTCATGTGAAGATCTGATATGCTTTGATCGGCTATATCCTTCCCCGATCTAATTTATTTCTTATATAGATGATACATTATTGATTGTTATCTTTTCCTCTTTACATGTGTATGGATGAGGAAAAAGATAATGACTCTTTATCTTTATCCTTTACAAGTGTATGATAGGAGAAATGATAGACACAACTAAAGCCTAACATATACACATGGGCTGAGTAAATGGCCAATAACTTTATGTGGTGGCCTTACAAAGTCAAAAATTTTTTGCTACATTATTACAAATGACAAATGTATAAAGTAAATATTACATTATTTATTTCTCCATCAATCTGCATGTCTGCTGCAATGTGGCTGTGCTTGATGGAAATCTGATGGTTGTTATCTCGTGTATGAAATCCAGAAGTATCTCTGATAGTGACTCTCCACCTTCTGCTGTCAATAGAATGTAATTATTGAATTTTATTATTGTCCTGTATTTTCTATTGTACAGGTCTTTAGCTATGCTCTAGATGGCTTTTATTCCTCGAGCTCTTCTAGTCCTTATCCATGCTTTATTGAATTGTGGGGCTATTGTATATTCTGTTCCCACTTCTAGCTGGAAATTTCTGGTAACATGGCCTATTATAATCGTGTAGAAGGCTTGGTATTCTATGTTATTGGTATATTCAGGACTTATGGTGTAAAATTTGAGATATATTTGTCTCGTTTTAGCAAACTTAGAGACTTCTTTTACAAGGAGTTCATCAAAACTGGCTAACTCCTTTAAGTTTATATTAGGGTATATCATGTCAAGGAATCCATACCTTGCTATCTTCCCAACAAAGATTGGATCTGCATATTTTATTGCTATCATTTTGGGATAGATATTTTTCTCTGGTGATTTATGGATGATATTTTTATAGGAACAGATAGATTATATCCAGGTGGTTACCTATTTATAATCTTCTTCTTTTGGATTTAAAGGGAGGTTATCATCCTCTGAAACAAAGGGATTTATATTGACAATCCATTTATTTTCTTCACCTGTTACACAGATGGTTATGATTTTATTTTTCTGGACTATTGGATCGCTGATTGGATCTGTATTTATTGGATCGTTGATTGGATCCTGTTTTATTGGGCCTCTTGTAGAGTCCTGATTTATTGGATTCTTGGGAGAATTCTGGTTTATCGGATCACTGATAGGATCATGTGGAACGGGTCCACTGCTGCTTCCAGTATTTATAGGATTTATTTGGAGTCTACTGATTAGACTATTCCAAGACGAGATTAGCCTGTCTACTCCATCATTATGTGTTTCAAATATTTCCCTTGGACAATCTATGTTGTCCAAGGCTTCAGTAGCATCAGCTTTTAGCCAATTTATTTCATTATTTATTTTGGAGATTTCTTCCTCCATTGTTTATGATTCTTCAGCAAATTCTATATTCCTGGATAAAAAATCTGCAAGATAATTATCAGATACTTTAGTATAATTAACTTTAAAAGAATATAAAGACAAAAATACTTGCCATCTATGGATTCTTCCATATTGAGGTTCATTTGGTAATTTATTAAATATTAATGATTTAATTTAAGTATTATCAGTTTCTACTGTAAATTCTTTAGCAATTAAGAATAATGAGAATTTTTTAATTCCTTTTAATATTGCTAATAATTCATTTTCATGTGTTGTATAATTTTGTTCTGCTGAATTTAGTGTTCCACTTGTATATCTACATATTTCATTTAAATCAGTTTTTAGTATTGCTACCTAATATAAGTCACTGGCATCTGTTTGTAAAATTAAATTATTCGTTGGTTCTGGTAATCTGAGCTTGGATAAATTTTTATATTATTCTTTTAGTTGTTTAACTGTGTTTGTATGTTCTTCTTTCCACCGTTGAAGATTATTTTTCTTTAATAATTTTTGTAAATGATTTCTTTTCTTAGCTAAATTGTCTATAAATCCTTCTGCATAGTTTAAACATCCTAAAAACTTTTGTATTTGTTTTTTGTTTTCTAACTTATCAGGAAACTGTTTTATTTTTTCACTTATATGAGATTGTAACTTTATGCTTGTATTATTAAATATCATTCTTAAAAATTCTATTTCATTTTGACATATTTTAGCTTTTTTCTCACTTAGTACTATTCTTTTTTCTTTACATGTTTGTGTAAAGTCTTTTAAATGTTCAATATGTTCTTTCTATGTTTTTGAACTTATTAAAATATTGTCTACATAAACTATTAAGTATGTTTTATTTCTTAATAAATCATTCATTCTTCTTTAATATATTTGTAGTGCATTTTTTAATCCAAATGGCATAACTAACCATTCGTAATGTCCTTGAGGTGTACTAAAAGCAGTATATTTTATACTATTTTCTTCCATTTTTATTTGCCAAAATCCTGATTTACAATCAAATTTAGAGTAATATGTATTTCCTTTGACTAAATTAATTAATACTTTTTTCTTTGGTAAGAAATATCCATCAAATTTAGTATATTTATTTAATTCTTTATAATTTATAACCATTCTACCTTTTCCTCTAGCTTATTCACTATGTTTCATTACCATAAAGGCTGGACTTGAATAAGGACTAAAGCTTTGTCTTTTAAATTTAATCCTAATAATTCTTTTAGCTGTATTTTAAATTCTGTTATGTCTTATTGAGTATATATCATTGGTCTTATTCTAATGGTCACTGATTCAATCAATTCTATTTTAGCTCTTAAATTTTTTTAGTTCCATAAAGCTAAAGGGTTTTCATAATATACTTCTTATAATTGTTTCTTAATTTCATCTATAGATATCAAATTATTTTGTAATTGTTGTTTATCAAAAAAGATCTTATAAGTATAATCACCACGCTCAGCTGCAACTCAGTAAGGTTTAAATATACGAGGCAATCGGAGGATATGACCACAAGGAGTCTTGAGGTTTATATTATATAAAGTTTGTTGATAACTTTGAAATTAACTAAGAAAATCATTTCCTAAGAGTAAATCTTGTTTCAAGGTATTATATTGAATAATATGTTTTAATAAGATTATTTTATTTCCAAGAATAATTGGAACTTGTGATTTGTAATATAATAAAGGTGCTTAAGTATTTGTTATTTCTATAAGTTTTATTCCTGAACCTGAGAATTTATTCCATTCTGTTAGTAAAAAATATTTACCTAGTGTAATTCCACTTCTTATATCTATGATTGCACATGTAGTAATATTGGTTTCAGGAAAAGTTAATTCTATATAAGTACCTAAAGGGAACTATATAGTATTCATTTATTCGTTTTTCCACATAGCTATTTTAGGGCAAAATTCCGTTGTTTCATTATTCATTTTTATATATATTCCTTCAGAAGTAATATTATAATTTATATGTTTTAAGAAACTCATTCCTAATATGATATCATATATTTCATTCTAAGCAAATCCTGAGTCTATAAAACATGGTATTCTAAATAATAGTCTTCCTATATATGTTGGCAAAGTTACTTCTTTTGTACAGATTCTTATGTTTCCATTAAAGTCTTTATATTTGTATTCATTAGTTGTAATGTGTTCTGTTAATCCTTTATTTTTTAGTATATTTAAATGATTATGACTTGAACCTGTATCTATTAATATTTTTGGACCTCTATGAATTCTATTTCATTAAAATATTTTCCTATTATTACTAAACTTCTATTAGATGTGTTATCAAGTATTAATATTTCTTTATATATACTATAATCTGGCTGTTTTTCTTTTCCTTTATTTCTGATTCCTTTAATAAGTTGTTTATTACCAAATTGAATTTGTATCATTTTGTTCTTAATATCTTATTCTAATTCAGGTTTATCATTTTTTATATCTAAATTATATGTTATTGGCAAATTAGGGATTTGTAATATTGGTTCTATACTTTGTCCTAAATCTTGAAATTCTTTACCTATTTCTATGTATGGTTTGTTACTATATATTTCTCCATAATTACTATTACAAAAAGAATATAAAGCAAAAAAATAAAATTTTATAATTTTATTTCTAGGTTTCATTATATCTTTTCTTTTTAATTCAAAATGTAAACTTAAAGTGTCATTTATATTTTTATCTTTTATATGGACATAATACCTAGGGTAACATGTAAATAAAAATTTTTTATAACATAAGTTTCCCTTTATAGTTCCTAAATGTGATAATTCAGAGTCTATAAATTTTTGATCATGTAAACTAAGTATTATAGGTGAATTTATTCCTTCCCTAAATAAGGATTTTACTAATATTTGTATTCCAGCTAAGTATACATATTGTATTTTATCTCTAATCCTATCACTTTTAATTTTATTTAAAGTAGCTTCTATACCTGTAGAGTTTAACAAGCTTAATTTAATATTTCCTCTATTTTGTGTTATATCTATAGCTTTTTCTTGTTCTTGATATTCATGAATAACTATATTTTTTCTTTTAAAAAATTGTTGTATATTTCTTAAAATAGAATTATTTGGATTTCTTAAATTTAAATATATTCTGGAATTTCTTTTAATGTTTTCTGATTTAATTGTACAATTAATTGATATCCATCTCTATTTTCTTATTGTTCTATTTCTTTATCTATTTCTATATCTTCTATGTTTTCTATTTCAGAATTCTAATTCTGATTCATCTGATTCTGAGTTTTCTAAAGAGCTTGTACTTATAGATTCTGTATCACTATAGCTTTCATATATTTCAGTATTAAAACAATTTATGATTTCATTATCGGATAATAATTATAAATCTGGTTTTATTTCTTGATATTCTATTTCTGCTATTCTGACTTTTTTCTGTTTACATTCAGGGCTTATATGTCATTTTTGTCCATAATTCCAACATCTACATTCTTTATGATCTTTTTTTAATTTCTCTATCATGTTTTCTTTTATAATATCTCCTATAAGGTTTTCTTTTAAATGTTTTATTTTTTCAATATTTCCTATAATATTTTTTATATCTTCGTTTGTTTTTGTATTTACCTTTATACCCATGCTTACATTTTTTATGTTTTTTATAATATGGTTTACATCCCTATTAATTAAGTGCGTCTACTTGATCACAACAAATCATCATTACATTTTTTACTTTTTTATATAATTGTCTTTCTATACATATATCTTTTAATTTTCTTATGAAAAATTCTATTCTAGATCTTAAAGTATTTGGTATCAATTTTCCTAATTCAGTTGATCTACACGAATTCCATTCTTTTAAAAAGTAAGTATTCCATGGTGATGGTAATTTATTTATATACATATCATAATAAATTGTTTGGTCATCATTACTATAAAATTGTTTATAATAATATTTCTGAAATTCACATGTATAATTTTTTATGTTGCATAAATTACATATTAGGAGGTTCATTAAATGTTATCTTGCTAAAAGTTTTTCTTTTTCTATTTCTCTTTGTTTGAGATCTTCCCAATTTTCTCCTAAAAATTCATCTCTTATGTAATTTATAAATTTATCTAAGCCTTCATTAATTCCTTTTCTAAATTCTTGTTTAGTTGATAATCTTATCAAGGTTTTTGTTTCTTCAGTTATTTCATCCCACTAATTTTGTACATTACTAATAAAACTCATTACTAGTAATTCTATCCATATATCAAATTTTTCTTCTGCATTATTTGTATCCCAATCACTATTTATTTTATTAAACAAGAACATCATTTTCATATCATTTGTCCAATTTATTAATGTTTTACTAAGGTCTTTTCTACAGTCTATATCTAATTTACTTCCCATAAGCTTAATGGGTTCATTTTCAGTCTTATATTCAGGTATATATTCCTCTGAATACATTTTATAATAAGGTTTTTTGGATGTTAGTATTTGATGTTGTGCTCTTATCTTTTTATCATTAAAAATTATATCAGGTTTTCAGCTTTTATACTTAGTTCAGTAGGTGGTACTCCAACATTCATATTTACATCAAATCCTAGTGTTTCTAGGTCTAAATCTTCTAATGATAATTTATCAAAATTTTCTTCTAAATTATCCATTATTCACTATCACTTGAACTTGATTCTTTAAGTTCATCAATTTTTATTCCCTTTTGTTTTATATCAGTTTTTTCTTTTGTTTTATTTTTGTGTGTTTTTTCTTTTGATCTTTTTATTGTTTCTTCTAATTGCTTTTGATATTCTTCTTCCCTTCTTAATATTTCTGGCATGGCAGTTATCCTTATCCTTTCATCAAATGATCCTTTGAGTACATCCTCAAATTGTATTTTTTCTTTATGTCGAATAGATTCTTTCAATTCTCTTTGTGCTTCTAAAATTGTTGATTTCTTTTCTAACTTAGTTTTTATTTCGAATACTTTTATTTTAAAAAGTTTTATTTCTTCTATTATAGTCTTAATATGCACTATCATTTGTTTATTTAACTCGTTAATTTTTACAATATTTTTATCTATCTTGTATTTTTATTATTTTCCTGGACCTTATTAATATTTTTATGAGAAAAGTGTTTTAGTTATTTTAGTATGTTTTAACTATTTTTGAAAGAAATAAACTCGAAAGGTTGTTTTTGAAAATTATAAAATTTTTATGGTTATTATTATATATTTCCCTTCAAAGTTTCTTTTTGATCACCTTGTTACATTGTAATAACACTGTTAGGTTTCATAATCAAGTAGTCACTTAGTCATTGATCTCTTGAAATGGAACTCTTAATCATCGGCATCTGGTTCTGATGCTAATACAAATGCAAATTCCTAAGTGATCTTAGTACTATTCTGTTACTGAAGAAATGGAACTCTTTTGAAACCAATGGCAGTGGTCTTGGCTTGTTTATAGGGAGTTATTGCACGATCCTAATCATGACATACGGTGACAAGTTGTTTAAGATCTGAAAAAGAAAAATTAGAAAAATGAACAAAACTCAGCCGACAGGTTTTGATAATTAGATTCGGTATGAAATGACAAATCGTTTACTGAAGGGTGTTAAACGTGCGCTGATGACAAGTTTAGTGAGCTTCACCAACTTAAATGCAATTAGTGTTCTTGATTATGAAAGTAACGAAATGATTACCTATTTTAATATAATATTTGTCTATTTTGGCTACAATTCTTCACAATTTTGTTTCCAATATATTTTAAGATGTTACACTTTACCTTGTTCCTCGTCCAATCTTGAGGGACTAAAATATTATAAATTAAATTTTACTCAGATATCAATTGAGACGACTCAATCATTGGACAAAATGATCTCTTTAACCTACATCGTAATATATAAATTTTACTCTCTAATATTAATTGCAACGATCAGCTCACATAATACAGTGAAGAACTCAATCATTCTAGAAGGCAAGTGTACTATGAAGCACAGAGCATCTTATTGGAAGATGCAAAAACATGGAAACAATGAGGCCAGCAATGCTCTCTTGACATTAATTATCTATCTTGTCTATTTCCCTGGAAGCATCTTCACTCTCAGTCCAACAAACCTGAACCACAACACCTACCAAACTCACTTATCACTTATTATTTTATCACTCACAGCCACTTATCTCTAGACAAAAGCTTTCAAGTACTGAAGCTACTACTCTGCTTATACTGTGAAGGCTTACAAGCTTCTTATTCTCACTCTCTGAAGGCCTTGCTGCTGTCAACTTTTGATCTCTCATACTTGATCTTTCAAGTTCACTACAACAAGAGTTCTCTGAGTTAGTAAGTTATCTCTTCAACTATTATTGAAGATCTTTTAGTTGTTTATTTTAAGTAAAGATTTGCTTCTTTATTTTTCGGTCCAATCTTCATCATGTGGGATATTTATGCCTTTTCCAAAATTTAATGTAGCAGGTGACAAAAGATCAACAAATATACCACTGCAAACAATCCTGAATCAGATTCCAGGGAGATTCATAACAAAAGGAAGTAGAAAATTGAAATGGTAATTTTCAAGTCTGCTGTAATTTCTTTGTTTTCAGTTCTTGTGTTATACATTTCATGGTCTTGGAGAGTAAATTCTCATGAAAGCTTTCACCAATGCCTTCTGGACAATTCTCCGCCCTCCCACCCAATTTTTCAAGCAATACATACTCCTCAAAACTCTTCATATTCATCTGTACTACAATCATACATCCGAAATCTTCGCTTCAACACATCGTCAACTCCAAAGCCTGTACTTATTCTGGCTGCAATGCATGAATCCCATGTCCAAGCTGCCATAATTTGTGCTAAAAGGCATGACCTGCAAATGAAAATCAGAAGTGGGGGGCATGACTATGAGGGACTATCATACGTGTCCAATGTTCCATTCTTCGTCCTTGACATGTTCAATCTTCGCTCCATTGATGTCGATATAGAAAGTGAGACTGCTTGGGTTCAGGCTGGAGCAATTCTAGGTGAAGTCTTCTATCGAATAGCGGAAAAAAGCAAAACTCATGGCTTTCCCGCAGGGGTTTGTCCTACAGTTGGTGTTGGTGGCCACTTCAGTGCAGGAGGGTATGGTAATATGCTGAGGAAATATGGACTGTCAGTCGATAACATCGTCGACGCAAAGCTTGTGGATGTTAATGGCAGAATACTCGACAGGAACTCCATGGGTGAGGATCTTTTTTGGGCTATCAGAGGAGGGGGAGCCAGCTTTGGAGTTGTTCTTGCTTACAAAATCAATCTTGTACCTGTCCCGGAAACAGTCACTGTCTTCAGGGTTGAAAAGACCTTGGAGCAAAATGCTACCGATGCTGTGGACAAATGGCAACATGTTGCACACAAGCTGGACGATGGACTCTTCATCAGGCTGGTGTTAGATGTTGTGAAGAGCAGCACACAGAATGGGGAAAAGACGGTAAGGGCTTCGTTTATAGCCTTGTTCCTCGGAGGGTCCGAAAGGCTACTGTCCATCACTGACGAGGGATTTCCCGAACTGGGATTAACTCAATCCGACTGCACCGAATTGAGTTGGATTGATTCAGTGGTTTACTGGGGCAGCTTCCCTGCAGGGACACCGGCAAGTGTCCTGCTCGATCGAACACCGCTAACGCTGAGCTCTCTGAAGAGGAAATCAGATTATGTGAAGGAGCCAATCCCAAGGGAAGGCCTGGAAGGGCTGTGGAAGAAGATGATTGAACTGGAGAGACCGTACATGAACTTCAACCCTTATGGTGGCAAAATGCACGAGGTTGCAGCAACAGAGAGCCCATTTCCGCATAGAGCTGGGAACTTATGGAAGATTCAGTATGTTACGAATTGGAATGAAGGAGGGGTTGATGCAGCAAATTACTACATAGATTTGACCAGGCAGCTTTACGATTACTTGACTCCTTATGTGTCCAAGAACCCAAGACAGGCATTTCTGGCCTACAGGGACCTTGATTTGGGTACCAATAGCCACAATTTTGAGACAAGCTACTCGGAAGGAAGAGCTTATGGGATCAATTATTTCTTGGAAAATTTCGACAGGCTCGTCGAAATTAAGACCAAGGTTGATCCTGATAACTTCTTCAGGAATGAACAGAGCATTCCGGTTCTTCCCCCACTAGATGATGTAGAATAAATTACTAGAGACTCTCTCATTGTTCTGCTTATAAGAAGAAAATTAGCTTAATTTGTTCTTAATTTTGTAGTTCAAATAAAGCATTACTATCAATAATGTGCTTCTTTGATTCTTACAGTCAATTTCTAGTTAGTCTGCTTCCTCTTATTAATTATTAATCCCATTCTAATTACAATGCTTTAGTATTGAGGTTAGGGTAATTTTTAAACTCTTTGATAAACATTAAGTATTATTTTAAAATTAAATTAATTTAATTAATCACTTATATAATAAATATTTATATATTATTTTTATTAAATTTTTATCTTATAATTATAATTTTTTAAAAACCTAAAAATTAAATGCACCGCCATATTAAATTATCACTTTGGTATCTCAGTAGAATATTCATTTTATGCAATCAGGACATTCATCACAGGTGTAAAATGTATTGCTTTATGAATTTTATAAGTAGTGGCTGGAGATTTTTATGATTTTTTTATAAATTCTTTAATACATGTCACGTGATTTTGCCTGACAGGTGACAGCTTAAGCACATATTTTTTTAAAGGATCCACCAGTGCTACGGTCAGTCGGTCATTTGGACAACCGACTCACTCGCTCTTTGTATATCGGTCATGTGTCCATTACTCCTTCTTCTTCAAAATCACGTCAAGAAATTTTTGGCTTGTTATCAAAAAAATAAAAAAATTAATTATATTGTTTACCCTCCATTTTCAGTAAAATTACATTTAAAAAAAACACCCCCTTAGTTATTTATTTTGTTACTTAATCACCTTTAATTTCTTATTTCTCCAAAAAGACCAAAACACTAGCTTCCACCTTCTTCCACTTTCAAAATCAAAAAAAAATTGCAGAGAAGGCAGAAGTCTTTTTAGTAAATTCATTTAACCTTTTCTTTATAAAAATAACCTTTTATAATATAATTTAAATTGCATTAGATTTTTTTTATTATTAAAAAATTATTAACCATCCACTTTAAGTTTATTCTATTTTATAAAAAATATTATAAAATTTTTTGATTTATTTAAGGTTATATCATAAATTCAAAATTTGTATGAAACATATATTAAAAAGACATAATTATTTTTATCAAAATTAAATGTATATTTTATTAATAGTTATTTTATAATAGTAATTATATCTTTTTTATGAGTGGTTGATGTAAATTATAAATTTATGATAAAAAATTAAATAATTGAAAATTTTGTTATATTTTTCTATAACAAGATAAATTTAAAGTAGATAGCTGATAATTTTATACTTTTTTCAAAATTGAAAATGCTACTATCATTTTTTTTATACAAACTCGGTGTCTTTTGTTCTTGTTAATGTATAATGGTAGTTTGTATAGCAAAAATTTGTGCATTTATTTTCGATCTATATTATAAAAATTGAGTTTTTATTACGAATAAGGTTTTTCTCTTAATTTTTTAATAATTGATCAAGTATGTGATAATTAAATTAATTTTTTTCAATGACTATACTTATTTAACTAATCATTAAAAAATAAAAACTATTAAGAAAAAAAATTAAATCATAATTTTTTTATTACAATAAAATTAGTAAATTAAAATTGCTTCTATTGAACTATTGAAGTGTAGGCGTGGATTTGCCATATATGATTTCAAGAATCAATTAGTTTAGAGAAAAGAAAAGGAAAGAGACAGAAGCTCTCATATTTGATGGGTAAGAAAAAAAAAACACTAAAGAAGCAAAGTGGTACTTTTGAGTGTAATTTCATTGAAAATAGTGAATAAAAAATATAATTAAATATTTAGTTGATAATGAGACAAAAGTTATTTTATGTGATTTGAAGAAAAGGAAAAATAGTGGACACATGTCCAACATACAAATAGTGAGTGATTGAACAAATAATGCAACAGTAAATTCAAATGGACAGCAAATATAAAATTCTGTAGTAATGTACCCCTCTTAGGAATTCAACATAAAATTCCTAAACATAAATAATTCAGAGGGCTGCAACAATTTCTTTATGCTCATATTCCACTCCATTCCATATTAACTCAAAAGCCTACTCCCAACGAATAAGTACAGAAAAATTTCTTTTTAATTCATAATTTTAGAGCAAAAGATTGAAATAAATTCGGTAAAACTCGAACTTATACCATTAAAATACTTGAAGGCAAGATGAGTTACTATCGAAAAACTTAGCGAAATGATTATAAATCATTTGTTCGACTTTTAAAATTTTACGACAATTTCAATTTGATCATGACTTATTTCATAAGTTAAGAAAATAAATAGTATTATTATTTGACAGCTAGCAAGTAAACATCAGCGACTAGCAAGTCAACATCAATGGGCTATGCCACATAAAAAAAACATGTGCATATGGTGTGGTGGGGCGGTAGCCCCTTAGGGCCAGTGTGTGGTCATTTGACTCGAATGATTTTATTTTTATTTTTATTTATTTTTTTTAAAGAAAATGACTTGTATGATTGAAATTGTAATGCTTGTATTTTTAGCATCCACCCGTAAAACTCATAAATACTGCAAACTAAAAGTTTTCTTTTTCTTTATTTTTTGAATAAAATGTGATGTTTTAGAATCAACGAACTTGAAAATGGTGGTGGTCCAAAATTACATTTTTGGAAACAAAATAAAATTTGTTGCCACCTGCCAAGCGAGCATGGAGTGGAATCTATCTTTTAAACCGCAGATATAATATAACATGATGATACAACTTTGTTTGGACAAAAAGGATTTTGGGTGTTGCTATTGCATTTATATGTGATTTCTTAGCATCGGTTTCTTCTGATTTTAAGCTTATGGCTTCGCATTTACGTATTAATTCATCAATGTCCCTCACTCCTCTTAAAACAAATCAGTTGCACTAAAAAAACTCACCCAACTTCTCACCAACTCCCTTAACTATATTGATTCCTCTTTCTGTGTTTAATACACGTACCAATTTCTCTTTTCTAAGTTGGAAAAAATCTCGTTAGGTCAATTTTTGATATAAAAATTGAAATGATCTAATTCGTGTGATTTTGAAATTTAAAACCAAGGATAAATTTTATTGAAATTGAGAAAACTTTTCTATATTCAGTGGAAATCAATCCTTCGTATGATTCTTTATAGAATGAAATAAAAAAAAAAGTGTGTTGTTGTCATTTTTTAAAATAAAAAACGTTAAAATTTATGTCTAAACTTAATGATTCAAAGAAAAAAAAAATCATTTTCTAATTGTCTCAACAATCCAATTTAAAAATCAATTGGATTCGAAACTAGACGAACAAAAAGGGGCCCTGTTTCTTTTAATGTTTTCCACCACCCTGCGAGTGAAGCAGCTTTTGATGAGGTTTTAGAACTGGAGGAGATATAAAAAAGAGGTTTTTAGGATTGAAACAGCTTTTGAAAAATTAGCATCAGTTTCTTGGAATTGGTATATTACATCTTCCATGATTCATGTGAAGAATATGTTCTAGAAATCATGTATAATGACTTGTGGTGGTGCTTGAGTTCACATATTACTGGTGACTTTGTTTTACATGAATTTAACCAAACATGGAAAGGAAAGAGAAAAAATATATATCATTACAAGAGTTGCAAGGGAAATAGATGTGATTTTTCTTATGAAGTAAATTATATTACAATATTTTTTGAGAAAAAACTAAGACGTGCTTTTTCTTTCGAATATGAGATATTGGAGTCAATTAATCAAAATTCCTCTTCAAACCACTTCTCTTTATTAACCTTAATAAAATATTTCAAAATGATCACCTCTTTTTTTTTTATGTTTCTCTTCAACTCTCATTTTTCAATCATAAGCTTTCATTGTCGTATCGGTAGAAATGGAGGAATCTTAGAATCACTCCTCAACAAAAATTTTAAAAAAAATGTTTTTTTTAATTTCTACACTTTGTTGAATTTTAATTTCAGGAGCTTTTTTTTTTTGTTTCTTAAATCTTTAATCAAAATAATAAATTACGGTATCGGTATATTTGAGTTTGACGCTGTAATTATTAAAACTAAATTTTTATTGTTACTTTAAGTTGTTTGGATTTCAAACGATATTTATCATAAGTGTATCTTTAACCTGCTTCAACTTGTTAGACTAAATAAATTCATATTGATAAATAAAATGAAGGGGTGATGAATGGAATTTCATGTGACCTGAATCACTTTAAAGTAAGTCACTAATTCCACTATTACACAATGATAGACCTTAACATACATTTCTACGGTATATGTCCTACACTCTATTACAAAAAATGGTAACAAAAAGGTTGGGACCTTCAAAAGCTTCTTTTATCCATTCATGTTAGCCTCACTAACAAACCTAATTTAAATAACGAGGGGTTTAATTTGAAATGATCTTTTTATGTAATTTTAATAAAGGTTGATGTTATAAATAGCCCCATTCATTTTATGTAAATAGGGTTTAAGAGGCATAGAGAGGGGTGCAGATGGCCCCATTCATTTTATAATGTAAAACTTAGAAGGCCCAATTGCTCAAATTATATTGACGCCCAATTTAAGAATTGGAATTTAACTACACATAACGAAGCTCAATTGTCTACACTCTTCCGGCTTTGTTTTCGATATTTATTTGCTTTTTGTTATAATTGTTGAGAGTATAAGAAGTGTAAACAAATAATAATCGAAATAAGGGAGAGGGAGTTCAGGAAAATAATCAAGACGAGTTATGCTTTTCTTATTTTGAATTCTACTGCATCCAAGGAGAGCATCACTTATTTATAGTAATCATCCACCAATAATAATTGGTCACGTCATGCTCGGTACTAAAGCTATTTGAATGGGCAATTTAACTTAGCTACACACAAACAGTGTCAGCTGTGAAAATAACTTATAATAATACACAACTACATGTCACCTTTTAATATTTTTACTTAGTTAATCTAAATTTCACTTTGCTAATTTGCAATATTTGGTTTTAAAACTCTTATTTTCGTCCCTTCGATGGAGCCTACTACTTGTATCCTTTTCTTTTTCTTATCTTTGGTAGGGTCCCAAATCCCGTTCAATAAGATTTATGATTGAAGTTTGTTCTTTTGGCTAAGTGTAAGTGGACATAGTCATTATGAATAATTGAATTGAATCCCCCTTATATAGAAAAAACAGAAACAAGTTTCAAAGTGCTTCTCTAAATCATCATGAGTGGCCCTAAACACCCTCAAAAGTACATAATTATTTTGCTGAGATCATATATGATTCTGTGGTCCAAACACACTTTAATTAATGAACACATTAACTGCCATGTTAATATTCAAATATGCAATTTTCATCACAGTTGTCACAAGAAACCATCGGATTCATTCCTCATTTGTACTATTATCAAATTTAAAATTAATATTATTATACATCTTAATTTTTTATCTCAAATAATTATCTCTAACATTCATCAATTAATTGATAAGATAATATAATTTTTATTATAATTTTATAAATAACTATCAACTAATTAATAAATATTATATTATTTAAGATAGTTATTTGAGATAAAATTTTTAAAATATATAATATTACTCATCTAAAATATAAATATATATAATTTTAGAACCACAAAAGGGTAGCTTAAAATAATGGTTTGATCAATTAAGAAACTTGGAAATGGAAAAGGCAAATATTTACAGATCCCCAGTTTTGCGTTGGAGTGAAAAGAAAATGTAATAGCTTACTAGATAAGGAAAGAACATGATATTTTATATTTTCATGGGTGTTTTTTATTTAATTCTTTTAAGATTCTTTTAAGGGACACAGCAAATCTTTTACAAATCCTTAACCTTACATGTTCAAGATCTTGCAGAAGTGATTCCATCCAACTTGCTACTTGTCCATTGATGCAGTCTATTATTCTAGAACTGTTGAATAATTTAGGGATGGGCCAAAAAAAAAGGCGATTTTATTAACTTTATTATATAAAAAGATTACCTTAGACTCCAAAAATACCAGCCAAAATTGGTTGGAAAAGAGATTTAAATGGTATCTAGCTAGTTGGGTGACACAGTGTGTCAAATTACTTTGCAAGATTTGGGAGTGTTTTATTTATCAACAAAGGTATTGCCATTAAACTAAACTTTTAAAAATTAATGCATGAGAGCCTTGCTAGGACCGTGTATATTGTTTTCATGATCTTTATCTATTAGATTCTGATAACGCATATATATTACTTTCTAATGATTGATTAAAATATAACGTGTCAAGAATTCAATGCATAGGAGTGTACATCAAGAATACTCATCTAGTCATTAGTGGACAAAGTATATGTATAATTGCATAATAATAAATGGATTATGATCTTTTTATGATCTAATCTCCTCTTTCTCAGTAAAGTTCACTCGGGTAATTGCTGATTAATAAATTAAAAAATAAAAATAATTAAATATTAATCAAACACTGACACTATAATTCGGATGACACAAAACACCAACAGAAATTAACAGTGTCAGTCTGTCAAGATCTCAACAATTGCAATCAATACTCCTTTTCTTTGAGCATTTTTGGGGTCCATACAGCTACAAATTATTGGTAAGGTACCTTGCAGGAACATGACAGACAGATCAAATAATGGATTCAATAAATTTCCCCAAGATTAAGCACATGGCTTTGTCCTGTACCTTATCACTTTGTTAATGGATCTTGTTCATTTGCCTCTTCGACCAATCACGGTACTACTTATAAAATCAAAAAATAATAATAATAATAACTTATGAAGCAAAAGATGTACAGATAATGGAGAGATTCTAATGAATATTAAAAAAAAAATCACTCACAAGTATTTAATACAAAATGGTGGAGGGAGCAAAAAACAAACAATTAATAATGAACACAAGTCACTCCTACTAAATAATAATAATGATAATATGTTTCAAAAAAAAAATAATAATAAGATATTATTATTATTGGACAAGTCATAGACAATATACCCAAGTGGCAGAAGTGGGAAGTTGAAGACATATAAACATGTTCTAATAATATTAATTATTGCTTCTTGTCACTAAACAAATATCTCCCAGAATATATTCCAACTCTAGTAATTACTAATAACATTTAAAAAAAAAAAAAAAACAAAAAAACACATGATACATGAACACATCCAAACTCCCTGCTTGATCCCTCAACAAGCCGGTTTGCCATTTCGGTTTGAAATCTGCTTTTTTAACAAGCTGGCTTTTGGAAAAAGTCGCTGACCATCATCACTCATCAGCTTCTGTTCTTGCACTTCTCAACTGCTCTTGGTGCTGCAAAATAATAATAGTAATTAAGCAAATATAAACTTATATGTTAATTACATATATCAATAATACTATATCCTATTAATCATGGTATAAAATGTTAATGAAAGTTAAAACTATATATAATTACCAAGTCCGATGGCCTCGGATCCTTTCATTATCCTTAATCGTTTGCATGAATCGACGAACATACTGTCAATCAAATCAATTTGAGAAAATATTATTAGTAAATGGTGACTATTTTTATATACATGTCACGATTCTATTAGCTGTTGTACGAGACTAAGGTAACATAATGGAAATGAATGAACTTACTCCCATGGTACATCACCAACAAGCATCCAATCTCCATCTTTATCTTCATAAGTAGGTACATAATCAGAGCCATTCAAAAGATCAATCAGTTTGCTCTCATTCATAAAATCCTTCATTCCTTGTGACCCACAGTTACCTACATACAGGACAAAATAAGTAAACCCACTTAATCGCTTTTTTTAAAAAAGCACTTCTGAGTAGTGTGAATGGAAGGAAATTAATTAAAAGAGCTTATGTTAGTTATATGCATGCTCGTACCAATGGTGAAAGAGCTGAACATTTTGCCAAGGGCATCAGAGAGTTCTTGGTAGCTATTGTATAGCTTCAAATCAACCTTGCGCAAGTATGGGGCACCATCCATGCTCACTTTAACAAAAGCTACGTTGCTGCTGCTGCTGCTAGCCTTATTATCACCTCCTTCATTGTCCTTTTGGACGGCCATGACGTTCTTTCTGAATGATCTAACGGGTGGCCAACCCACAACTTGTGCCCTGCAAATAAATCAGATCATTTTCATGTCATTAATCATTGATTTACCTAATAATAATAATAACTTACTATATTGAGGCCTAACATTTAGTGGATTTATTTATATCTTACGTTTCAGCCTTTTCGAATTTGTTATTTCGTATAAAATATTTATTAAATTTTGGGATCAGTGGCCTGTTATTTTTTAAAAAAGCAAGTGGCCTTTTCTTATAGGTCAGAAAAGTACAGTTGATTTTTTTTTTCTACGTGTACAAAACACGAGATTAGAACAATTAGCTGTGGCTATTTTTTTGTTTTTAAAAATTTGAATATGAAAATTGAAAATATTGTTTGGTGGGTGAGAAAAGTAAAGATTCCAAATGTTTTGTAATTTTCCTCTTTCTTCCCGACAACAAACCAAAGCCTTGAAATCTCCATTTAGTCAGAACTGTTTGCTTATGTGACAACCACAAAACGTACCCTCATCAAACTCTTTTTATGATTATTTTTTTCAGATTCCCCATCAACAGTATTTGTTACAAAAAAAATAATTAATTAATTAAAAATGTCAAAAATCAATTTCATTGAAAAAAAAAATTGTTAGTATTTCGTTATCTTCACATGAAAACCACCAAGTCCTTATTTCCATTATGAACATGAAAAAAAAAAAAGGAAGAAAAAAAAGCCTAATCTCACACTTTCTCTTACACTTGAAATAATTAATTACTTAAATTTAACATTTTATTTAACTAATACTATATAACATCCACACTAGTAATAACGATATACCTCTACATATATTTTATCTTGATAATAGTATTTAGATAATTTGTTAACTAAAAAGACAAATTTGTATAACAAGAGATGATAATTGAAAAAAAAAATGATATATCAAAATAGAAAAATAACTTACTTGGCCGGAGGCTTTGAAGGGTCAGCAGCCCTAGAAGCAGAAGCATTTTTGTCATTCATCTTCTCAATTTCTTCAATTCCACTTGACTCTTTTGTTGAAAGATTTAGCTTCAAATCAACAACTGTATCTGCAAATCCTCTCTTGATGCCATTAATGTTGTTCTTGGCTATCTCACCACCACCACCTTCACTGCTTCCACAGTTACCGCCCGGTAGCCCTAGCCTAAGCTCCGTCGCTTCGAAGTTAATCATCTTAATAAAACGTTCAAATTTACCCACTAATCTCTCCTTAATCACCTCTCTTAATTAATTGATTATCACTCTTTTTTCTTTTTGTTTGTTTTGTTGAGAGAGTATAGATAGTAGTTTTGGGTTTTTTTTTTTTTTCTGGCATGCAAAGAAAGAGTATAATTTGCTAAAACGTGGGATGATATAAGGTCATGCTGTGTAGTGTGGGGTGTGAGATTTTGGACGGTGGTGATGATACCACGTGGATGAGATGGGTAAATTTGGACCGTCCGCGGCTTGTCGGGAAAGTGATGTCATGAATGATGTAAATGTTAGAATGATTATGGTGAGGTGAGTGGACATCCCAAGTTGGCCTTGCTTGCCTTTTATTTGTTTCTTTTTGGGTCCACCAATAAAAAAAATAATTGCTGGCTAAGAACAAAAATATTCATTGCATTAAATGAATTTCCCCCAAAAAAAATATATAGAAAAATCGTTAATGAAAGATTAACTTTGTGGTAATGACATGTGATAATTAGTTAATACTTTTTGATAGGATAGGATAATTTAATTTGATATTTATTACTATCCCAAACACATTTGCCAGTGTTTATTAATCATATTAACCAACTGAAGATATATGTATTAATATAAAAGCAAGTTTTAGCTTCAAATGGTAAGGAGCAAGCTTTCCTAGGGTTCATGTCTTGGATTCAAAGTTCAATGGGTGCTTGAGTTATAAACAAAAAATTAAGAATAAATATCTTTATATATACACACACACTCAAATGAGAAAGAGCTTATGCCGGAATATAATCCTTGCTTTTTAATAATGTCTACCAGAAAGTCTTCCTCATGTGAGTGCTTGTACGTGTACGCTGTGTGTATATATATATATATATAATAATTATCTAACGACATTCTCATCTTAACAAAGTAAATATATTATTAATAAATAAAAAATATAGATTTTAATATATTAATAAAAAAATAATTTCAATATATTAAAATTTATATAATTTTATATTTTAATATAAATGAGAATACTCTCACCAAAATATATATATATATCAAAAACTTCCATTTAAAAGGGATACAACTATCAATTAATTTCAAGAAAATGTAGTTTTTTTTAAACTAAAACAAAATGTAGTTTGAGTATCCCCTTTCTTAATCTTAAATTGGATATTTAAATTATTAACTATATATAGATTATAATATATGCGTGATAAATTTTTAACCCATAAAATCTCTTGCACTGGTACTGAATAAAAAAAGTCCGGAGTCTAATTTGATACACAATGTATATCTAATAATTTCATTGTGTGATAAAATAACTATTTTTCTATGACCTTATCCTTGTGTAATCAATATTGTTTAAAACTAAATAGCTAAATTTGCTAAAAGAAATTGAGTTTATTTGTTATTGAAAAATGAATAGATATATATATCCTTATCTTGTCATTGTGACTCCAAGAAGATTACCATAAAGATCTTGTCAATCTACCTATAGTTATCCACTCGTCACTCTGTGTGGTGACAATTCAAAGCACCCAATTTAGTTCATGATGGCCGTCAATTCATGTACACAAAAATGGCAAGCATAGAAAAGTGCAAAATGCTTCTTTAAAGCATTTTAAGAATTTTCTAATTTTGCAAATAAGCATTTGTTCTTGAATGATAAGCATAAAATGAGGATACTTTTGGGATTGTATCAATGGATGAGCTTGAAACCCACTTCTTCACTTTTGCAACTAGTGTTGTTTCCATCATTGAGTGATTGAAAAGTAGTGAAAACGCATATAATACTTGAAAATAAAACATGAACATGTAAATTTCTTAATTTAATATATCAAAATTCAAGTGTGGGCGTGTTCTATGTATGGCTTTACTCTTCGGGGAGGTAAAAACACACAAAGAAAAAGTATTTGAATGGTTTAAAATTTGATGTTAATTTTTTTTTTTTGAATTTATTAGGGGACATAATATTATAGGCATGATAAAGATATTATGAGTGTCACTTGATTTAACTAATAAAATTATTTGAAAACAATATAAAGGTTGACTCATATTTGGGTGGTAAATTGATAAAGATGTAAGATTCTTGTACATTACAAAGTTAAAAGTTTTAATTTTTAATTCTAAAACAATTTATTTATTATATTTCGTATTTTTTTAATATTTTATAATCATATAATTTACGCGTTCCGAACACGAATGCCCTCAGCCATACGACGGCTAAACCTGTGGCATCTGCACGGCTGTGCGCTGAGCCTTCAAGGAATCAACGGAGGACAGGTGGTATAGCGGGCCCCATACCTGGGAAAAGTCAACGGAATCGTGCATGTGCAAAGATTGATTGGTGGAGGCAGTATCAGCTGTGCCCTACCAACTAAACCACCCCGCCCGTTGTACATGATGCATCTTTGCACGTGCCTTGTTTCATCGACCCATGACAATTTTGTTTATTTATATACTATATTTATATATAAATATTTATTTTTAAAAAATCAGCAAATATTTTCTGATTGGCTCGAACCTAAAATATTTAAAATCTACAACTTTTTTCTATGTTTTTTCGTTAAAACTGGATTGCTATCTCAAATTAAATTGTTCCGGTAATATTCATAATAACCATATCATTATGTTGAATCTTTTTATTTAATAAATTAAAAAAGTAAAATTGTCGTACATTATAATAAATTTTGGTCTTATACAAGTCAATATTGAGGACAATTAATGTTTAAAATGAGGAAGATTTATAGTTTTAAATTATATATCTTAGAAGCATTATTAAGATATTTCAACAACTACTCTTAACTAACGTAGAAATTTGCCAAACGATAATATTTTTTAATATATAGGTGATGACATTTTATACAATAGTATAGATTTTATATATTTAAATAAAAATCTAAAAACTCTATAATTAATAATCGAGAACTTTCATCAATAAACCTTTGATTTAATAAGAGAGTCCTTACATGTATAATACGTGAGAATAAATATTCGAATCTCAAGAAAAATAAGTATAAAAGTTTAATTTATTTTGTTAATTATGAGTTTATAATTTAGTGATAGTAAATTTCTCTCTTACTAAACATCGAGTGAAAGTAATATTATCTTTTACTAAATATGTGTAGAGTATATATTTTTTAAATATTAGAGAAAATAAAAATTTGAACGATATTATATAAGATTTAATATATTAATTTATCTCTTATAAATATTATCATTATTTTTTTAATATAAATTATAATTTAAATATTATTCTCATATAATTAAAAAAAAATCAGAAACTTCCCAAATTCCTATGTTGATAATGTTAGCCTGTAAGTAGTCTCAAGGGTGTGGTCGGGTTGATTATTATGTTCGCCGTAGAGCCGTGGAAGCCCGGATTCAATTATTGGGAGTGAAAAGAAAATAAAAAATTATATTTAAACTTATCCACCCTCATTTTCTTTAAAAAAAAAAAGTTACCTGATGCTAATAATTTTATCAATAGACTTATAACCTAACGGGTTATAAAAAAAAAATGTTAGCCTGTAAGTAAATATTTTTCTTTTTATTTTTCATAGGCATTGGAATTTTTTGGTCCTATGGACCTAGTATAAATAATATTTTCTTTATCCATTAATTAATACATGAAATGAGGTCAAAGTGACCCCATACTTTTTATTTGACTATAATGTCTTACTCTTTTAAAGAATGCAACAAAAAAATAAAATAAAATTGTACCTTAACCATCCACAGCCATTTAACTCATCAACATCATACACATAAAATAGAAAGATAATGCATGCTATTACTTTCACGAGTCTTATTATTTGCATGATAAGCCAGTTAAAAAAAGAAAATTGTACTCAATAATCAAAATAAATAAAAGGATTTGGTTATGATATATTTATTTTATGATAAAATATTATTTAATAATTATATAATTATAATAATAAATTTATTATTTTAATCATGTGACTATTAAGTAATAATCTATAATAAAGTAATATAAAATGTACTAATATGGTTATAAGAAGCACTGATAATTAAACACAAAAAAAATATAGGATAAAATATTGATAAAAATAACATTTAACTCGAACGGATGCATGAACTAGTTTTGCACGCATGGTGTATTTTATCATTTTGTGGGCCATAGGCGACATAGGAGGCTTATTTGTGCATGTTGATGATGATGATCATCTGTCTATGGTCATGACTTGATGTAATGTGATGTACATGACATGACCAACAATAAGCCATATCCTCATTGAATTTCTTTCCCCTAAAAGCTGACAAAACACAGAAAGCAAAGCCAAGGATTGAAAACGACATGCCGTTACACCAAAACAAAATAATGGGGTTGGAAGGCCCACTGACAGCCCAGCCAAAGCCAGACGAACATGTCTTTTCCTCGTGTGGATATTGGGTCCCACCAAGCCCACTGTCACCATCACCCCCAACTCTCTACAAGACCCCACACGTGTGCAGCTGGCTGGAGGAGGTACACAGTACGCGCCCATCACTGTTAAGTGTTAACTCTTGTCAATATCTCCGTGAGACACCACACGTGTGACTTTTATAACGCTGAAAATTGCATTGAAAGCTCGAGCTCAAGTCGCTTTCAGTTACATTTTTTTTTTGAAGTTTTTAACTAACAACAGAAAAGATTTCGTCTTTTCCCGTACAATCCTCTGTAGAACTCATTTTATCCTCCTCAATTTATTTTTTTAATTTCATTATGTATAAGTTTTGTTTTCCTTAAATATTACATTTAAAAAAAATTGAAATACAAACTCATTGTACAACTACAAACTGATGCGGCGAGTTTTGTATGATTTTGACGCATGGTTAAAAAAGTTATTTAAGCAAAAAGTTAATGATTTTAAACATTATGGTTGCATTTAGTGAAGGACCTAGATCTTGAATTTTTGATTCAATGTTAGTCTTTATGGAGAAAGAATAAATTTCAAAATGTCATAACATCATATCATAATTTTTATTTTGAGGGAAACAGAACATAAAGTTTACATGGACATAGTTAAATTTGAATGCAGACTTATTTTTTTTGAAAAATTTTCAACATAATCATACTGTTACTTACGTAAATATAGATTGAACTTTTTATAACCTTCTTAATAAGAATTAATAAGTACTCTTAATATATATTTCATAATTCGTTGGATTTTAATTATATATACAAATTAACTAATTATGTTATAGTGAATAGACATGTAGTAAGAATTCAATAAATGAATAGTATATATCAGAGTTATATAAGAATTTTTTTTCTTTTTTTCAATATGGTTGGATTAGAATTTAAACTTCAAACTTCTTATACTAACTACATAAATTTCATCATTTTACATATTTGACGTTTTAAAGAATCATAATCATTCAAAAACCCTTTAAAAAAAAATCATTTTAATTTGGTAAATCATATTAATCTTAATGCTAGTTCTATTCCTTTTAACTAACAACCTTGTCATGTTTCCATATCAATCCTTCATTGAAATCATAATTTAATATGTCACTTCAAATTATGGGTTATGGGTGGCAAATTCTCGAAAAAATAATTGATGCCACCTAATCTAAACATCCATACAAACGTTTTACCTTAATAATTGATCTAATAATCTCCTTAATTGTCTCCAATAATACAAGAGAAAGCGATGTGATATATGGTTTAACAAAATAGAACAGATTGATACAATCTCATCTCCTTGATTAGCTCAATTTGCTAAGCTAACACACAAGACAAAACTAAAACAATCTATTAGAGATTTGTTTACCATTACGCCCGTGAAATCACACTTCTAAAAACATTTCTCATCATGAAATCAAACTCATATTTGGCAATACGCACCCAAACGTGGCAGTATAAATGTCCACGAGCGGATTGTCTCCCTCGTACCCTAACAAGAAAATGACATTAAATTTTGAGATTCAATGCATTGTTGAGTAATTTTCATTTTTTTACACAAAATATAGTTGGGATATCAACATTGAATGTTCAATCTAAAGAGGAAAGTTGAAATTCCTAGATAGAGTTGCCGTGTTCAATGGATTTTTCCCAATATTTTTCTTTAGTCTTTTTCATTCCATAATTTAGAAAGATTTATGACATTAAAAAATATGAAATGTCATCATCTGTTTTATATAATATTATGGAAAAAATAACGATAGGACTTCTAATAAATTTTATCTAGTGGACCGTAAAATATTAATTTTATTAATTTTTAAATTTATTATCTAATAAATATATAACATATAGCACTAAGGACCCAACTGTGAAACCCTAATCATTATTGTTTTCGAAAAGTTATTCTTATGATTACTGGAGCTCGGGTGATCAAAGGCAAAGCACATTAACGGTCAGCCATAAATAGATTATTGGCTTCGATGACAAAGTGTTTGGCTATTTTTTTTTATATTGTTAGAAGAAGTAAATCAAATACGTATTGATTGAATTGATAAATATGATTATATTAGATTAGACTTAATTAAGATAACATTAATCAATACCATGATATCATAATTATGTCGACTCGTTGGGACACCACAAATGAAAGGATTAAAAAGGAAAGGGAGAAGAAAAACATAACGGGATAAGATTGAAAAATAGAATAGCTGGAAATGTGTATCATGGGACCCAATTGCTCTATTACAAACGGGAGGGGCCAGGCTGTGATGAATGTGGGGTCGTGATTGGCTGTCACATAATAAGAGTATATAGACCCCATCCAGACAATCATGATGCGGTGTCATAAATCCGCTTGAAACTGGACCCCGTTTCCGCCTTTTTAGGTCCAAAAATTGCGGGCCCCTTTGTGTTTATCTGTGGTCCAGTCTAATTTTTTTTTTAATTTATAAAAAATTAATGAAAGTTCATGCCAATCCTAAAATTTTACATAATATAACATGAATCATATTAAATAATAATAAATATTTTATAATAAAATAATTTTAGTATTATCAAATCGTTAATAAAATTAACATTTTTAAACAGAAAAAGTTTTTTTCTTTTTCTTTTTCTTTTTTCCTTGATGGTGAAGAAGAATCAAAAGGAATATTTTTAATCTAAGAAATGAGGGTATCACATGGAATTCACATGCAATTTTGCCAATAGGGTGCAATCTAATAAGTTTCAATGTTGTATTGTGTAGTTGGTGAAACACAAATGATTAATTGTTTTCAAATTGCTGTACTTAGAAACCCTAACCTAAAATTTTTAGCTGATAATATTTTTTAAAAAATATTCGTTACTATTATTCTCATAAAAGTACCCATACGAAATTTTGGAACTATCTAGTTATTATTATTTTTATTTATTATTTTTTTAAAAAATAAGAGATATGTAAAATCTAAATTTATTTTTTTATTTATGATCTCCCTTAAGACTTAATTTAAATTTAGATAATTAGTTAAATAAAATTACTTGAAAATTATTATATTAAGTTATTTATTAAAAATTTAATGAGAAGTAATTATATTATCAATGAATAGATATCTTAATATTTAAAATAATTTTTTTATAATAAAATTTTGAGATGTATAATATTATTTAATAAAAAAATATTTATAAATAAATTTATTAACAAAAGTGAAACAGTGGGTGAACTCAATTACACTCATGCTCACCTTATTTAGCTAAATATTATCAAGCTACATAATGATCAACAAAACTTTGTTAAACAAAGCGGGGACAATTAACTGTTAATTTTTTGACTTAATTAAAGTAATAAAGGATTTTCCAAAATATAGTCTCTTGATAGATGTTGCTGTCAACATCCATAACAAACCCAACCCTTTCAATGTTTCTTACAGTTTGGTAGGAAAAAAAAGTTGGGTATCATCAAAATTATTTGTGATTACCAAACCAAAATTTCAACCTTTCATCTTTATGTAAAGCCAACTTAAGATAAAGTTATGTAGATATAAGTAAGAATCTAATTACGGTATCTTAAGAAGGTCGTAACTATAGCCTGACCTTAGATTTATCTTAGGTTCTAACCATCACGATGATGCTCAAAGTATAGGATACGCATCCTTAGATACTATAGTGATAACAATAAATAACACATAAATGATCTTTCATTAATTAGGATAAGTATCCCTTTTTTTTTTTTATTCTCTTTTCTTAGTCTCTTTTTTTTAGAAGAGTGGGTAATATTGAATTTTTAATTCAATGTTGATAATTAAGTCATTTTTTTGTTTTATTTATAATTAAGTTAATTTTTTTAATTAAATTTAAAAAATAAGGAGAGACTATGAAAGAGAGAAAAAAAAAGAAGAGGAACCTAGTCCCCCATCAACTAAACCACCGTTAACATATTCTAAGAACGTTTCTTTTTTTTTTTTCGTTTAATTTATCATATTCGAAAAAATCTTATATATATATATAGGTTGAAGGATTGGTTTTGTAAATAGAAGAGTTCGTTCATCCAACCAAGTTTTATTCTCATATAGTATATATTAATTGAATCTATAAAAATCAACAAAACATACTCAAAATAAAAAATTATATGAATTTTCTTTTCTTTTTTTTTTAACCAAAAATGCATCATGTAATTCAAGAACTCCCTAAATGAAAGGCATGGCTCAAGCCTCAAGGGGCTGATCACGCCAACAACAATTTTAAAAATGCCCTAAAACTGTGGATCAAAAATTTAGAAACCTCTGCCGTTGAGGCCAGACCATGCTTTTGCCATCCAGCGACAGCCCATGTGGGCCCAATTCACATGCGATGCAACTACCACTTCACTTTGATCAAACGGTTCTGATTTACTTCCTTTTGATTGATCAAAGAATGTGGAGCGTTGGATTCGAAGTCACCCTCTTCAATATGAGCGGCTAAGGTTTGTCCAAAGCTTGTCCCCAAAATGGAAGGGCAGTCTCGTAGATCGTGCTGTTCATGTGACAAACACATTACCTGCCCTTGTCCCTAATTCACTTACTAAAGATACCTTCTCCCAAGATGCTCTCTCCACGCTCCTTGTAAGGTATTTACACCTACTCTCCACTGAAAAATAAAAAATAAAAAATAAAAGCCATTTTCTTCAACAGGTTTATTAATGAGAAATTAAATATATATTCTCAAAGGGCACATCAACTAATTGGATCGTAAATCACTTATGAAGCAGTGAAATATGTTTTGAGTTCACTTTATGTATTAGTGAGAATATTTTTTTTTCAAGTATTTAAATGAAAGTTTAGTTCATTTTGAGTTTAAATATTTAAATTGTGCTATATCTAAATTATACGAAGAGGTTTAATAGAATTTTAATTGTAAATATTAATAGATTAATAAAATATCAAGAATTTTTTTATTTTAAAGGAAAAATAAAAATTTGAAAATGTTTCTAAATAACCTAAAACAATACTTAATTTTACTTGTTTTTAGTAAATAGTAGATAAATGAACACTCTCTTAAATAAATGAAAGAGTAAATAAAGTTACCTTATTATTTTTATAATTATAATTTGTATGAGTTCAAAGAAAATTGTAATTTATAAAATTTGGAAAAGAATGACAATTATCTAATCTAAATTTTTAAATAAAAATTGAAAGCTCTATTTTTTATAGAAAAATTGGTTCATTTTATCGAGTATTAACTTATAACTACTTACAAATCAATCATCCATATTTATTAAGTTCAAATTTTTTTTTAAAAAACTTCATGACATCTCAATTTATAACTTGTTCATATTCCCCATTTATATTTTTATAACTACAAATTCTAGAAGTAACACACAATATAATAACTTATATATTTTTCCTAAGCACTAGTATTTTAACAACAATAAGACAGCAGTAAGACAAAAATACTTCACACAATAGCATATAAAATGATAATACTGTTCAAATTACAGTGCCGTTGTTTATATTTTCTGCTTCTCAAATAGCATTTTCCATTTTTAATTTACATGCATGAAACAATATCAAGTGTGAGCACACGCGCAGTTAAGTGTAGTGGGGACGTTGCAAATTCTCTCTCTCATCGAAGGCAATATTCCTTTGCCTTCATCAAACCTTATAATACGACTCGGCATGCATTGCTTCCATAAAAATACCATTGAATTTTCATTTTGCCAACCACACGGTTTCTGCTTTCATTTTCATTCGAAGCAATCACCATAATATTCAAGAAATTTTGCCGCATCATCATCACTATAGCTTCCTTGCACGCCATTGCCATTTGCCAACATATATACCCACAACTTTTCACGTATTAATTAATCAGTTTGGAATTGCTCGTCACTCAAATTACAATTAAGGCCATGGCTTTTGAGAGAGATCTTAACCTTGAGGCCACGGAGCTGCGGCTAGGCTTACCGGGAACCCAAGAATCAAGAAGCAACAAAAGATCATTGCCCGACATGAACATCGTCGACGACGAAGATCATCAGCCAGGATCTTCCAGGGTCACTTGTAATGCATCAGACGCTACAAAATCTGAAGAAGAAACAACTCCAAGCAAGTAAGCACTTTTTTTTAAATATATAGTTATTTTAATAATGTTTTAGCATATATATGCATGAGCTAATGGGGTTGATGTGGTATATATATATGTGTGTGTGTAATTTTACAGGACACAAGTAGTGGGGTGGCCACCGATTAGATCTTACAGGAAAAATTGTTTACAAGCAAAGAAATCGGAGGCTGAGGCTTCCGGAATTTATGTAAAAGTGAGCATGGATGGAGCGCCTTTTCTCAGAAAGATTCATTTGAACATCTACAAGGGGTATCCTGAATTGCTTAAGGCCTTGGAAGACATGTTCAAGTTCAACGTTGGTAAGTCAGATTTGTATGCAATTTAATTTATATTCAATAAAAGTGCTATGTTACCCGTCAGGGGTCAGATTTAACAACTATGAAAATGAGGACACGAGTATTTTTGGGTAATTTTTGAAAAATAAAGACTATCTAGATAACTAGTCCAAACTCTAGAAGAAGAATTTTGAATCTAATATTGTATGTGATGATTATTATTCAGGTGAATATTCAGAAAGGGAAGGCTACAATGGTTCAGAATTCGTACCAACTTATGAGGATAAAGATGGTGATTCGATGCTTGTGGGAGATGTACCATGGGAGATGTTTATTACTTCATGCAAAAGGCTAAGGGTCATGAAAGGATCTGAAGCTAGAGGCCTAGGTTGTGCTGTGTAAATGAAAAAGATAAAAAAAAAAAAATGAATGATTTTGTAATGAGAGGGAACCAACTCAGCTTGGGTTCTCGGACAAGCACTTCAGATCTGGGTTCTGGCTTTTGATTAATTAATTTCCTTCCTCAGGAATTAAAGAGAATGAAAAAATATGCATGTATAGACTGGGCATCATATGTTTTGCTTTGAATGATGAATTGTACAAAGGAAACGTATATTGTGTTCGCATGCTTTTCATACATCAATGAGAAAATTATCATATTAATTGTACTGTGCTAAAAATAGGATTCATAATTTGTTACTTTTGTTCTTGCATTTGCTCTTTTTTAACCGGTTGCCTAGCTAGGTATTAACAAAAATTAGAAATTTGGAGCAGATTGAAAATTTTCAAGTTGTGAGTATTTTATTTACGAATTGTAAATTAAATGTTTCTCTAGAAATCAAATCTGATTAATGCTCCCTTGAGTAAGCCCTAGTTGGTATATTTTCCAGAAAGAAGGATGATGCAAGATTTACAATAATTTTTTGTTTATTTCATTTTTTATTTTTTGTCAGATCAGAAGAACCTAGAACTCAAACCACTAAGCTTAAGAAGCCACCACAACAGTAATGTGCTAGTTTAGTAATTTAAAAATAGCAGATGGTTTGATCTTAATTAGGTATGTTTATCAAGTTCATATTTTATCATCTTAATTTAGGTCATTTTTAGTATTAAGATTAGGTAGTTGTACATTAAAAAATTATAACAGTAAAGTGTCTTTTATTGTGGTTTAGAAATTAATAAAATGTGATCCCATTATAATAAAAAATCAATAATATTATTATTCTTGTTTTTTAAAATTATTATTTAAAAATTATATTTATTAAATATTATTAATTTTTATTTTATAGTTATCTTTTCTTAAGTTACATATATGCAAAATGAATTTTAACAATTTTCACGAGTAAATGTTTCAGTGGAGTTGTTAATTTGCATATCGTGTAGTTCAGGGCTTTATGGATGAACCAATATTGGATAAATGCCATGTAACTTGCAAGCAGGGGAACCAGAATTTTGGCTCGATGGGGCCATAATAGAGAAATTATAAACTTGAGTTGGATATATAGAACATTAATGGCCATGTGGTTATAGTAGAATTGAGATTGGATAATTTGGTTTAAAATTATTCTAATCTTGTATTTAGTACAAAATGTTGTAGGTGGAATAAAATGATGGTCCACCATTTAATACTAAACAGTGCCAAAATTCAATCCCAAAGGGAGACTCGTAATTACCCTTTTCAGCTAAAATTTTACCCCACCGCATTTCATGGTGGGATTAAGAAAAAAATCCCTTGTTCTCTTTATTGCTCTGAATTCTTTATCAAAATCAATTGCAAAACATTATAGTTTTCAACGTTATGAATTGCTGGATTGAGGTTCATAGTGTTGATGCGTTTTTCTACTCGTTCCCAAGTGATGCTGTGAACTTCTGCTCGCTGGTTGTTCAAGTAAGATTCCTTACTGGCCTTGTCTTCCTCTGTTTACTGGAGCGGTGATATCTTCCGGCCTGCGTTCACAGAAGAAATGTCAGGGGTTGTCGGATGTTTTTCTGGCGAAAACCCTCTGACGCTCAAGTCAGTAATCGGGTTGATTCTTTTGGTATTCCTATTTAATTTGAGGGATCGGAAAAAATAGAAGGATTTTTTTGAAGTGAAAATAGAGAGACAATCCTTGTATGGGTAGATAAGTTGGAATTGAGGTTAAGATTTTCAGAAAAAAGAATGAAAGAAGAAGAAGAATAATCCTTTTACCTTGTCCCTCGTCTGGTATTTATCATCTTGTTTTCTCGGCCCCCTTTATTTGGACGCTCACTTTCGCATTAATTGCGCATATACCTTCCTGGCAACTAGGAGTTGTTGCGGCACAACTTGGGGGAGTGGGATGTCAGGCAGGTATGGGTTCCTGTGACCCAATGTGGTGTCATGTAGGTCCGTGTTTAATGATGACATTGTGGAAGCGTACGCCGGTCATCGATTACAGTGACGAAACCTTATGGCGTTGGGTGCCTGTCAAGCATCGATCATTGTAACAAGTTGTCAGGAGGAGGGGCCGTCAGGTTTAGGTCTGCTCTGGTTGAGCTTTGATTCCTCTCTGTTCATGGTGCTTCCAACAACATGACCGGGTCCTGCTCGGTGGTTGGAGGATCTCTTATAGCTGAGCAGGATGAGAAGATCAGGGCTTGACCAGCCTTTGAGCACTTGACCTCGACCAACTTTCATACCTAGCAAGAGTATCTTCGTACTAATGATTAGGTCTTCTGCTCTTAGCTGGATTGACCTCGAGGGGGTCTGTTCGGTATCACCCAAACACATAATATTTTTTTTTTTTCAATGAGTGAACCAATAAAAAGGAGTTTTTTTTTCCAATTGTTGGTACAGTAATTAGCTTATGATAAATTAAAAGATTAATTTAAGATAATTTTGATAAAATTAATATATAAGACATACATACGTTATTAGCTAGTCATAAGGCATACTAAACACAATATAGTATTTTATATAATTCAGTGTTATCCAATCCAATCTCAACTTTCACTATAGTAGGATTCAACTTTTAACAATAATAAAAAAAATTAATTGGGTGAAATGTAAAATAATAAAACATACACGGAAATGGATAAAATTTTAAGAGTATTTTGTTTTTAAGTACTTCTCGGCTAAGCCCGTAGCCATGCCCAACTTAGGTGAGCCTGGCCTAGCTTGATCCTAAACCCAGATTTTCGAAATTTATTTTGTAAAAAAATAAATTCTTTATTTTAAAATGAATTGTGGATCAAATCTAATATGAATAATCATGAATTAGATTTCTATTTTCAATCCTTAGAAAAAAAAAATTCTACTTTTAATTATTATTGTATATCTTTTAACTTTAAACAATTATTTTTAAATCATTGTAAAAATTAAAAAAAAAAAAATTTATTGAATGGGCTTAACAAGAAAGTAGTTGCTCTGTTGGCTGCTCGACGAAATCTGTTGGGGTGAATCCAGTAATTTACATGTCGCAATTGACAAAATTTTACAGAAGTATCCTTATTATAAAATAAAAATTATTATTGAAATATTTCTTTCTTTTTACTTTTTAAATTATAAATTTTTTAGCCAATTACCTCACATTGGTTTGAAAATTGTCTTTAATTAAAATTTAGAAGAAACTTGAGCTATTGCAGTTGTCTTGTTGATGTGCAAATTGAGTATTTAGATGATTGCTATGAACTGAAAGCATGCTTTAAATCAAAACAGTCTTGGTTCGTTGATAAAGGTTGGTGATTGCTCAAAACAATGGCCAGGTTCTTAATTAGGCAGATAAAAATTCCATAAAATACCTCATTAAATTTCATAAAATTCCTCATCAAAATCAAAAGAGAACCCACTTCGTAATCTCCAAATCAAGTATATTCCAATCTAACTAACATTATTAATAAAGACCCTTTCCTATGGCCAATCACATTCTTAAAAGCCATTCTAATGGATATTTTCTAATTAAAGTTGTTGAGATTTTTGTTTTTTGATGTAAAATTTAAAAAAAAAACTTTGAGATCATGAAGATAAAAAGTCTGTATGTTAGTGACACTTAGAGAGATAGAGAGTTCGCAACCGAGATAGAAAAGAACCGAGATAAAAAAGAAAAGAAAGTTTAAAATTTAATTTTCAATAAAGGGTAATTTTGAGGATAAATGAAGTTAATTAAAAAATATGAGTTGTTGAGATAAATTGAGAGTTTAAATATCACTGCTTAATAATTTTTTAAAAACTTTTGCCAAAAAATCTGTAAAGCAGCTATGCCGTAAGAAAAAATAAATTGGGAAAAAAATAAAATTAATCATTTTTTAAAAATTTTGTAAAAAAATCTGCAAAGTAGCTATGTCGTAAAAAAAAATAAATTAGGAAAGAATAATAAAATCATTTTTTTTTTATTGAGCACATCCACTCATTTTAACAATTTTATGGTATTATTTTTACTCTATCTTCCTCTTCCTGAAATTCATTCTCCATAGAACTCGGTTTATAAATTATAATTGATTCATTCTAATTTCTTTATTTTGTCATATAAAGACAAATTCGATTTCTGTGGCCGGGCTTAGTCTTTCTGTTGATTCGAGCCTGTACAACTGAAGAAGATGGGCTAGGCTGACCGGGCCGGGCCGAGGCATTTTTGCTAACCCCCACTGACCATTTTTTTTGCCTCTTATTCGCAATCAAGTCATCGAGCACTACATATACAAAATTCAACAACAAAAATGATTTTATAAAATCCATGCATCTTAAAAATTATGATTGATTCATAAACGAAAAACATAAAAAAAATATTTCGACCAACATAAAAATACATAATAGCAAAGGCTTAAACCCTAACATTAAATAATACTTGAGAGGTGGGCCTAGAAATTTCTTGTGAATTAAAGCCATTTAATAAGAAAAATGATCAAACTTATGGAATCAAAAGCTAAGTAAATGTTATTTTTTTTCTTTTTTTTTGGTAGTCAAAACTTTGTGCGAGAGAGAAAAAAGAAGAAAAATGTAGAAGAATTTTTTTCCCTCTTTTTTCTTTCAAGAATAATGCAGAAGATGAATTTGGAAAATTGATAGAAAATGACTTCTAAAACAATATTGACAAATTATGTAGTATTGAAGTATCTGGAAGTTGGCAGATACTACCGTGGCAATTTTGTAAATACCAAATTGGCAGATTTTTAAATATTACACTGGTAATATTGTAACAAATTTAAAAAAAGAAATTGAAAAGCTAGGATAGTTATAACTCTCTACTGAAGTCATCATCGGTACTATTAGAATTTTCGTGAACTAATTTGTTTGTAGATTTGGGTGTTTGGTCGAATGATGTTTAAGTAACTTTTTTTAATAAATTACCTGTGTTTAAATTCTGAAATAATAGAGAATTAAAATATCAATTTAAGTATTAAACAAAGTAGTTTGCACCAGATCATCTAAGCACAACAGTTGAATTTCTAAACTAGAAAATATGGCCATTTAGCTTAAGCAAGCTCGAGCAAATATGCGAATGAAAAATATGATAACTCTTAATATTTGAGTTTTTAATGATCAATATTAGACTTTGTGCATGATTCAAGTTCTTATGGGGGTGTGTAGTTTCTCTCTCGTATGATTCTGTTTTTGATTTTCTTGAGTAAATTGGCATTGGCTTGTTTTGAAGTATTGATTAGGGCATTGATCTTAGATTACTTCTAGAATACAAAATTTCTCTCTTGACTTCTACGAACCTCACATTGTTTCAACTGACTATGAAATCTTTATGATGCAATGGCGGCCATGCATTGATGCTAGCGGATGTACAATAACGAATGTGTTTTCTTATAACCGTAAAGTGTTATGTCATCAAATAAAATGTCGAGACAATTTATTCCTTTCAAAAGTGTACACATGCATTTACAATACCAACATTATCATTACATTAACAATCATCATGAAAGTTAGTCATGGAAACTTCTATTACCAAAGTATAGTTATGGAAGATTCTATTGAAGTTTGGTTTCCAAGTTTTCCTCTAGGATAATGTTTTTTGATTTAAATGGTGACTTAAAAGTGATTGAAATTCGTTGCATGTTTTGCCTTTGAAAAAAAAATATTTTTATTTCTATCACTTTTATGTCATCATTTAGTCAATTATTATTGCTATTTGTTAGAAAATTAAGATTTTTTCATAAATTACTCTAAGTAATTTGTCAAGTAATAAATTAATAAAAAATTTAAATAAAAAATAATATTAATATCATAACATAAGATTTATGTTAAAAACTCTAAATAAAAAAAATTACAATAATTATCAAAAGACAATTAAAAAAAAATATTCATTATATAAAAAATTATTACAATCATATTATTAAAAATAATTTTCTCTCATATAAACCTCAAATATATGATCTCAAAACATATTCCTTAACAAAACAAATTAATATTTATATTGAGAAACTAAATACTCTTATAATATATCTATATATTTAATAATATTTCTTTCCCATGTTAAAAACTTCAAATACTTCTCTTATATTTTGAATCTCAATTTTGAGATGCCAATGCTTTTCTTTTATCTCTTCTTTAGACAAATATGCTTACAATCAAGGCAACATTTCAGCCGCCATTTTTCAAGGTCTTCAAAGCTTTCAAAAGCAGTCAACATTCAAAATAGGCAACCGCCGAATTTAGTACTTGTAATTATTAACCTCTTTTTTTTTTTTAATATCATATTTTTAACACTATTTTCTTAACGGTGGCTTTATATGCTTACAATCGTAAATTTACAGACTTAAGAATAAATGTAAATAAGTATTATTTATTTGATTTGGACTGAACTGAATTGAAACTAATCCATTTTTGAAAAATAGATTTGAATGTGAACTGAATTATACAATTAAATTGGTTCTATAGTTTATTCAGTTTGGTATTATATTATTTAGTTTTTAAAAAATATATTTTTGTTCTAATTTTTAGTTTTTACACCTAGATTCCATTATTTTTTGTCCAACTTAATTAGAACTAAATTCGGTTTGGTTTGATTTTTTAAATTGGTTTGAAAAATTAGTTTGAAAAAATTTAAAATTTTTAGAGTTTTCACCTAAATTTCATCATTATTTTCAGTCCAATTCAATTAAAACAGCTAATCATTCATGCTTTATATAAAAAATAATAATATAAAATATTTTATAACAATTATGCATTATTATCTCTCTCTCTCTCTATATATATATATCAATATTTTTTTTATTTTAACACTGAACAGATCCGTTCTTTTTGTTTCAAACTAAAAAATGGATCAATTCACAATTTTTTAACCATTAAATTCTTACTTGCCAGAATCAAACCTAATGCCCATCTTTAAAGACAACAAATGAGTTCATTTTACATGAATATACGCGCACACACACAAAGAGATAATATTTGTATTATAAACAAATTAGTGGTATAAAGAGCAGAATCCTGACCACATAACTGTACTGTTAGACAAGTAACACAAATTCATCATGATTAATACACGTGTAAAAATTTACGTGAAATAATAAAGTGGTGACTTAAGAGTTAAGAGCAAGCAAATTTCAGATTAATGATTATTATTATTTTCTAAATTCATTAGAAGCATATGCTGATGTGGCGAATTTTCCACACGTGGGACCCATATTGTCTCTCACATTTTTTTAGCCTTTCCATAAGGCGTAGGGCCTCAAATTTTTATTCCACCTTCCTTCCCCCACGACCGAGGGAGCAAGCTAGCATAGCGAGCGAGCGACCGAGAGAGAGAGAGAGAGAGAGAGAGAGTATCGCTCCGTGAAAATAAGAAATTAAAAAAGAAAATTCACTTTCTCTCTCACTCTGGAATAACACCGCTTAACACAAATAAACGAAACGAAACCCTAATAAATCTCCCATGTAAAACAAAGTTATTTACACGGCACCCAGATCTTAGAGAATTGTAAATTTTTAGTTAAAAGGAAAAAAAAAAGCCCTAATTTTTGGGAATTTCCTAAAAATGGGGGAGTTAGGGCAGCAAACGGTGCCGTTTTCGACTCTGGTGAGTCGTGCGGCGGAGGAATCATTTGCGTCGCTCAAGGAGCTGGTGGAGAAATCGAAGACCGGCGAGGAGTCCGATACCGATAAGAAGATTAACTTGTTGAAGTATATTGTGAAAACTCAACAGCGCATGCTCCGCCTCAATGTTCTTGCTAAGTGGTGCCAGCAGGTTAGCGACTAATGAGTTAGTTAGTTAGTTATTTACTTAGTTGTCGAGTCACTCCCAGTCAATCCGGCAGAATCTTGATAAGCTAGGTTTTTATATTTGGGCGTAAAATTAAAATTAAGAATTTTGACTGGTGGGTGAAGGTAAATTCTGAGTAACGTACTGTGAATTCAGGCTGTTTAATTGAGTTTATATCTTTAAAGATGGAAATTTGAATCAAATACATTGTTTTATTGGTTTCATTTTCTTGGCTTTTAATTAATTTGTCTTAGAAGAAATGGCAATTTAGCTTTTTAGGCTGTTTGATTGATTTAATCTTTGATTTGCTGTTAAAAAGATGGGGAAGATGAATAAGTGATGCAATTCTGAATACATCTGTGTGTTGTGTATTTGTTTTTCTGACGTGGTTCGGTGTAATGTTTTTGATTCGTGTAGCAAGAAGTTGGTTAAATTTTTGCTGTGTTTTGGGTCATGATATTTGAAAAAGAGTGGAATCACTGGCTGTGTTTTCGCTGCTGATAAAATAGAAGCAAAGGAAAAAGTTGGGAATTGGAATCATAGATATTCTTCTTTGTTTGCTTCAGAAAATTCTTTGAATCAGTCTGCACTCCTACTGGTGGCAGGACAGCGTTCTTGTTGAATGCTATTAACGTTCCATAGTTTGGATTATTTATTTATTATTCTTTTAAGACCTTGTGGTTTGTTCAGTTTCCAAGCAGTTGGAATTTGGCAACATGATATTTTATTTATCCATATTCTTTGAACCGCAGGTTCCATTAATACATTATTCTCAGCAATTGGCATCTACTTTATCAAGTCATGATACATGTTTCACCCAAGCTGCGGATTCGTTGTTTTTCATGCATGAGGGGCTACAGCAAGCTCGTGCTCCTATCTACGATGTTCCATCTGCTATTGAAGTCTTCCTTACAGGATCTTATCAACGTTTACCAAAATGCATTGAAGAAATGGGTATGCAGAGCACATTAACTGAGGATCAGCAGAAGCCTGCTTTGAAAAAATTGGATACCCTTGTACGGGCTAAACTACTTGAGGTTTCTTTGCCTAAAGAAATTTCTGAGGTTAAAGTTTCCAGTGGTACTGCATTGCTACAAGTGGATGGGGAATTTAAGGTGTTAGTTACTCTTGGTTACAGAGGACATCTATCAATGTGGAGGATATTGCATCTCAAGCTGCTCGTTGGTGAGAGAAGTGGACCTGTGAAGTTGGAAGAATCGCGTCAACATGTTCTTGGAGATGATTTAGAGCGTAGAATGTCAGCCGCTGACAATCCATTCATAACATTATACTCGGTTCTTCATGAGTTATGTGTTGCACTTGTTATGGACACTGTCATAAGGCAAGTACAAGCACTTAGGCAAGGGAGATGGAAGGATGCAATAAGGTTTGAGCTCATATCTGATGGAAGTATGGGTCATGGAGCAAGTGGGAGTTCCATACAACCAAATCAAGAAGGAGAAGTAGATGCAGCTGGTCTACGAACTCCAGGGTTAAAACTTGTATACTGGCTTGATTTTGATAAAAATTCAGGTTCATCTGAATCAGGTTCATGCCCATTTATAAAGATCGAACCTGGACCTGATCTGCAGATAAAGTGCCTTCATAGCTCATTTGTTATAGATCCATTAACTGGCAAGGAGGCAGAATTTGCACTTGACCAAAGTTGCATAGATGTGGAAAAGTTGCTCCTGAGAGCTATATCTTGTAATAGATACACCCGTTTGCTTGAAATTCAGAAAGAACTGGGTAAAAATATTCAGATTTGTCGGGCTCCAAGTGATGTTGTACTTCAATCTTTCATAGATGAACCAGATTCTGACAATAAGAAGGTTGGCTTCAAAGTTTTATGGGACTTTTCTTCTGTTTAATGCATTAGTTTGCTTGATAATTTGATGATTTTGAGACTACTTAATGATTTCTTCATTTTACTGATTGAATTTTGTTTGCAGAAAGATAACAAGTCTGAATTTCGGGAATACGAGGGGCAGGAAGTATTATGTGTTCGTGCATATGGCTTATCATTCTTTACCCTTGGAATAAATATAAGGTATTGTTATCTGCTTCTGTTGATAGCACAAATTTTATTTGTTACAATTTTCTGCATTTCGCTGGTAGATTTATGATGCTATATATAAACAAACCATGAATAATACATTATATCTTTTGGCTACATGCAAACTTTATGTTCTACCTGACGTGAACCTGACCCTATATGGGCCTCTCTACCTGTTCCACCTGCAATCTAATCATTACTACATCCATTGGCATGGCCTGCTTCAATTTTTTCACTAGTGAGCCTGCAAACCGGTTCAGTTGATTTATGGTTTCATGAAAATGAGTAACTCAAGATTAAGACTGCCAATTTATTATAGTTGTCCCTGCTAACTTTCCTAGGATAAGTAGTCTTCTCTGATTGATTGCCGTTGAAGATGACTCAAGGTCTTTACCAGGATTTTCTTTTTCAATAAGAACATAGTAGGTTTTGAGTATAGTTGTAGGTGGTAACTGGCCTTCACTCAAGATGCAATGTACGGCATTCCTTGGTATAGTCGAGTACACCAGGTTAGTGTACCCCAAACTCATTATAGTCATATGCTTTGAGAGATGTCATCACCCTGCAAAGGGGTGAAACCAACCAAGATGTATGTCGTCCTACTCAACCTCAGACTCTTTCTTCCCGACCTATTTGACCATCTAGTGGCATCTCAATCTCTCTTAATTAGTTCAGCTCTAACATGTAGAACTGAATCGTATGTGCGGTCAAGAGATTTTATTGAATGTTTAGCTTGTACCTTCAAATTAAGGGATTGAACTCTTCTTAGATAGACCAACCTTTGATGCAATCCAGATTTATGACTGATCATGACCTTTATTTTTCAGATTGAAAATGTGGATAAAATTGATGTTCTGGCTGAAATCATTTTGATTGAGAATAAAAGAAGTTTGAGGTAGCACTTCTCTTCTGGGAATACATGATGTGGTGCAATGCGGTTTCTTTAGTGAGATTAAACTAAACCCCAGAATCCAGAAAACAAAAAGATATTAGGCTACGTTTGGCACGTAAAATTAGATTTGACACATTATTAGGATTGGACTGAACTAGATTTAATTGAATTAGATTGGATTATATAATATTGTCTTACGTTTGCTACAATATTGGATTGGACTATGTTAAATTATATTTGAATGAAATTAAATAGCATTTAAGTTGACGTTTAAATATAAATATGAACTATTTATGTATATTTAATAATAAAATAATTATTAATATTAATTTAAAAGACAATTAATTAAAATTAAATGTATAGAAAATTAGTTATTAGTAATTACAATTATAAAATGAATATAAATTAGATTAGTTTAAATTAAATTAAAAATTATTTGAATGTTTAATTTAATTGTTATTAAATATTTTAAATATATATATTTTTTAAAAAAAGTTAGCAAATATTATAAATTAAACTAGTATTATTAGTTTTCATGGTTAATTTTAATATATTGATTATTAAACTACATTAGATATTCAAGTAATAATTAATTAAATAGTCAATTGTTTTTAAAGTTAATCCTAACTAAACCCATGCTTCAATTGGGATTGCTAATCCTATGATCTTATGCCTAAATTCAAATTTAGTCCTGTAATCTAATCCAAAGTAGATCTTACCAAACAGAAGATAAATAAGTAATCCCAAAATTAATCCAATCCTATGCTTAATCCAAGCTCCCAAACATAGCCTTAGGGTTAGTATAATATGCTTGTAAAGTTTCTTCTTTTTCTTCGGTTTGTGTGTGTGCATGCTTTTTCCCTAATCATGTTCAGCTAGCATCCATTGGATCCTACATGTCAATAAACCCTTTTGGTACTAAAAAAGAAGTTCTGTTATTTCAGAGGAGAAAGAACATAAACATAATGGCTCTTCACAATATTGGCAATTTTGGTAGACATCCATCTTCTTTAGATTTTCTCAGTCTCTTTTCCGATGTTGCAGGAATGGCCGTTTTCTTCTCCAGTCATCTCATAATATTCTTGCACCTTCAGTATTATCTGATTTTGAAGAAGCCTTAAATCAAGGAAGTATTTCTGCGGCTGAAGTTTTTATAAGCTTGAGAAGCAAAAGTATTTTGCACTTATTTGCTGCTATTGGCAGGTTTTTAGGGCTTGAGGTAATCTTGTTTTCATTGCGTCTTTCTTTCCTTTTTTCTCCTTTTCTAGATTAAGAGAACAATTAGATAGACTGCCTACTGGATTCTTACTAGGTATTTATCCATACAGATTTCCTTAATATTTATGAAGCTGCATGATATGATTCTGACAGGTTTATGACCATGGGCTTGCTGCTATGAAAGTACCAAAGAACCTGGTGAATGGTTCAACTGTGTTGCTAATGGGTTTTCCAGACTGTGGGAGTTCTTATTTTCTGCTGATGGAACTTGATAAGGATTTTAAACCCATGTTTAAATTAGTGGAGACTCAGCCTGATCAATATGAGAAAGTTCAATCTTGTAGTGACTTTAATCGTGTGATACGCATCAAGAAAATTGACATCAGTCAGATGCAGATACTTGAAGATGAACTCAATTTGAGCATACTTAACCAGGGGAAATTACTCTCCCTTATGCCTAATGCTGAGGGTGCCAATCAGACTTCTGAACAGGGCCTTCTTTCTGAATTCAATCTTGATGGTTCTATGCATATTGCAGGCTGTCCTCCTTCAAGCTTTTCATCTGTTGTCGATGAAGTTTTTGAGTTTGAGAAAGGGCCGGCTGCATCTTCTTATACTTTGCAGAATGTTTCTTCATCTTTTACTACATCTTCTGCTTCTAATTTTGGCTCTCTGCAAATGAATCTTCATGGTGTAAAAGCTGGCACTCCCTCTCCAAGGTGGGAGGGAGGTGTGCAGATGTCACACCTTAATAATGTTGCAAAAGTTTCAATTGGGAATACACAATATAATGGTTCGTTATATTCATCAAGCAATGTGAAGGGCCCTGTACAATCTAATTCTTTTAGTTCACTATCATCTGGTCTTGGAAGAAGCACAGCTGCAAAGAAACTGCCTGCTTCAAAGTCTGATCAGGACTTGGCTTCTCTAAGATCTCCGCATTCCGTTGAGATTGGCACTGTGGAGGAAGATTTAGTATCTGTGAGTAGGTCATCTCGTCTATTATCTCCCCCAAGAGCAGCTTCTGTTCGAGCCCCTGCTCCAAGTGCAAAACCAAATGGACCCAGGAGTTCAGCTACTGGATCCCTTGCAGGGTCCATCAAAGCTGCTGGATCAAGCTCATTGGTTTTGCCTCCCGTATGTAAGATACTTTCTCTGAGTTTCTGTTTTGGGACATTTATATTCATGCTTTTTTCCAAAATTCTATTTTTGATTGCATTTGACAATCAAAATGTTCTTTCTTCAGCTCATGCAGCAGATACTGCAATTCCTCGGAGTTCTTGCCATGATGTTTCAAAACATGATAAACATCCACGGAAGCGTACTGTTTCTGATATGTTGAGTTTGATTCCATCACTTAAAGATATAGAAGCTACAACAGGACTTAGCAACAAGAGAAGGAAAATCTCAGATTCAGCTCATTTTCAGCAGCCTTCATCTGGGGGGCTTATATCAGCTGAAATTTTTTCTAAGGCCGAAAGATACAGCTACGGTAATCTTGTTGCTGAAGCAAACAAAGGGAATGCACCTTCAAGCATTTACGTTTCTGCTCTTCTTCATGTGGTCAGGCATTGTTCGTTATGCATTAAGCATGCCAGACTAACTGGTCAGATGGAGGCATTAGACATTCCTTATGTTGAAGAAGTGGGACTAAGAAGCGCGTCTTCTAATATATGGTTCCGTCTTCCATTTGCACGTGGCTACACATGGCGACACATATGCTTACGACTTGGAAGACCAGGAAGCATGTATTGGGACGTCAAAATAAATGATCAGCACTTCAGGGATTTGTGGGAACTTCAAAAGGGAAGCAACAGTACCCCATGGGGTTCTGGGGTTCGCATTGCCAATACGTCTGATATAGATTCTCATATCCGTTATGATCCAGAGGGTGTTGTTCTGAGTTATCAGTCAGTTGAGGATGATAGTATTAAGAAGTTAGTTGCTGATATTCAAAGGCTTGCCAATGCTCGAATGTTTGCCCTTGGGATGAGGAAGCTGCTTGGGGTAAGAGCAGATGAGAAACCAGAAGAAGGCACTGCAAACTCTGATGTTAAGGCGCCAGTGGGAGGCAAAGGTGCTAGTGAGGCGTTTGATAAGTTATCGGAACAAATGAGAAGGGCATTTAGAATTGAAGAAGTTGGGTTAATGAGCTTGTGGTTTAGTTTTGGTTCGGGTGTCCTTGCTCGCTTTGTTGTTGAGTGGGAGTCAGGTAAAGAAGGTTGCACGATGCATGTTTCTCCAGATCAACTTTGGCCCCATACCAAGGTTTGTTCATTTTTCTTGTTTCGTGTTGTGTGTTTTTTCCTTGTCTAAATTTTTTCAGTTGTGTTGTCCTGTGCATCATTTGTAAGCGCTCCTTTTTCATTCAATTCATTTGTTGCTCCCGCATTTCTTTAACTGAATTTTACAACCAATCAGGCAAAGGGAAAACAATTTCAAAAGGTCAATATGAAGTTGTCATGGATCTGATGAAAGCTGTATACTTATTATATTGTATAGTTGTCTTTGTGATACAGCAGGTGAAAAATTTTCTAATCCAAAATCTTTAATTTCCAGCATTATAAGTGAAGTTTTAAGACTGACAAGATGGCTGGTTTAATTTGGTAATGGCTGCACAGTAATAAAATGGAACAAAGAAGATGATAATTTAAGTAATAACGTGGAAGGGAGGTCTTGTTTAAGCTTCAGCCTTTGAAAATCTTTGTATTCTCTCTTTTTGATGAAAAATGACAGGTTACACTGCTACCATACGGGCTACTGTTTCTTCTACCCTTGTATTAGAATTCCTATAATAGGAAACAAGAAGATATTACACCTTATCTGGGAAGATCAAATAAAACTATTTAGAGAAAACCAATTAGATGATTAAACCTAGAATGGGATACATTCTTACTGCTAAATCTTCTTTTGGGAGAATCTGGAAACTATGAATTATCTCTAATTTATAAATTTGAATACAAAGGCAACATTCTTGAATCCTTAAGCATACAAAAATAAGATTTAAATTGACCCAAATTTACCATTTAAGGTTTTTAGTAACTCCTTTATCAGTTCATCATTGAATCTGTTGCCATTTGATCTCAGACGTTTGTTTCAAATATAATGCTGTAGTAGCTTTACTTTGAACTTTTCTTTTCCTTCTTTCCACAGTGTTCTTTTATCATAGATATGCATGCTAATAATATGACTACCCCTTGCTGTATTGAGCAGTTCCTTGAAGATTTCATAAATGGAGCTGAAGTTGCTTCCCTTTTGGATTGCATTCGCCTAACAGCAGGACCTTTGCATGCTCTTGCAGCTGCAACACGGCCTGCACGAGCTGGTACTGTTCCAGGGGTTCCAGGGGTAGCTACTGCCTTTTCTACTATTCCAAAACAAACAGGCTACTCATCATCCCAGGGGCTTCTGCCAACCAGTTCAACCACAAATGTTAGTCAGGTAACTTCTGCTCCAACTGTGAACCCTGTTGGAGCTGCTTCTACAGTTTCTCTTGGGAACCATAACCTTCATGGGGCTGCAATGTTAGCTGCCGCAGGGCGAGGTGGCCCTGGAATTGTCCCTAGCTCATTGCTGCCTATTGATGTTTCTGTTGTACTACGTGGCCCCTACTGGATACGAATCATATATCGCAAACATTTTGCTGTTGACATGCGATGCTTTGCTGGAGATCAGGTGTGGTTGCAACCAGCTACACCACCTAAGGGGGGCCCTTCAGTTGGAGGGTCATTACCATGCCCTCAATTTAGGCCTTTCATCATGGAGCATGTTGCACAGGAGCTGAATGGATTAGATTCTATCACTGGTAGTCAACAGACAGTAGGAATGGTGAATACAAACCCAAGTTCGGGCTCACAGCTAGCAAGTGCCAATGGAAGTAGAGTTAACATACCTAGTTCTGCTGCTATGTCTAGGGCAGTAAACCAAGTTGCTGGCTTGAACCGTGTTGGGAATCCTATGCCAGGATCTTCAAATTTGGCTGTTGTGAGCTCGGGATTGCCTATACGTAGATCTCCAGGTGCCAGTGTCCCTGCTCACGTGAGAGGAGAACTGAATACAGCCATTATTGGTCTTGGTGACGATGGAGGGTATGGAGGTGGATGGGTTCCTCTTGTTGCTCTGAAGAAGGTGCTAAGAGGCATTCTTAAGTACCTTGGAGTGCTATGGCTCTTTGCTCAGTTACCCGATCTTTTGAAAGAGATTCTTGGGTCAATTTTGAAGGACAATGAAGGTGCACTCTTAAATTTGGACCAAGAACAGCCTGCATTGCGCTTCTTTGTCGGGTAAGACTGGAAGAGTTGCATCTAAATTATGCATTATATGAACCAAATCTTAGTTTTAAATCACTGCAGAACTTTCCAAACACTTGAATTCTTTTTATTATTTTTGATATTTTAATTTGAAGCATTGCATGAATGGAAATTAAACTCCTTCCCTGACCCTGCGAGCAGGCTTCAAACCTCAGACCTCTTGTACTGCTTGAGTTTGAAATTTAGATTGAACTAATTAGACACCATCCTAAATTGGGTGGTTTGAGAATTGTATGGAAGGACATTGGACATTTAAACATGTTGAAGAAAGATTTAGCTATTATAAATTCTCGGACGAGTGAAAATTGGTGGTAAACTAGAAATACTGAAGTTGATTATGTAAGGTATTTCTGTGCTTTTGTAAGGAAGATAACTAGAATGTGTAGGGCTTGTAACAAGACACAAAAGCACATCCGTGTTGTTTAAAGAATAGAAGAAAGCATTTTTTGTTTTACAGATTGTTAGGAAGGAGTGATTTGTGTGGTTCTTCAGAAAGAGATCCTAAGCCTTTTTGCTTATCTGCTAATGTTGAAACACATTAGTTTTCATGAAAAGACAATCTTGTATTTAAAAATATATGTGCAAGATATCGTACTTCCTGGCGTTTTTTAACCTAAATCTTTGTCTTCAATCTTTGTCTTCCTTGTTCTGCAGTGGCTATGTATTTGCTGTTAGTGTCCACAGGGTTCAACTTCTTCTACAAGTTCTCAGTGTGAAACGCTTCCATCAACAGCAGCAGCAGCAACAACAGCAGCAAAATTCTAGTACTGCCCAAGAGGAATTAACTCAATCTGAAATAGGAGAGATATGTGACTATTTCAGTCGCCGTGTTGCATCAGAACCATATGATGCTTCTCGTGTTGCATCATTCATTACTCTCCTTACTCTGCCAATTTCAGTTTTAAGAGAATTCTTAAAACTAATAGCATGGAAGAAGGGATTAGCTCAGACACAAGGTGGCGAAATAGCTCCCTCACAAAAACCCCGTATTGAACTATGCCTTGAAAATCATAGTGGGTTTAATGTGGATGATGGTTCTGTGAATTCATCAGCTTCTAAAAGCAATATCCACTATGATAGGCCCCATAATTCTGTTGATTTTGCACTTACTGTAGTTTTGGATCCGGCTCACATACCTCATATAAATGCCGCTGGTGGTGCTGCCTGGTTGCCCTACTGTGTCTCGGTGAGGTTGAGATATTCATTTGGTGAAAACCCTAATGTTTCCTTTCTTGGTATGGAAGGTAGTCATGGGGGCCGAGCTTGCTGGTTACTTACTGATGAGTGGGAGAAATGTAAACAAAGGGTTGCTCGAATTGTGGAAGTTAATCCAGTTTCAGCTGGAGACCTTACACAGGGCAGGTTAAGAATTGTTGCAGACAGTGTACAAAGGGCATTACATATGTGCCTTCAAGGGTTGAAGGATGGTGGAACTGTTACTGCAAGTTCTGTGGGAACATGATTGGTTGCCAAACTGAAAGTATCTTGGGTTTTTGATGATGGGAATTGTCTTGTTGTGTGGATTTGTCACAACTCGACTTTATTTGTTACAGAATCAGCAATCTTGTTGCACAAGTTTAATTGATGGGAAATGAGGGAAATGGAATGTTTTCAGACGGAATTATGGAGATATTGACACCAGATTCAGAGGCTTTTACTTCAGTTTATTTTACTGATCTAATCTTCTAATGATTAGGATGTATGACAATTTTGAAGATACAGGTATTGTAATGGTAATTTTCCTTGTACATATCATACTTGGTGAACACAAACTTTGTAAAATATGATTTGTTTTAGTTTGTCTTGTATACCACAGATGGACATTCGCAATATGCCCAAGATTGTCATTAGAAGCTATTCTAGGTTGATTGCTGTAATTACAACTTTGTAGTTTCCAATTTTGTGAACTGTTTCAAGTTCTTTGTTGTGGTGGTGAAAATTTTAGGCATCCTCTTAATTTTTTATTTTTTTTAATTTTTATATGTTGTGTTGAGGAATTTGTACATGTTAATTATGGTTATTTGAAACCCGTGGCAAGTATTGCATTATCTGTCATTCCAACAGATACTACCATGATGTCGAAATATATATACTTCAATTTTTTATTGGTTCATGAAGATCACCTGTTTATAAGTTAAATGGAGTAAAAGAAAGTGTACATGCAGGAACAGCTTCTTTTTATTTACATTGTTTCGGTAAGCATGTATTAAATTTTCTAAAAATAACATGATCATATTGATTAATCTATACAGTTCTGCTTATGCCTAGTTTGGAAAATTATGCTGCAAATGCAACTAATAGAATTGCTGAACGCACACAGAGAATCTGAGATGCCAATAAACACGTACGCTCCAACAATATTGTCAGATTTAAAGATCATAGTGTGTTATAATTAACTTACTTCCAGCAACTGTAGGATGAACTTCACAGAAAAATCAGCGGCTAACCTCGTTTCGCTATTCAGAGAAACCAAAATGGACTGTATATCTAACCATCTAGGATGCTGCTTATCGGCAGCCACAAAATCATGAATAACTCCATCAACAACGATGCTGCTGCGGCCAGCATTTTTCTTCACTCCTCTGCTTTCCATGATATCCCTAATCTTGTCAGAATAGCTCCACTTCTTGGTAGCAGCATAAATGTTGGACAACAATACATATCCTCCCTCTTTCTCCGGCTCTAACTTTAATAACTCTCTTGAAGCTATCTCGGCCATTTCTAAATTTCCATGAGCTCTACAAGCACTCAGAATTGCACCCCAGATGGATCGACTTGGTGCCATTGGCATCTTCTCAATCACGTCATTTGCCTGAGCCAATCTCCCTGATCTCGCAAAAAGATCCACCAAGCATCCATAGTGTTCAATTCCTGGTTCAATACCGTAGTTTTCTTTCATACTGTTAAATAACTCAAGCCCTTCATCCACAGCTCCACAGTGACTACACGCTGTAAGAACAGCAACAAAGGTTACTTTGTTTGGGGTTACCTCCCCATGCATCTCTGAGAACAGTTCCAATGCTTTTCTTCCACACCCATGGAATGCTAGTCCAGTTATCATTGTTGTCCATACCGTGACATCCTTCTCTTTAACCTCCCTAAAAACTGTTAACGCTCTTTCAATACTTCCACACTTGCAATACATATCTATCAATACAGAACCCAAAAATTCATCCATCTTCATTCCCATTCTTACGACCACTCCATGTATCCATCTCCCCTGGTCTAATGCTCCAACTTCAGCTACACCAGACACCAAGTTAATCAGTGTGATATTATCAGGCTTAACATTCTCCAAAATCATGTTAATAAATAATTCTATTGCCATCACAAAACCACCATTCTGGGCATAGCCAGCAATCAAAGAATTCCAAGAAATGAGATCTCTATTACGCATATGATTAAAAAGTGTACAAGCAGATTCCAACTCCCCAACCTTGGCAAGCCCTGACATGATGGTATTCCATGACACAGCATCCTTCACCTCTAATGCATCAAATGTTCTTTGAGCAAGCTGAAACTCTTTGCATTTCACGTACATGTCTAAAAGAGCATTACCCAATATCAAATTTGACGAGCTAATTTGTTTTCTCCTTTCCATCCATGCGTGAACAGACTTGCCCAATTGCACATCTGCTAACTGCCCACAACAAACAAGAAGTCCTAACACTGTAAATTCATCAGGTTCAAGACCTGAATTCACCATTTTATAAAATAGTCTGATTGCCTCTAAACTATATCCCTTCTTGGCACAGCCAACAATCATAATATTGAAAGAGGCAACATCTGGACTTTGCTTACAGAGAAACAACTTTTCGGCAAGACCTATTTGGCCATTCTCCATATATATCTTCATCAGTAAATTCTGCAAATAACCATAGGACACCAATCCCAAGACAACAGCATGACAATGGATCTGCATTGCCTCTGATATATGATTAGTGGCTTTTAGTAAGTAAAGGAGTGTGTGTTTATCTGGCCACATACAAGACCTAAGTATAAAATTGTACACACTGAATGCTTGACCAAACGAAAAAGATAAAGCAGATATCATGGTATTGAAAATGTAAAGATTTGGATTAGGAGTGAAGTAAGCGAACAAAAGGATTGCCATGTCTAAGTTTTCAGGGTGTGAAGTTGAAGAATATAAAATGAGTCTGCTCATAGGAAATGTTTGACCAATGAGATTACTCCTCATCATCTGCCCCAAAATCTGCTTAAAATGGTCTCTTGAACTACATTTTTCAAGCAAAAAAAGAGTTGGATGATTGAGTGCGAGTGATACAGCTGGATCCCATTTTGTTTTTCCAATCGTTGAGGTAAAACTGAGAAAGCGGAGACCACTCCTATAACGATACATAGATAAACGCCCAACAAATGAACAAAAATTCAAAAGCTAAATAACTGCCCCATAGACTTTCATCAGTGAAAAAATTGATTAAGTTCAACATAGCTAACTCCTAGAAAATCAATGACTATCCATCAAACCACTCATGAGGAACAAAAGCTCATAACAAAATATAAATTGATTAAAAATTATCATTTAAATTCCCAAAGTTTCTGTCAAACTGCTCGTGATGAACAAAAGCTCAAACTAAAATTTACATTGATAATCATTATCATTCAAATTCCAAAAGTTTCTGCTTTCCATGCAACAAATGCAAAATTCTAGATTCAGAGCTCTATCATGAAACAGATTCTTATAATTTCAACAAAATTATGCCCCCTTGATTAAAAAGTTCTACAGCTATATATCACCAGATTTGAAAATCTCCAACTCCTATAAAGTTGCGATGCACCTAGCAATCTTGAGCCCTCTGTACAAAAAAACAAAAAATGTTCATGGAATTAAGATATAAAAAATCAACAAAAAAGTGTACTTAAAAAATTTAGCATGCACCCATTTCAACCTTGTTATGTGGGATTATTTTAAAAGAAATAAAGGAGACACTTAAAAAAACTTAAAAAAATTGAAGTTAAAAAAAAAAACGCTTATTTTCAGCTTCAAGGATGCGGTGTGGAGGTAAAACAAAAACAAAATAGTTCAGAAATCATTACATCAAAAAGGAAGCTGCTTGGGATAGCAAATCAGAACTGTTACTTACCAAACTACTCAACTTGAAATTTTTAAGAGAGTATAATAGATTTGAAATTTTATTTTACGAGTAAAAGCTTAAACCCTAGCAGTATTACTGAAGAAAAACCACCGCATTCACTGGAATTTCTGTTTCGTGCGTCGGGTTATTAATAAACGATGCTCTCTGGAAAATGGCCCAGCCCAGTCCACTTGAGTTTTATTCTCTTTTTTTCCAACTAATACTAAAAGATAGTCATAAACAGGGTGTTTAAAATCCAATTTGATCTGTCTTTCATAAAAATTTGATCCGTAAATTAGATTAGATTAAAAATTTAAAAATCTCCAATCATGGATTGGATTTTAATTTATTTCTGTAAATATTCAAAAATCTGTAAATCCGAAAAAAAATATTTATTAATTAAAAAGTAAAACATTTAAATGTGGCAGTACTATTTACTAAGAAATAAATAAATAGAAATATAATTAAATTAACACCATATTATATATCTTATTGGATAATATTGTAAGATAAAAAATAATTAAATAACTAAATAAAAAATTAAATAAATATAATTTCCTGAACAATAATAAAAATCCAAAGTTAAATATTTAGTATTAGTGGTCGCGTTCTTAATCCACATTGGTGTTCATTATCTACAAGTATGATAGAGGCACTAATTTAACACAAAATTAATTATGTTCAATTATAATAATCTTTGATGAAGTAATAGATGAGATTGAACATATTGAGATAGGTAAATATAACAATTTAACTGACTTTATATTATTATTTTATTATTTAAATATTGACATTTTTATTTTGTCTTACACGTACAAGAATTTTGGGAGCTGACAAGAACTTATTTAATGAAGTTTGATAGCGTTTGATGAGATAGTAAGGATAAATAATTATTAATTATTTTTATTAAATATAATATTTTTATTTTTTATTTATTTCAATTATGTTTATTTTCTTCAAGATAATATACGAAATAAAAATTAGTTCATAATTTTAGTTAATTTTCATATATTAATCTAAACAAATGAGATTTTTTTTTCTTTTCGGTGTGTTATATTTTGAAACTTTGAATATATTATTCTAGCTTTATTTAAATAATTAATTTATATAAATCTTAATCAATTTTGAATTTGATCGCTAGTAAAATTATTTTTTTATTTAATTAATTCATGGATTGGAAATAATTAAAATTTTTTAATCCATAAGACGGTGAATTGAATATAATTGAGTCAAATCTACATCCGATGCGTAGACGCATGAATTGAATTTGGATTGAATTTCACCAATCCGTACATTGGATTGGATTGAAAATTTATAATTGGCAAAATCGTGGATCAGATACGAATTGATATTTAATCTGAAAAATCCAATCTGCAAACATTCCTAGTCCTAAGAAATTATACAATTAAATAAAGATAATTTTCTTTTGATAATTTATTTGGTTTGAATCTCATATAAATTGGCTTTTATTTTGTGTGTATTTTTAATTTTTTGTGAGTTTTGATTTTGTTTTGTTGCCTTTTTTTTTTTTGGTTAAATCATTAGGTTTTGGATTTGTGATTTCCATTCAAGTCTTAAATTTCACAAATCTAAAATTGTGGTGACTTCGCGTGTATTATGGAGAATTATGTTGTTGACTTAAATGAGGTCTCCACCTACAGTGGTGGAGGTGAGTCACATAGTGCATAAAATTGGGTTAAACTAGAAAAATTCATCTTAAAAAATCATTAAATCTTTTTTGTGGAGTAGTTCATTTCGGATAGGATTGTTCTTTTAGTGTACAAAATGTATCTTATATGTTAAGCCTACGTCTAACTTCACAGTCAAATTTTTTTTTCGGATGGAACCTTCTATTTATATTTATACCCAATGTGACTTATTTTGTAATTCCCTTGTGAAGATGAAAAGACCTTGTAACTAAGATGGATTACAAGTTCGATGTTAGGTATCGATGCAAAACCTATTGTTGTAGTATGACACATTCCTTATTTTTAATAATAAGTACAACTTGTTGGATTCTTTGCATATGATATTAATAAACAAAATTTGAGTCACAATCCCGCTCTCGTCAGTTCAGCCATCAGCTGCATAATTCAATGGGATAGGCATATTGGGGTCCCCTCTCTTAGTCCCTCCAATCTTTTTCACACAATCATTTGTCAATTCTTCAAAAGAAAATAAAGTCTCATTTTTGCTTTGCAGAAGAAAACAAACTCACCCTATAAATAATCTGAGCATCACAGATATTTTGCCCCTGAAAACCAGAACCTTCCAACTTTGCTTTTATAAAACAACCGACCATTGTATATATTTCAACTTGCACTAAATATTTTCTGCAAATACATCATACACATAGCTATCCAACCCTTTTAAAAGGTCCCACATTGCACTAACCAAAAAGAAAATAAAGCAAGTTTTTCTCAAAGCCAGTACTTGGTCATCCACCACTAACCCCACCTTATATTTTCGAAGGGAACTCCATCAATAGAACTTTGAAAATTTTCCCTTATCACCATTGCCTTGCATTGCATTGCATTACATCATTCACTCTGTTTGCCTAGCTAATTCTGGGAAAGAGAATGTAAAATTCTTTGGATAAGAAGACCAAAGTATACTATAGGATTAGGTACCATGATTAATATTTGGAGTCATTCTGAGCAACTGCTGCCTGCAATTGTTGTTTGGGCCCTAGGAAGGGGTGCCTGATTCAGGCTTGACGAATGCTGGTGCATCTGGTTGATGGGTGCGATAGATTGCACTGGCAAGTGATATGGGCATGATGCAAAGTGCCTTGGATTGAAGGAACTGCATAGCAGCTCCAATGTCTTCTTCCATTAGCTTGGCTACTTGTTGTTCAGTTCCATCATTTGACCATTTCTCCCATTCTGGCTGAGTGCTTCCACAATCAATGCTCTCTCCCTTAATCATCGAAGGGATCAAAAGTAAATCAATAAAATGAAAAAATTGAAATTGCAGCTCAGGATTAAGAAAGAGACAGACTAGAAATTGAAAATTTCCAAATGTACTACCTCAAGAGCTGATGACAGGGGAACATCAGCTACAAGCTGAGCCACGGCACCAGCTGCACCCAGTCTACTCATGCTCAAAACCTGTTCATATATTTCATTGAAATGAAAATGACATGTAAACCAAAAGATGAGGAAAGTGCCGAATAACGTATTTCACAAATGACATGATTCGGTTTGGAGATTCCAGCACCAGACAAGGATTAATTTAGGCTTGACTTCTAACAACTTCAATCCTGGAAATGTCTTAAGCTCCTTATATATGTTTAGGATTAGTCAACATTAAAGGGCCTACCATAGTGCAATGGTATTATTGGACTTCCAAATGGCTTTAGAAGAAAATGGTCAAGCTACTTGTTGGAATTAGTTACAACTTTTTGATAGTGGTGCTGAGTACAGTAGATAATCGTGACAAAATGTGTGAAAAAGGTCACAAATTCAAATAACTTCTCAATTATTGGGAGTTTAGCAGATTCAAATAGATATGTACAGAATAATATAGAGTGATGCAGTGGATCTTTTTAAATCATTATGTAATTGAAAGTTTGATCTACAATACCTTGACCTGAAGCCTTAGAAACTTCACGTAATCCACAATTTCATCAAGCATGGCTGCCCTATCTGTCTGAAGGATATGTAGAATGTATTAATATGTATGAAAGCTAGACCTCATAGTGATAGGAACTCCAATATGCAAAGCAAAATCAATGAATCTGAACAGTTACACAACATATAACGGCATTAAGAAGTCAATAAAGGAACTGCATAAGGAGACACTAATTACCTTGTTGCAGCTAGGAACCAGCTCCTGCAAAGCCCTCATTCTATCCGCAATTCTTTCTCTACGCAACTGAACAAAGAAGAACAAGCTGAACATTTGTTGGGAGCAGCAGAGGCAAACAGCCATGGAATGTTGGAGCAGTAATTGTAAACCGTAACAAGCATTGAGACTTTAACCATCAATGCTATATTCGACGACAAACAGTTTGTCTAGAAGAATATTTTTGTTGGTTCATAACTTAAGAATGAATCTATGTTCGGTAGTTATACCTTCAATTATCAAATATCTCACATAGGCACTGAAAGAACTTATGCATTGAGTACAAGACTAAAGCTAGTATTCTTATAGTGCAAGAAAAAAATTGCAGCATTAATTTCATAATACTGAGTCAAACAGAAATCAAGATTACCCGCTCGGCAATGCTGTGAGGATCTGTAGCTTGCCCTCGTCTTGCTCGAACCCTTGGACGGATAGCTGGAGGCTGCAGTGGGGCTGCTGGTTGGCTCTGAAACTGCATTATGGTTTGACAAATGATGCAACAAAAATGAAAGTTAATAGCAACATAAAAAAAAATAATGCCACATACATTATTTAACAATACATTCTATTAGATTCCGGAATGGATTAATATAAATATTTCTGCTCAAGGATAACTCACCAGCAAATTTCACAACATGCAGGCAACTCCCATTATTATTATATTATATATATTATCATATCTTAGCAACATAACCATATGATATTTATGCATAGAACAAACTAATGACATGGAAAGCCTAGGAACACCATGTGTAAATCAATTGGCCTTACAGTCTTAGAAAAATATTATACAATATCATCTTACGAGCCATAATCATATGTGAACCATAAGGAGAAGTTAATATCAAGGACGTAGTCAGATATTTATCCTGATAGCAGTAAACATATTAAACGACACGATTGTGTGTCAAAAGTTTTGCTTTATTAATAATATTTATTTTTCTTATAGAAAATCGGCCAAGAAAATAAATCCATAGACTCATTTCCAAATCATACATTTCAACATAGGATGCTGTAACCAAGAAACTCAACACACAACAAATATGTATAAGATTAGCAATTCAATCAAGTTACAGAGCTTAATTAGCCTATAATCATGCAAATAAAGTTAGGGAGCTTAATTAGCCTATAATCATGCTAATAATCTGCAAATAGCCAAATATTAATTCAAACGAGGGTTTTGGACGGAATCGACAAATCCACAGAAGTCAAAAACTTTGACGTGGACCATTTCACAAGAGTTTGAAAACTTGGTACAATATCGTCAGCTACATCAACATATGCGCGTGTCCCACGCGTTTCTTCAATTCTAAGTGGTGAAAATGACGGATCAGTCCTCTATAACAGAGGAATATATATGTAGAAGATGACATAATAAGTTCTCCGCACGTTTGAGATTGCTCGCACGTGCGCGACCCATTCTGTCTCACCCTCCGTCAGTAGTCAGTACTCGTCACTCACTTTCTACTAAAGAGAAAGTGCAAAGGTACTATCCCCACGCTCTTCCAATGTGCGTGCACGTCACGGCCTCTGTACCCACGGTTAAGTTAATATTTCTACAAACTAATTACTGTATCGCCAACCTTGATCGACAGAAAAGGGACCAGATTTTCATTTTTCAACCAGAAAGGTCAAAAATGAATTAAATGAGAAGAAAATTAGATTTTTTTGGATTTAAAAAACAAAAAGAGAAATTATTTACAGTGTTTAGAAATATTTCGATGAAAATGAGTTAACTTCTCAATAATATTCATAGAAGCAGATGACCTCAATACATTTTGACATATAAGCATGTTTAAATAATAATGAAAAATAATTTCAAATAACATATATAATCCAGCCATTGCGCTCAGCACTCATGAGTTCGAATCTTATCGAGCTCAATCTCTTTTAATATGAGTATATAATCTTTTTGAGTATTAATGAATAAATTCTTTTGAATGTTAGTGTGGCAACAGATTTTAGTATATAATTGAAAGATATTTTGTATGAACAGTAAAATGCCGAGGGGTATTTTTGTCCAAAAATATACCTGCTGTATGTGAGGAGGACGTGGCGGTGACGGCCGGACTGATTGAGCTTGCAATTGTCCAAACGCTGGAAACAAACTTGGCATGTGCACGGAATCTCTCTCCTACCACAATTTGCAAACCATATATTTTGAATACATTACCCTCGTTGTTTCCTCTATTTCACAAAAATGCCATCCAGAAATATCAAAGACCACACCACCCACCCCATATAATATTTTCGGATTTAGATAATATTCCCGGGAAAGTATGAAAGATTTATCAGAAAATTCTACCACTAGCTCTAGCTGGAGAAATAAAGCTGATAAATTGCCAACAAAATATGAATAATTCTTGTTTCTGAAAAACCAAAAAAAAAGATTAAACTTTATGCATCAATAACGAAAGTTATATAGCTGGTGGGGGGTTTGCTGATAATTGCGTGGAAGCATGAAACAAAGATACAGATGAAAAAACGTTTTCATGGTTGCCAAAATTGGCAGACAAAATCCATATCCTAATCTTGCTAAAACACCACAAAACAAAATACAAACAAGCAAGTCCGTTTCATTAAAAAGGAAAAACAAGAGAAAGGTTCGAAAAGAGAAACAAAACAAGGTAAAGAGGAAAAAAAGAAAAAGAAAAAAAGAAAAGGAAAGGAAAAGAAAAGAGTCTTACGTTGATTCCAGAAGTGGCAGAAGAATTATTAGGAGAAGAAGAAGAAGCATTAGTGTTGTTGTTATGGTTACTGTTATGATCTTCATGTTGCCTTAAGAAAGTATGCTCCAAATTCAACCCTAGAGGCATCATTCCCATGCTGATTCCCATAGCCAAACTTCTTATGTCAGCAGCACTGGTGGTGCCTCCTCCGCCTCCTCCGGCTACGGGAGAAGGGCCGCCGGAGCCCAGCTGGAGGAACATGGGGATGTCATCAGTGGAGTTTGAAGCAGCAGATGGGTCAGTGTAACCAGTTGGGACAGACAAGATTTGCTCAAGGAAGTCATCTCCTAAGCTTTCTTGGCCATTGCCAGTAGCAGACATAGTTAGTGTTGTGTTGATATGTTTTGTTTTGATGAGGGATTTGTTGGTTTGTTTGTTTGTTTTGGTTTATGTTAATGGGAGGGTTTCTTGAATGGTGACAATACAAATATATATAGAATTTGTGTATATTGAGGTGAGAGTTACAAGGGAAAAGAGAAGGTGTAGGGGATGTGGGAGGCAGATCCGGAACCCAATAACCCGGAAAAGAAATTTGTGGATTCCAAGGAGGAGATGGAGATGGAGATGGAGATGGTGGTGGTGGTGGTAGTGGCTTTTGAATTTAAAGATTATTTTTCATAAAGACAAAAGGATTCAGTCTTTTAGAAGGATGTGCCCGTACACTGTTGCTGTGTTTGTGTGCGTAGAAGTGAAATAGTGAATGTTTATTATGTTTTATGTTTTTGTAGTTTTGTTTCGGCTTTTGGGGGTCGTGACGAGCTTTCGAGCGCTGGAAACCCCGAACTTTGGTTGATGTCATATATTCTGGGGATGGCAAATTGTTGGGCTCCTGTGGGGCTTGATAAAATCGAGTCCAGTCCGAACATGTCTTTTATGGACCTAGTCTTGGTTTGGCTTGGATGGGACTTTTTCGAGACCAGCCTAAAAGTCCGAACTTTATATTTTATTTATTTATTTATTTTTTAAAAAATCCGTTTACAAATTTACAACTTTTAAAAATCTATTAAATTATGTTTTAAAAGTTGGACTTAAATAATTTAAAATTTTAAATATAAATTAGGGGTGAGTTATATATATATATATATTTAATTAAAGTATAATAATTTTTATCTTTTTTAAATATTTATTAGAATTTTGGACTGAGCTTAGACTTCATCTGAAAAGTCCAAGACCGCCTAAATGGTAAGAAAACATGTCCGAATAAGGTCGGGCTCGGGTTTGGATTGAGTAAGCTTTTCTACCGTCTCCAAAATGGCAGAAATGAAGGAAAAGTTATAATCATTTAATAATTATTATTATTATTATTTTGGTGTGAAATTGGATACTATGATTAGCCTAAATAATAGAAAAATATTGGTTAAGTAACCCTTGATTTCAAAATGATCCCAAAAAGCTTTTTTTTTTTGGAATATATAGATTATTTTTTGGATAAACTCTAATACCATTTTATCAATAAACCATTAAATTATTCCTAAATAAACCGAAAATACATTTATTATCAATGGAGGTTTAGTGCCATATGAAATTTAGTTATCATCCTCTTGTATCAAAAATTAAATTAGTTGATGATAATTCCAATAAATGTTAGAGTATAACAATTTGTCCAGCATAACAAACAGAAAAATCTTATCTCAATTATTGATCATCTGAAACAAGTGCTCCTGGAGCTATAGTATTTAGTTGATCTCTCAGTTTGGTTAACCTCATTTGTGATTCAACTATGGTCACTTAATTTGTTTCCATCAACATCAGCCATTTGTTGTTTATCTACCCTCTGGACAGCCAAATCAGTATCCATTTAGACATTCAGCATTTTATTCGGGGTCTTATAAGTTATTTAGCACATTAAAATCAGAAATATACTGGAATTAGCTCATTAGTGAGTAATAATAAATAAAAATAACAACAATAACACTAAAAGAAAAGAGACAACTGGTTTCTAAATAATAACTAAATCATAAATAATTAAAAAAAAAAAAGCAAAGATGTATGCCACTAAAAGTAGTTTATGACTCGTTTAGAATTACTTTTGGGAGGTTTGAAAGTAATTTTAAAAAGTTAAAAATTAATTTTAATGTTTAATAAATTTTTTTAGATATTTCTTTTGACAAAACTATATTATCCTACAATATATTTTGGAAAAATAAGGAAAAAGTAACTTTTTAAAATTTGATATTACGAATCACTATTATACTTAATACAATTTCATACATATCCTTATATATGTTATAAAAATATAAATTATCCTTATTAATTTAGAAATTAAATCATTAACTTTAAAATTACCAATTATATTGAGATAGTAAAATAAAAAAAATGAAATTAATAATATAAAATATTTATTTTAGTTATCAATTATTATGTATACATAATTAAAAATATTTTATGCACATATTTATAAATTTATAAATAAAATTTATCCAACATTATGCCTAATTTAGTAATTTAAATTCTTACAATAGTTTAATAGTAAGATTTATAAACATACATGATTACTTTAAAACTTACAATACTTTTAAAAGTAAATTTTATTAAACAGTTAATCGATTCTCTTTATAGTCGATTATTTTTACAATATAGCTAGAATCAGTTATTTTAAAAGCCACAGTATTACCAAATTGACCATTAGTGAATCAATCAATAAATTTTACAATAATAATTGTAAAACACAATATGCTTTAAAACTATGACTAATGATCAGTATTATATCTTATCGAAAACATTTTTTTTGGAATAATATTTATGTGGATTCACAACTTAAGATTACAGGTAGGAGATTAATGCTTATACCTTAATGAAACGAAATATATAGAGTACCTTTGGATTGATTTGTGAATAACTCATCCGAACTGAACGGGATTGAATAGATTGACATGAGAATCAAAATTAAAAAGTCTCAATAATTAATATTCTTTAAATTAAAATTAATAGTTGATTATTTCAAAATCACAAGGCAATTAGTTTCCTCTAATATTCATATATTTTAATTAACTTATATTTAAGCCCGTAAAGCTTATATTTAAGTACAAATTAATTCTGACAATGAAATTACAAAAAATGATGAGAAGTTTTTACGAAGAGATTTAAAATAAAAAGTTCGTTTTTATTGTATTCAGACCACATTGAACATGTCTAAGAAAAGGGAAAAAGAAAAGGTAAAAATTACATGATAACATGAATGGTAAATTAGTCCAAAACTTTTTGGATGACAAATGAAAGCTATTAATGACAAAATATGAATTTATGTAGAAAAAAAAAATCTTTACATGAAATTTGAATATCACAAATTTCCATTCTTTTTATTTTTATTATTATTATTTTATGGAAATCAGTTTTTATTCAAGCAAAGGAAAGGACTTTGGAGACTGGAGACTGAAATGGAAATTAGATAATAAATAATTAGAATTAAGGAAATTAGAATGTAAAATATCTAGATACATAATTCGATATATATATATATATATATATCGAAAGCATTGTGTGTACGTTAGCTGACATTGTATTGTGATTTTAAAAGAACAATATCTCATTCGTTATTCATTGTTAATTAGGATCACCGGCAGAATTGTAACACAAAATGGATTGAGTTTGATTAGATATTCAAGTTTATGAATATGCGGAAAGGCAAGTGATTAGTGCTATCAATGCATTTACAAAATGGAAAATATTAGCATGTCCTATTGAGAACAACTTGACACTTTCTGATCCTTTGATCGAATCCGATGGAAATTTATTCATATCAGAACATGTGCTTTCAAGTCGGATAGGTCACCAAATGAATTATCTGTTTGGGCCCCGGAGAAATTTTTATTTTTTAATATAAGAGCAGCTGTCGCAAACGGAACAAAGTGGTTTCAAGTCGCAGTCCAGTGGTCGACTCTGCTCTCAAATATTAGGAGCATCAATTTGAGCTTGTATGAAGCTCATTATAAAATCTCATTCCATAATTGTGGACGAGCATAAATATAGTTCTTCAAATATTAAAGGAAATACATACCAATTGAGCTCACTCAAATATTGGGATCCTTAGCAAGTGGATTCATGAATACTAACACAGTGGCATCCATGCCACGGACCTAGAAGTGACACTTCATGCGCATTAAAGTCACAAATTTATCATTAAGAAATCAGAAAGTTGAATGGATTGTACTGCTTAGATAAATTATGGATTCAAGTTCCTCAGCAAGATGATTGTAATATTGTCAAATTGCACCAACTAAACAAGATTAATTTACTCTCTCATACACTTTCCTTTGAGCTTGAGACCTTACCTTCATCTTTCTTCTCTTCGCTGATTGCTGTTGGCTTCTCCCCGGGAGAATCTGTTTCAGAATCAGGTTCCTTTTTAAGCTCAGACTCGAACTCCTTAGCAGCCTGCAACAATTTAACTCCGAACATTCATGCTCCAAACATACCACTGATAAAATTGCTCGGAGATTTCCAAAAGCATAAAATTTTCAAATCCAACCAAATAATCTGCATGCTGAAGTCTCTAAAAGGTATCTATTCTTGTATCTTTCTCACAGGTGGCGGGTAACAATTACTAGAGAGTAGAAATTTGAAAAGTGCCAGAACATCTCATGATATCAATCACACAATCCTGAAATATTGATTAGCATTTCATTCCATTTCTGGCAGAATCAGCAAATTAGAGAATAGTTCTCAATGGCAACAGTTTAAGTCACCACTGTGCTTGAAACATTCACATCAGGGTAGCTTGGGTTAAAAAAAAAAAACATTCCTTGATAGCCTTAATACATCGGTTTCTTCAACTAACTATGTTATTTCACTAATTATTGACTTAAATTTTGGTCTCCAACTGAAGGCTTGATTGATTGAGCCTACTATTAAAAAAACTACTTGTTATTACATGAACATGATAAGGTATTATAAGCTCACTGCTTTGGCATAATTTCCAAAGTTCTGCTGAAGATATTCCTCTTTATTAAATATTGAAATCTGGTGATGGAGTATAGAAGGCCTAACACTCAAATGTTTTGAGTGTCTTAGCTACAAAATAGTAGAAAAATTTCAGTGTATGATGAATCAGTTGGTCATGAATTTTGACCATGAATAATGCCAAAATTTCCAAGATGAAACATCAAAGTGAAATTAGAGATTTGGCGGAGAAAAGTAAAAACAAACAAATCTGGGCAAAGTAGCAGACTTTGAAAGAAGGGAAACCGGCATTTCAATCAGTGCTTTCAATTGTTGAAATTATCTTAAGAAACACGTGCAGAAAGAGATGGAGAATAGGCAAAAAAACACGTTCCTCAGTAAGTGATACAGGCACTAAACATTCTCATAAGCAAGAGATAAGGATAAAGCATCTATATTATTATACAAGGTTTTCCTTTCTTGCTATAATTTCAACCTAAAACCTAAACATCTCCCACTCCACTCCTTAACCACATGAGCCAGCAGCAGTACAGTTAAAACATTTGTAGCAGTAAAATCACTAAACAAGCTGAAAGACTGAGTTATAGCCAATCACAAACAGCTCTGCAAGGAGAAAAATGTTTGAAGGTTTGGAAACATGAAAAGAAAAGAACTGCTTTCAAACGCTGGTAAGATTTGACTACATAAGGAAGCAAGACCATCTGTGATCAGCCTTCAAAACTAAAATGAAATTATACCAAATATTGCTATGCCCAAATTCTCAATGTGTTTTCTTTAAACAGACCATGCATCTTTACACACACAACACACAAACTAATAGATACAATGGAAACAAGCACTTGTAACCAAACCAAAAAGGATCTAAAATACATAAAAAGAAACTCCATATATCCAAATTTTTACTAGACAAAAGGGACATAGATCTAAAGACTAGTTTAGTGATTTTCATTATTCACCACCAAATTGAAATGGGAAGATATATTAAAACATGGCCTAGTTAAGGATTTTCATCTAAACTTCCTCACATAACACAGCCCACATAACTTCAAATATCCTCTTCTCTTCACCTCAATTTACTTGGTAATCAAAATAACTATTAATCACCATAAGATAGAACATTTTTATCTTCTCATCAGTTTCCTAAGCTTCCGTACATAGTATAAGATAAAATTCAATTAATTGAAAAATTATTTCACTATCTTAAATTAAAATTATGACTTATGCATCCATATACCACAAACCAAACTAGTACAAGAAACAACAAACAGATCAATATTTTCCAATCATTTTATCCATTTCCTCAAAAACTAAACAGACCCAGATAAAGAAACGAACCTGTTGAAAGCTCTTCACAGTCTTGCCAATACTCTTGCCAACTTCAGGCAACTTCTTGGGCCCAAAAACTAAAGCAGCAACTCCAACAATAACAACCAGTTCAGGCACTCCAAGTCCAAACAGAGCATAGCAAGTAAAACCCTTCCCGCCCTTTTCACCTCCTCTCCTCGGACCCACAACCAAAGAGTTGGTTTTGAGGTTGGTGACGAATCTGGAGTGGGAAGAAGAGAGGGGCAGAAAATGTGGTGGTGGGGGTCTTGTTGAGAGAAAAGAAGAGGAAGAAGAGAGTGAGAGGGTTAAAGATGAAGAGATTACCATTTTTTATTGTTTTGGTTTTCCTTTTGTTTACAGGAATTTTATGGTCAATTTTTGTGCGTTATGGAGTTGATGCAGATGGATAACATTATTGCGGAGGTGGACTACTGTCTGCTGAGTTTTGGATGTATTTTGGTTGGGACTAACGGTACATGGACTTGGCTTGGGCTTGTGATTTTCTCTTTTTTGAACTTATATTTTCATTTTCAATTAAACCCCAACTTTGATGAATTTATCAAATGGTTCATGAGTCATGACTATACATATTATTAATAGTTGCAATCTATAGATACATTATTAAGTACATTTAGGGCATGTTTGGCGTGTTGCTATCAGGTTGTGGCTCCAACATGATAAAATTTAGTATAACAAATTTATCCTCAATTCCCTTTGAGACAAAAAATATCATTATCATGGGATAATTTAGTGGGCTCAAACTGTATTATCCTTAGCTGTGCCAGCCATATACACTATATTAGAATTAAATTTTACTAAAATAAGTCTATTACACCATTTTTAAACCCATCTAAACAAGCCCTACTGCACAAAAATCTACCAAACACTAGCTTGTAAATCAATCGCACTTACAACATTAGGGAGCAAACCATCTCTATTCCGTGGAAATGAGAAAAAGCCCTTGAGCAAGCCATGAATGATCATGAAAATTATGAAAACTTGGTGGACATTATTTAGGGGTTAAAATTTTAGGTTAAATTTTGAGAGATGTAATGTTACTATTTCATTGAAGCCATTCGTCTCATTTTAAACAGCTAACACTAACGATGATAAAGGAATATTTATAATTCAATAAGAAATGAAAATTTAATGTTACAGATAGTCACAAACAGAGTCACAGTAACATTGGTTCCAGTTATAAATAGATCCGTGCTAGCAGGCACAAAGCAGGGAACGCATGCAGTCTCTTGCGAGACACAGGTGCTACCAACTTCTGAAGCTCAAAGCCATCACCAACACAAGACACATCAAACAAATCCATGCTCAGTTAATCACTAACGCCCTCAAATCACCCCCTCTTTATGCCCAACTTATACAACTTTACTGTGCCAAAACACCATCCCCACAAAGCACCAAAATTGCCCAGTTCATATTCACTCACTTGGATCCCCCAAACTTGTTTCTCTTCAACACTTTGATTCGTTGCACTCCCCCAAAAGACTCGGTTCTTGTTTTTGCCAACTGGGTCTCAAAGGGTCTCTTGACTTTTGATGATTTTACTTATGTTTTTGTAATGGGTTCTTGTGCAAGGTTTTGCTCTCCGTCAACAGTGTGGCTAGGTAGACAAATTCATGTACACGTTACAAAACGTGGGTGTATGTTTAATGTTTTGGTGGCTACTACTTTAATACATTTTTATGCGAGTAATAAGGACATTAGTTCAGGGAAAAGAGTGTTTGATGAAATGCCAATGAGAAGCAGTGCTACATGGAATGCTATGATTAATGGGTATTGTTCACAAAGCAAAAAGGCTAAAGATTGTGCCTTTAATGCTTTGGTTTTGTTTAGGGAAATGTTGGTTGATGTTAGGGGAGCGAAACCTACTGATACTACTATGATTTGTATCCTTTCAGCGAGTTCTCAGCTGGGTTTGCTTGAATTTGGTGCTTGTGCTCATGGGTATATAGAGAAGTCAATTTACATGCCTGAGAGTGATGTGTTTATTGGTACTGCTCTTGTTGATATGTACTCAAAATGCGGTTGCCTTGTCAGCTCTTTGTTAATTTTTTCGCAAATGAGAGAAAAAAATGTATTGACATGGACGGCAATGGCAACTGGAATGGCCATTCATGGAAAAGGAAATGAAGCAATAAGGCTTCTTGATTCAATGAGGGATTGTGGTGTCGAGCCTAATGCAGTGACTTTCACTAGCTTGTTTGCTGCTTGTTGCCATGCTGGCCTTGTTGAAGAGGGTCTTCATTTGTTTAACAACATGAAGAGCAAGTGGGGTGTTGAGCCACATATACAACATTATAGCTGCATTGTTGATCTTCTTGGCAGGGCTGGGCATTTAGAAGAAGCATATGATTTCATAATGGGGATCCCACTTAAGCCTGATGCGATCCTGTGGAGGAGTTTGTTGAGTGCTTGTACTGTTCATGGGGATGTTGCAATGGGCGAAAAGGTGGGAAAGATCCTTCTCCAGCTACAGCCAGAGGTTACTTTGGCTTGTACCAGTGAGGATTATGTAGCTTTGTCAAATATTTATGCTTCAGCTGAAAGATGGCAAGAAGTTGAGAGTATGAGAAAGGAGATGAAGGTTAAAAGGGTGAATACTGAACCAGGTTCTAGCATACTTCAAACAAATACTCATTATGCTTTGGATAGTTTTAGATAGAGAATCTAAGAAGCAATTTCAGAAGATTGCGGTGAAGATTTATATTTAACCTCTTTTTAGAGACAAAACATACCATTTTGTTTGATTCTTTAATGGTAATAAAGATGAAACCCTTTACTTGGAAGGCATATCATTCTGCCTCACTATTTGGTTATTTCATTGGTAATATTATAACGTTTAACTTTTCCACCAAAGCAGAATTCCAAATAGGAATTGTAATAACAAACAAAAGAAATAAATAAGGGCAGAAACTCCAGCACGAAACAACTGCGTTGATAAGATTACAATTTATATCGATTAGAATAAACACAGCAGGGGTCACATAATCAATTGAAGGTTAAATAGCAGCCTTAATCGATAAGCTGATTAAAGAATAGGATGTTACATACATTTCAGCCAAAAATAAGATTGCAATTGAATCATATTTCAAGCATTCCTTCAATAAAGTCTTTTCGACTGTATGATCAAGCTGTTTGTTCTTACTGCTCCCCACTAGAATTCGGACCACATGGACTAACGCTTCCACGAATCCGCTTCTGCAGATGCTCCAAGCTAGCCACTCTCTGCATGGAAACAGTTCTTCCCATCTTATTTCCTGATGCTGCTGCAACTGCTCCACCATTTGGTTGCTCGTTTTCAACTGAGGAAATGTCTGACAAAGCATTATTGACTCTTAGGTCATGAGTGGACACAGGGTTATCAGAAGGGGGCTGAAAAAGGTGATGATTTGAGTCATCTTGTAGGGGAACGGTAGCATCAGCTGATGTGTCAGAGTGACTTCCACCAAATGATGACATGCTCATTGAGGACATCTCCGGCGAGCCCTGAAGCAGAGGGTTCAATCCAGTAATTCTTTTGACGGTCTCCTCAGCCATCTTCACCTAGAAAAGTAACAAGGATATGGAATGAAATTTCAGTGGGAATTGCCTACCATGAGCAATATGGGTGCACTATATGTTCTTGACATATGCCTGTCAAAGAGGCACTCAATTCTAAGTTGATATTGATGAATGGATTACCTTTGCTCTCAACGTCTCAACATCAGCTTTCAGAACTCTGTTGTCAACAGCTGCTTCATTGTACTTTTGGCTTATGTCCGTAAGGCGCTTCAGTAGAGAAGAATTTTCAACTCTTAACTGAGAAACCTAGAAACAACAATAAACCTATGAATTCAATGAATTTTCTTTATGCCAAGTAGGCACAGAAAAAGCTAAGGGTAGGGCACAAATTCACCTGCGTCTCAAGCTCGGTCAAATGGGCCTGCTTCCTTCTTCTAGAGCGTCTAGCTGACTCTCTATTGGAAAGCATTCTGCAAAATACTAATGTGAATCAATGAAAGACTTCATGCATAAAACATATCATGCAAATTTATAACATGTTACATCACACCCATTTGGGTATTGTAGACATTGAAAATAAATCACTTTTCTTTGTATAAAATGAAAAAGAAAATTGGTTAGATTTTTCTTTCAAGGTCCTGGGCCACACTAGTTGAAGACAAACCATTGCTTTGTTAACAGGCTAAATACTGCACTTTGAGAAATAGCAAAAGAGAGTTGGGGATGGTTGCCGACTAGATCAACCACAAAACATTCATCAAAATGCCAGGTATATCTCTTGATATTAATAATAGTTCGCTTAAAAGTATAAAGAATGCACTTTTGAACTTTTTGTCATTCCAATTTCACACAGTCCATTATCAAAGAAACTTATGGATCAGTTTGGGATTGTGGTGGTTAATGAAATAAATTGCTTCTATTGTTTGGATGAAATAATCTGTTGATTAAAAAAGTAGCTTGGTGGGTAAGCCTTTTTGTTGCGGTTGCTACGAGCTTGAAAAGCAGAGTACATGCTTTTAATAAATGTTATTACGTACATGTTGTTTTATTATATAATGCCCAAAATAGAAATAATTTTAAATTACATTTTATTTGTATGTTAAGAGTTTATGAAAAAATAAGACAAATGTCTTTTTATTAAAATAATATAGTTATAAAATAAACTTTAAAAAAATATGGTAGCTTATTTAATAAGCTGCTTATAAAAAGCAACCCTATCTGCTTTTAAAAGATGTTGTTAGAATGGATAAACTTAAAAAATAAGCAGCTTTTAAAATATTCACCAAACACCATTTTTGTCTAAACTTATGAAATAAGATGCTTCCCAAATGGGGCCTTAAGCACTGAAGCATATGTTTTTTCGTGAGAAATAGTGCCAATCATCAACAACCAAATAATAAAAGAGCCGAGTATATGATTGACAACAAAATTCCATCATCCAAGCAATAAAACGGGAGAATCAGCAAATCAGAACCACAGATATCCAAATTACCTCCTTACACGTTTTGCATCAGCGGGGTCCATATTCTCGGTTGTTGCAGTTTCTCCCTCTGCTTCATCATCTTCAGACAGTTCTCTTGATGACCCACTGGTTGCTGACCTCACTGGAACCCCAAGTTTCTTTTGTGTAGTTGATAAGAAGGGAATTCCATGCAGTCCATTAACATCCTTATCTTGTGACCTGGACAAATCATGCACAGGTCCTACATGGGTAATAACAAAAATAGGAAGATATTATTCTACCAGGAAAGTTACTTTTACTCATCATACTCCAATCATCTCTAAAATGCTCCGCACAATGACTAAGCCTAACAGAAGATGGTATACAATCTATGAAAAACAAACAAATGCTGATAAATGCAAAGTTAAAATAATGCTGACGATACTTGCATATCTACCCTTCCTTTCTATGGTTCACATTTTTCATTCCTTAAGCCATGACTCATCCTCAGTCCACATCTAGCTGGTCCAAAGATAAAAGATCCCTAAATCAGGAAATGTTAACCGAAAGAGCAACTGACAAAGGGAATACTCCTGATAGAGCACACTCAAAGGTGCAACACTGTCTCTCATTTCATCTATGTCCAGGCCAAGTCAATGAGCCCTTTCTCTAATATTTTTAATGGCTGACATATGCCATGAAATAGATAATATGACCTGCATGAGCTAAAATATATATATATAAACGTGACCTGTTTTACATTTTCTCCAAGCTCGTAATGGATCAAGAGTAAAGTATTCAATACTCACCAAAGAAAAGTACACCAGCTTGGCTAATAAGACATAGCTTCATGGGACAAAAATATTAAAGAACTTTCAATCAAATGAGAACCCTGAATTCATTTTCATTCTAGCTTTCCCAGTCTTTAAAGCACATTATGTTTCGCTTATTCCATTCTAGTGATCAAACTTTTCTACCAGACACAAACCTTTAGGAGCTTGAGATCCCAATTCTGAAGTATTGGAAGCTTGAGATCCACTGTCAGCCCCAGCAGCAGAATCTTGAGGTTTCACACAAGATGCCTGCAGGACACGAAGGGAACATATTTAGGCAGCCAATTTTTCCCTAATTGCAAAAAATTGCCCTTGCATTTTTCCCACTAATTACTAAGCAAGAAAGGAAGCAAACTATAAAAGCACTGAATTCCCAAATTCTCATATTCAATTTTCAAAAAGTTTAGAGAGTAAGGATCATGGAAACAGCGACACATTTCCAGGCCAATAAAATTATCTAATCTAATCTCAGTTTGCATGCTAATTAAATCCATAGAAATGAAAGAAACTAATAAAGTTCTTAACTTTTCGGAGCCACTATCACAATCACCAGCCCAGCTAACCCATTTTTAGCTAAAATCAAACTGAGCGTTTTACTTTCACAAATCCAAAACATCATTAAAATTTAAAATATGTACATATAAAAATCCATAAATTAACCCCTTTTTTTGGGTTCCCCCCAATTGTCTCACAAATATATCCCACAAACCAATCCCAAAAATATTTAGCATAAATGAGTTGAATATTCCAAAACAAAAATCCATAACCAAAATTCTCAAAAAAAAAAAAATTTTCACACCTTTGCATCACTTTTTCCCTCAGTTGTCTCACCATCCAAACACAAACCCACAACCCAAAAAATCCACAAGATCCAAACTTTCCCATTTCCTCTGAAATTTCCTAACAACCAAACAAAACCCACATCCGCAAACACAACAAAAAGCCAAAAAAAAGAAAAAAACTCACCCGTGACAAAGCAACAGCAGCACAAGCAAGATTGAGCTTGCTCTTAAGAAAAGCCTGGTAGTCCTCAAAGTTTTGAGTCCCATCAAACGACAACGCACTGGTAGCAGCCTTACTAACATGCCCACCACCATCAGCAGCCTTAACATTATCATTCTGATTGTTGTTGGTGTGGGCACTTTTGATCTCAACGACACTGTCGTTTTTGCTGTCTCCGGAGGAAGTAGATTGCTGAGCTTCTTGAAGGAAGCGCTGAAAGGCCCACTCCGATTCGCTACGGTTCATTTTCGAAGATGCATCCGGTGGATTTGACCAGAATTGCTCTGAAATTTCACCCACTGAAAAGACCCTATCCATTTTATCCAATTTTTTGTTACTTCAGTTTTACTTGTTTTCGGTTTTTGTGTCTGTGGATGTGTTATTTTAAAAAAAAAATTATCCCAGGTGAGGTTATATAATTAATTTATCCATTTTAGATATTTTTTATTTTTTGTTTCAGTTCTGTTTGGAAGAGGTGATCCTTTGTTGAAATTAATACCAATAAATAAGAAGATTTTGGGGTCCGATTAGGGTATCAAGTCACGTCAACTAGTCAGAAAATTAATAAAAGTAAACAAAATCTGATTAAACAGTATCCAAATTATAAGGTGAGAGTGTGAGATATAGTCTCACCTCCATTTTTTAATACATTTATAAAAAAAAAATCCAATTTTAATAATTTATTAACAAAATTTTTAGTGAAAATTATCTAATTAGTTATTAAATTTGATTAAGTGGTCATTGATTATTGGTTTCATTATAATTAAGGAAAGATCAACTTCATCCACAAAATTAAGTTAATCAAATTGGTTCTTTTTCAATTAATCAAATTGATCGGATTTTTTTTTGAAGTAATTAAATGAATGAATAATTATTGATTTTAATTAGATTTATGAACTTCTAATCGACAAAAAGATCAAATTAATTGATCTCAGCTTGATCGATCTGCTTTTGATAGAAAAAAAAAATGCTTCAGGGTAAAATTCATTTTCATTTGAGTGTAATCACTATTATGATTGAGTTTATAAATTTATTTATTATATATGAAATATTTACAGCATAGAGATATAAATTATTTTATAAATTTATTTTATATGAATAAATGTAATTTAAAATAATTAATTATATAAAACATAAAAATAAATTATATAGACTTAAAATTATTTAATTTAAATAATTAAATTATATTGTATGAATTTAATATTGTACATCTTGACAAGAGTTTGTTGCTTTTAGCACTTCTTTTTATGAAACTCTTTTTTTAATAGGTGTGCAAGGTCAGAATGAGGGTACAGTGACAAGGATTTTTGATGTTTATCCATTTGGGAATTTTCTAATGGTGATTTTTATTGTCGCGTTTGGACTAACCAAAAGGAGAAATAAAAAAAAAGAAAACTATATAAAGTGATGGAAATGCCAAAAATTTTGAGGAAATAATAACTATGTTTTCTAGATATTTATTAGATAATAAAATAAGAAAATTAAATTGAATATTAAAAAAAATGTTTGACATTTTGAAGGGAAAAATTAAAAATAAATTCAGACAAGTGCCAGTGTGTCACGAACCAAATACATTGAAAATATTTATAAATTTTGATTAGCTGGAGTTATTCGGGTACTTTTGGATAGGAAGAGACGACCTTTTCAAAATCTAGTGGTTCCCAATTGGCTGGCTTGCGTGCGATGCGGCGGCTACTTCTCGATTGTGGATAAATATTGAATCTGGCCCACAAAATTTTGTGGGTCATGTGGGCCACAGTGTGCCCACAACTTTCTGCCTTTAAAGCAACATATGATATAGTTTTGTTCGATTGTTAGGCCGAAGGCCATAAAGAGCAATCATATTGTTGAGCCAAGTTGGTATAAAATTATTATTTTAATCTAAAAAGACAATTTGTATTACCTCAAAGCAGGGGCTAGATGCAATTTGCAAATGACACACAATTTGGGCATTTCTTTTGCTTTTGTAAGAAGAACTTCGCCTAGAAGCGATTATATATTATTTTGAAGCTTTGAAATTTCATTATCTTTTGTGCAATTGTTTAATATGAATTAATGAAATTGTTATTAATGAAGTTGTTGGACCTGTAAAGTCAGTTGGTTTGCCGATAACTGGACAATTTTCCCTTTAAAAATAAGCACTCAGAAGTTGGAAGATACGCTAGTGAGGATTTTCAGGTTTTCTTTTGATGGTTATAAGTATATTTTAAACACCTTTAGACTTTAGTGCTGCTTTCAGATTTTGTCGTAGAATATACTTGGGGGGAAAATGACAATAAACAAAAGATGTTTAAAGATAATAGAAACTAAGATCAAGGTGATAGTAATAGTCCAATTAGTCAGGCATCACCTTCCGATGAGCATTTTTTATCGTTTGGAGTTTCATTGGTGACACAAGTTTCTGGTAAACAATGACATCAAAAGCAATCTCCAAAGAATTCAAAGAGATATAGCCTAAGCCATATCTCATTTCTGTTCGGATGCTTAGCATTATGAGGATGGTAAACATAGCTAGAATCATTGACAAAATTAAATCAAGTATTGAGCAAATGACAATAATCAGGTCAATAGGACAATTTATTTGTTTCTTAATCATAACTAAAGTCTCAATCTCAATGACAAACAACAAATAGACACGAAATGTAAATAAGGAAAATGATAATAGGAAGGAAGTTCAGCAAAGCATAAAACCATGTGCACAAGAGCAATTCATTTGGAGCTAGCAGTCTTATAAGTATCATGCTTACAATTTGATATATGGAACATTGGGGGAATCATCAACGCCTTCCAGATGCAACGGACTCCGTAGAGAAGAGGTTTTTCACTCGTGAAAGAACTGAATCATGAGCAGGGTCATATGGATGGTCCTTCGAAGGAATCTCCAAGATTGCTGGAATTGGCTTGTTGTAGCTATCAACTAAGAACCTTATCATGTTAGCAACCTGCGAGCAATAGAAAAGTTCAAGCTTGTATGTGGAGAATTTATCTTTCTTGACGGTAATATCAGAAGAGAGCATACCACACATCAGTCATAAATAAGTCAACTACCGGCACCTAGGCAATCCCAACTTATCAGAGGGCTAAGAGCGCAATTTTGCCAAGGCATTTTGAAACTATGCCATGGTACAGAAAGATCATATATGATATACTTCATAACTTCTTTTTTGCTGCTTTTATAAAAAGTTATAACTATTTAGTTCAAATCATCAAGAGGTGGGTACACAGAAATTATAAGATACCAAGAACTTACGTATTGACTGATTAAAACAATAGCAATGTCTTCCTTTGTTGTGAATTCTTTGAATGCATCTTCAATTGCTTTCACTGTAGTTTCTGAGTAGAAATATGAAAACCATTAGCAAATAAAACCAGCATTGATGAATCTTGTTAAATATATCAACAAGTTTCACATATGGAATCAATGAAGCATTAAGAAGACACATTAATGGTTTCACACTTTCACCGACCAACAATTGCACAAAACTTCACTGCTTGAGAACAGACAATCACAAGAAATCTTGCCTGGTTAACAAAGCATAATTTATATTTAAAGTGTTGACAAAAGGTAATCCTTGGTAGGCATTCAATTAAAAGAGAGGAAAAGATTTAAAAAGAAAGTTTGATTTTGATAAAATAATAAGAGCCTAGTATGGTCTCCATTGTTCTCTGTGATTTCTAATAAAATCACAACTCCATTGGCCCATTGCCTGATTGAGATTTGAAAAGGTTTGGAAGGGTCTGATCGGGAACTTTTAAATGAGTTTTCAAAATGTGATTACAGGAAAAGTTTTAATATACCTTGAAGGAATGGTTTTTCAACACCCTTTCTGATCCAAAACTCTCCTCCTTTTCTTCTTTAATTTGGACTAGACAAAAATTACCAATTAAAAAAAATGCATACATAAGAACACTTTTTTTGGGTAGTACCATAAAGTAACCCTTTAAAAGGTCACCAGCATCATCTATGGCAGGAATAACCTAAGCAAGCATAATGCCCGTAACAGGATCTAAATCAAGGAAAATTTATTGAGACTATTGCCAGTTCTATGTCAACCTGATTTAAAAACCTTCAAGCATCCACCACAACCTTCATGGAAATGAGCCTTATATTTTGTTGATCACATTTTTTGTTGATCACTGCCTAAGTTGGTCATAAGTACTCAAAATCATTTTTCTAATGGGACGACAGTTAAATTTTAAGTTTTTAAAAATGAAACGACTAAACAAACAGAGAAATATTGAAGTAACTCATATAAACTCTGGACATAATTATTGTTTGTAATTAAAAAGTATCTACATTCAAGAATCAAAGAGGCCTGATAGCATACTTGAATCAACAATAAGATAGTTTGTCTTTCTCCGCAAGTCAACATTACCCACTCCAGCCAGCAAAAATCCAGTTACAGTATCCTACATAATAAATTATAATCAGTATGGTGTTCACGAGACGTGATGTGCTGTAAATTTATCGTGGATTAAACAAGTAAAGCTAGCATTATGCTCTCAAAGCATAATACAAAGACAATGATGCATATGGAGTGAATTAAAACATAAATCTTATTTTTGTACCTTTTTAGGCACCCCCAGAAAAAATCATGCACACTATGTCAATTAGTATACCTCTCCTTGTTAAGGATGATTGGGTCAACAATTGTGGCACATAACACACATCCAGAAGTCACAAGTGCCTGACAAACTGATCAACCCTTATTTTATCACGATGGTTGCTCAAGAAGATATATCAGCTCACATAAAGATTATTTTAAATTCAGGTATGAAAGACAAGCCCAAATCGTTTTCCACATTAAAATAGAATTCAAATTACATATTTGAAATCATGATAGAAATGTTTATCTTTTACGCTCAATCATGTCTAAGATTTTAACTAACATGAGCAACAACTAACAACCTCATCATTAGAATGAAAAAGGAAAAAGAGAGAGGAGAATCATAGCACCTGCCCCATTTGTCTGTTCTTAAAATGACTGAAAAGTAAAGTTACATGATCTGATGAAGGCATAACCAGATGAGATGAAAAATTTAGTGGAGTCATGAACTTAAGGCATCATAGTAGCGACCAACAAACCAAAACCATACCAAGCTACAGGCAGTATGAATCTATTGTTGAGCTACATTAGATCAACACTTAGAAATTATGAAGTACCAGCATCAGACATCACAAACAGGCAGACACATGACCATCCTCTGGGCAGCCTATTGATTTATCTTATAGCTATATGACTATATCTTTCAACTCCTATATGTGAGAAAGATAAATTTGACAAACATAACCACTTGCAAATAAACATATTATAGAGAGAATAACAGTAACTACATGTTGATATTGCTCCTCTGTTCTCAAATAAAATTGCAAGTCTACTCAAAACCATCATCGTTTTGGTCACTTTCATAACTAACACTACAAGTACAAATTTGTAAACAGATTTGTAGAATAAAGTATTTTCCATTACCTCATCTGCAATCATGGCAATAAGAGCTGAACTCTTAGTAGGGATTTGTGCTCTGCCAGCCATTTAAATTTAAAGTGATTGAACTGTCAAAGAAAAAGAAAAAAATCAGGAACAAACATGCAATCTTATTAGAAACCAAAAACCAACATGATCAAAATATTCCAATCCCCACATCATTCATAGCTAGAGATTTATACAAACAAATTAGGGATGGCAATGGGCAGGTATCATGATCCCCGGACCCGACCCTAAATTTGTAGCAATCCCAAACCCATCCCTATACCCAAATTGTATTAATTGGGGTTGGAACAGGGATATCCAATAATCCCCAAATGGGAAGGGGAATAAAATGGGCTTATGTTTTAAAAATGTAAATAAAAATTGATAATTTTAGGAACAGATCGAATAATAATAGTTGATAACAGAGGAAATTCTGCTGCAGCATTGAATTCGGTTCAGTTCAGTTTGGATTTGAGTTACGGATCAGTTTTGGATTGAAAATTAGGGTATAAATTTCAGTTTGGGTCAATTCAGGTTACAACCTATTCCAAAATTCAATTCAATGGCAAAGTGAATCAAATCCCAGCCAAGCCACCTAAAATACCTAAAATTCAAAAATCTCAAATACCAGCCCAGCTTAATGAAGCAAAAGTGAAAAAGCAAAATGAACGACAACTACCAAGCATCCTCACAAGTCTTTTTAAAAAACACAAGTTAACAAACAACCAAAAAAAAAAAAAGTGATAACGCGCAGTCCAGTACAAAGGCACCAAGTTATTCAAGTTACATCCCCAAATGACAAAAATGATTAGTAGCCCATCTCCATAAATACATCTCTAAATTAAAAATATATATAATAGATTAATAATCAATCACACAACAACAATTACAATGTTAAGAAACCAAATCAGCAACAACTACAAACAGCCATTATATAAACGAAGATTGAATTACAAACAGCCATTCATGAACCATTTGACATCGCATGTATAACATTACCTTGTATGGCTGACGACGGCGAACTAAGCCGGAGGCAGCGATGGCAGAGACGACAGCAGCTGGAACGAGGAAGCAAATCAAGAACGGCTAGAAGCTGCAGCGTCGGCACACTTGAACGGAAGTGACAGCGGCGTCAGCGTGGGCGTGGATGTGTGCGAGTGAATGTGTCGTTCTCTCTTTTTCACAACAGAGGAGAAAGAAGTCAAGAAAGAGAAGGGGAAATGGGAAATTAGGGATCGTGTTCTGGTTTTTGACCTTTATATATACATATAAAGACAAAGGCTAACCCCGATTGGGTTTTTTAAACTTGCATTCAAATAAAACTCGATTGCCTTTTTTATTTGAACCCGATCGAGCTTTTGGGGTTAAACTGAATTGAACCGAATTTAAAATAAGTTTCAGGTTCAGTTTAACCCAATCCAAATGCAAGGAAATAAAGGAATCAGTACAGTCAAATGAACCTAATCTAACAAATAAAAGCTCTTCTCATACTCTTCTTATAAATTCATGACATGCAAAACCGAAAAAAATAACAAAATCACCCACAAGAACGAAATCAAAACTAAAAAAAAGTTTAAGTTTAATTACTTTTATATTAATTTAATCAATATTAGAACAATTAAATTAAAATAGAACAAGTACTAAAGTTGATCAAGTTGATCTGTCAATGTTGATTGATGAGAAAGATAATAAGATTTTTTATTCACACATCATAAGAGAGAGATGCATAATTTGATTTTAGATAAAAAAATGTAAAAGGGTAATTTTGAAATTAAATAGTTTACGGAAAATATTTTAAAAATTTTATTGTAAATAACTCGATTTTTGAAAGTTTTGCTTCGGTCACTGTTTAGTTGATAGTTATTTATTAGATTCTTAAGGATCAGAATTTTAAACAACTTATTTTAAAAATGTTTACTAAATACTTTTTAAGTATTAAATTGTCAAATAATTACTTATATAATCATCTAAAACAATTTCAAACATGCACCTCATTCCAAACTGGGCTTAACTCTCACTTCCAGACATAGGGCTAGTGCTCCTCAACCGTACTCGTTCGGCTAGCGCTCCTTCCTACTCATTGGACACATCTTGGGCAAAAGGCCTAGAGCAGATAAGCTGCTAATGCAAAGCACTTTCGAAGCAGCTTCAATTGGGCCCAACCAAACAGAGCTTTCGCCATTAACCAATTGCGGAGAATTTTCCGCAAATCGCACGTGTTAGGGCCCACGAATCGCGGCCTTTCCTCACCCACATGAATCGGTTTAGTGAGTCCAAATTGGCTCATGAAAGGGGATTATAAATTTAGTAGAGCTTCGAAAAATATTTTTATTTTATTTTTTAAATGTTAAATCACATAATATAACAGAAAGATAGGACATGTATCAAAGTATCATAATTAAATCATAGCTAAAAATTATGTCACAAAAATTATAACTATGGACTTAAAAAATGAGACGCAATATGATAATCAAATGTACTTAATCAACTTGTTATAAAGAGAATTATTTCTTAAATTATAAAATAAATTAGTAAAAATATAAATTTTCACATCTATATCCTTAAATGGATACAATTTATTTACTTCACTCCTTTATGATAAAAATGATAAATTAAAAGAATAAAACAACATCTTTTTACATTATACTCTAGCTTTTGCAATTTTTCTTCCAAACAAAAATAATTTTACATTACAAAATCAAAACCATTGCAAACCCATTATTAGTTTAAAAGGAAAAAGTGGTATTTGTTTTTTCAATTTTATTGCACAATTATTCAGGAACGAATTTGAAGAAAAATAGTTTCTTAGTGTAAACTCACAATCACTTTCACAAAATAAAAAAGAATTAAATCCCTAATATTTTTCATTGGAACAAATTATTAAGTACAAGCATTGGCAGCATAACGTACAAGCATTTGATAGCAATACCGAGCGTTTTTCACTTTTTCTAATACATTGATTAAAATAGTAAAATAAAATATATTATACAGTAAAGAAAAAGAAATAATAAAGCTATAATTTTTTAATAAAAACTTGTGGCTTTATTTTGATGGCTCTGACTCTGCTGGCTGGGTCTATTAACCAATCTATATATAGCCGGCGAAGCGTTATAGGCGCTCCATTCAATCTTTCATCCGTCCAAAGCCAGCCATTCTCATCCTCCTTTATCTTCTCATCTTCACTAAGCTCTCAAAGTTCAAGTGCTTTTCAGGTAACAAAATAAGAAAATCCCATTTTGGGCATTGGCTCTGCTTACTCTGTTTCAGTGCTCTGTGTTTTTTTTTTTTTTTTAAGGCTTTTTATTTGCTTTCCACATGTTTCCCTTGTGATTTTGCAGCCTGAATTTTTCTGGGTATGTTTTAAATTGTTTGTTTAGAGGCTGTATGGCTCTGCATTTGTGGAGATTCTCTGTTTTCTTCTTTGTAGTTTTTATTCTTTACCTGCTTTTGTTTAATTCGTGTGTGGTGCTTTTGTTTCTAGGTTGTTACTGAAAATGATGAAAGTGTAGAGCAGTTGCAAATTTGGGGGATTTTTATTTGTCCATAGTTTTCCGAATATTTGTTGATTAAATGATTGTTTTGTATTTGTGTTTGTTCATAGATTTGTATTTCTTCTATCCATGTTAACATATTAACATATTCATGAATATGAGGTGTTAACTTTCTTTAAGTAGTCTATTTCATGAATTATGGTAATTTTCATTGCAAAATTTGTCTTTGGCCTTTTTGTTGGTTTTGTGTTATTGCATTAATGTCAGCCACTGCACGAAACTTTATTACTTTTTGGTGCTTGTGCATGCATTATTCTTGTTGGCTTTGTTTCTTGATTGAAACACCAGATAATTTTGATTCACTTGTGCTTATAAACTCTCTGTACTTTCTCTGACTAATTCGAATCGTCCAGAATGGGAAGTACTGAAGGAACCTATGGTGCGTACACCTATGAGGAGCTTGAGAGGGAACCTTACTGGCCTTTGGAGAAGCTCCGGATTTCCATCACTGGGGCAGGTGGTTTTATTGCCTCCCACATTGCTCGGCGTCTGAAGAGTGAAGGCCATTACATTATTGCTTCCGACTGGAAGAAGAATGAGCACATGACTGAGGATATGTTCTGTCATGAATTCCATCTTGTTGACCTTAGGGTCATGGATAATTGCTTGAAGGTTACTAAGGGAGTTGACCACGTGTTTAACCTTGCTGCTGATATGGGTGGTATGGGCTTTATTCAGTCCAACCACTCTGTCATCATGTATAACAATACCATGATCAGCTTCAACATGCTTGAGGCTTCTAGGATCAGTGGAGTAAAGAGGTTTTTCTATGCCTCTAGTGCCTGCATCTACCCCGAATTTAAGCAGCTGGATACTAATGTGAGCTTGAAGGAGTCTGATGCATGGCCTGCTGAGGTTTGTTACTTTTTAGTGGTTAATAATTTGGAATCTTCTATTATTTTTTATTTTTGAATATTGGAAGTTTCTAATGCTTTTCATATTTTCACTTGGACTTTAGCCTCAAGATGCTTATGGCTTGGAGAAGCTTGCAACTGAGGAGTTGTGCAAGCATTACACCAAAGACTTTGGAATTGAGTGTCGTGTTGGAAGATTCCACAATATTTATGGGCCTTTTGGAACATGGAAAGGCAAGTTCTTTTGTAAATCGAAGTTTACGTGTATGGATGTTTTGTCATCTTCTGTATTATATTAAATTGTCGTTATGTGTTGTTATAGGTGGAAGGGAAAAGGCTCCTGCTGCTTTTTGCCGAAAGGCTCTTACTTCAACTGACAAGTTTGAGATGTGGGGAGATGGACTTCAGACTCGTTCTTTCACCTTCATTGATGAATGTGTTGAAGGTGTTCTCAGGTTAGCAATTGCTGGTTTTATTGCTAATCTGTCTGAAGCTCCCATTTTCTTTCTTGAGGTTTCTGGGTTATATGCATAGGTGATTGTATACCATGAATCAAAATATTATACTTAGATTGTCGTGTTTCCCCTCTGAAAATTTTCTCTAGGTTAGTTGAGTTTTAGAGATCGACATAATGTTGAACTGCATTACTGGACTTAGATTTACCTATGATGCAAACGTAGTAAAGTATTTGCTAAATTTGTCAAAAAGGCAAGTGTCTTCTAGTTTGTTTTCTTGGTGGTAGATACCGGAGTTTGGAGGATGGCCATGTTTCTTAAATTATCTCATCAACCACAGTTGGGGAATCTTGGGAAAGAAATAATTCTTTCTCAATGAAAAAGGAAAGAGGCTTTAATTGTCTTTTCCGTGTAAAATGTTCTAGTTGTTATTAGTACATTACATTGTACAAGCCTAACATGGTGACCATAATAAATTACATCTGTTCTGTGTTTTACATGAGATTCAAATTGAAACCCGATTGTTTGACTACTTTCTCATTTTGGAGTTTCTGTTTCAGCTCCTCTTATTGATATACTATCTTGAATTTAATATTTGTAGATTGACGAAGTCAGACTTCCGTGAGCCGGTGAACATTGGTAGTGATGAGATGGTTAGCATGAACGAGATGGCTGAGATTGTTCTTAGCTTTGAGAACAAGAAGCTACCTATCCACCACATTCCTGGCCCTGAGGGTGTCCGCGGTCGTAATTCAGACAACACACTGATCAAAGAGAAACTTGGTTGGTCACCGTCAATGAAGTTGAAGGTACCGAATAAATGCATTCTCCTCGTCTTGGTTGCAAATTGCTTTATTGCTCCTAGTTCAGGATAAATTTTGGTTACTTCTACACAGTAGAATATTGATGTGGGAATGCTTTTTAGTCTGCCAGAATTAGAGCTACATACTCTTGTCTTTTTGTCATTTTGGATCGGTCACATTATTTTGCATTGCATCTTCCTATTTTCTTGCCTTTGACAAATCCTAATATTCTGTAGGATGGGCTGAGAATTACATATTTCTGGATCAAGGAACAGATTGAGAAGGAGAAGACTCAAGGTATTGACCTATCTGTTTATGGATCATCGAAGGTGGTAGGAACTCAAGCTCCAGTTCAGTTAGGCTCACTTCGTGCTGCTGATGGCAAAGAATGAAGTGGTTAAGCCATAGATTTCTCGTAGTTGCCCTCAGAAAAGCCATGTTTTATTATGCTATGTCTAGCAATCATAATGCCATGTTCCTTTAGTTGCCCTCAGAAAAGCCATGTTTATTATGCTATGTCTAGCAATCATAATGCCATGTTGTCTTATGATATAAAGCTATCATTATGTGTTAAGAAGGTACTTGTGTGGAGATTTAGGAATGCTCCGAGTTTGGACCATTCTTCATATTGGTTTCTTGTCTGTACTATGTTGAATTATCTAGGAGAAGCTTTTGCGTTTGCATTGTATTCTACATAGCTTTTCAGTAGAGGCTGCTACAATAGGATGGTATAATAGCAAATTTCCGTTCGTGTATTATTTGCCAGTTTGAAATAAAAATAATTTCAATTTTTTAATTCCAAGTTGTTTCTGAATTTTCTTTAGCTGTTGTGATCTGCTTATGTTTTGGTTGCTCACAGTGGGTTTCTTGTGAAATATAAGAGCTGTCATTTTAATTCTGGATATCATACATATCAATTGATTTTTACTCGGCACATGGCACAATATGGTTGAATAGAGAAACTTTTCGATATTTGATGATTTTTGATAGTTACAATTAGCAAAGCATAAGTTGTCCTTGTTTGCTAGTTATATGAACAGAAGCTTTTTGCTTATCTTGCATCATGTAGTGAACAGGGAAATACTTATCTTGCTTATCTTGATTGATGGTTGCCCATTTGATCTTGTGGTCCCTTGATGGTGGTGGATTATACTGGAAATATTTTAGCTTTGTTTTGTGACTCACTTGAATCACATCCATCATCAGTATTAGTTTCTCCATTGAGACCTGCTGCACACCGTTAGAGTCATGCATCGATCCATCACAATGGATATTCTCTCATAATATTCCGAGACAAGGGGGTTACTCCTCTCTTATCTTCATTCTGCATTCCTAGGTTTTGCTTTGCACTGTAGAAATTAAGTGGGGTTTGTTACAGAAATGATATTGGCTTCCATCCTTGAGGCTTTGCTCAGATTGCATTTGTTTTAAGCTGGTGATAGTACCGCTCCTACCTTATGCTTTTAGTCCCTGTTCCTGCATCATGCATTTTAGTGATTCTTCCTGATTAAAAAGTGACTTTAAACTATTTACAAGTGCTTTTATTTAGCTTTGCATGCCAAACAGAGCTGGGTTTCCGAAACTCCTACTTGTAGGCTTTGCTCTAGTTGAGTTGCGTGCATGGAATTCATCATACATTTTAGTGATTCTTCCTCTTTAAAAAACAATTTTAAGCTATCCGGAAATGCTTTTATTTAGTTTTGCATGCCAAAAATAGCTGGGTTTATGATGCTCATACTCGTTTTGAGTGCTTGTGAGCTTTCTCTGTCATTGTCTACGGAAGAAAAATGTGTTTCTGGGGCCTTCAAACCTTTTCGGGCATACTTCATACCAGGGGATCTTTCAAGTGTAGTGCCACTAATTTACGTGGCTTAATTCTTGATGGTGAAAGTTGACGATTGGATTTGGACATTGGGTTCTGTGGCTCATAAATCGCAGAGGGATAGCATCTAACGTGGCTAAATTTATAAAAGGCTCAAGTTGACAAGAAAAACATGGCAACCCCATCTTCTTACGTGGCCCAAAAACTAGCTCCACAGAAGTACTAAATGTAGTAGCATACATGCACTTTTGTTTATTGCGATCACTTTTGAAAGACTTTGATGTCGACTCGACGTGCAACAATTGGATTCAGGCCACATGGGGGCTTGCTTGCTAGCAAGTTGGTCCTTTCCCAGAAGCCTTCTTGTATTAAGCTTTAGTGTGACGTTTGGGGCATGTAGAACATGGTGAGCCCTCTGAATGTTTTCAACATGTCATTGTAAATCAAACCATTAGCTGAGAGTGTCTATTTGGTATTTTTATTAAAAATTATTCTCAAGTGTAAACACCTATATTATTGAAAATATGAATTTGATGTTTTACTATGATGTAAATAATTTTTCAGTGTCATTGTCGTTATAAAACTCTGCATTAACGTTTTAAAATATACGGATATTTGTTCTAGAGAAAGACCCGTTTTAACTAAGCGTTCATGTTAATGTTGAACATGATGTTATGATTCAAGGTTCAAATATTCGTAGGATGTTTTAAGATCACATGGTCTTGTTTGCAAGGGCATTGGTTTTACCTTTGCATGAGGCACAGTTGAGAAACAACAGAAAGCTTCTGGGGTAATGATTGTGAACGAATCTTACAACAAACATGGTGACCACATCCTTCGATAAACGTAGTGATTATGTTTTCTCAGTTTTTCATGTGTTGATTGTGGGCATGACTGTTTTAACCTATTTTATTATGTTAAATGAATCCTAAGTTCTGTTTCAGCCAGTGCGTTTTTTGGACCATATAGATCAATTTTTTGTCTATTCGAAGATCAGCTTGCAAGAAAGGGTTTATGCAAAAATATCACTGTTGTTCTGACCATTATTAGGCTTTCAGTATCTGAAATCCCATCTGAGATGCTTCTATATCGACCATTCTAATTCGAGATCACTAACAGTAAAAAGCTTAAATGTATCACATACAACCACATAAAGCTCCCAAATTTGCATCATAGATGATACATAGATATATGGTATCAATGTAACAGCATTAGTATAAGCTGATGCTTCAACGTAAAATTCATGTGTTCATATTTGGATGTGAGGGGTTCGTATGAACATAAATCTAAGGGGTAACATGTAAAACCTTGTAAGGTCAAGCTCTGACAACCAAAGAATCTGGCAATACCTACTTTCCCTCAATTTTCAAAATCATGATAAACGGGGTTGGCGTCAAGCTGCTCCACAAATTTCTCCAGAATATCCTTCACGCATTCCCTAAACTCATCCTCCGTTTCCACAGTACTCTTACTGCTATCAGCATCTGCAAATACAGCATCATAAAGAAGAACCACCGCTTCATTGGCTTCTGAAGGTGGCAAGCCAATATCTTTCCAATTTTTCTCAAGGAAACCCCTGATTATAGTTGTACTTGTTCGATCACCCTCCAAGTTTTTCTTTTCCTTAAGCATCGTCTCAATGACAACATTCAGTTGCTTTTCATCTGCCAAAAGCTGCAATATTCCATTTAGAGGTTATTAGCCTTCAATAAAAAGAGGAATCAAGATTGAAAATATTAGTAACTTTTCATAGTTCTCTTATGGCGGCTAGAATTAACTTCTGACATCTCAAAAGTCCTGAATGCTCTTTAAAAAGATTATACATTCTGAAAACTAATAAGAAAATTTGAAACCAAAGTAATACCAACTAGTATATGCCAAATGACTTTAACTGATTATCTCAAATTGTCAGTGTTCCAATAGCCTTGCAAAATAATTTTGAATCATTCTTCACATATACTGCTGTAATTCTTTTTTGGGATAAAATATTCCAAATAGATAGTATTTCCTTCATTTCTTCAATTTACAATTATAAAAAATAGTATATTTCTAGACCCAGAATTAGTCACTTTGAGCAAAGATAAATCAATGTGGAAGAAAAAATGTGAAATGCTATCAATCTAAAATGGTGTCCATTTTCAGTATCATAGAAATTCAAAGAATCATTCTTCATGATATCTCGTCACTCTTGGGAGAGTAGCAAAACAAGAGAATGATTAATGACAAGGGAAAACAAGATGTTGAATTACTGTTCGAAGCTTGGAACCATTAATGATTTTGATGTTCTGAATGATGACGATATGCTTCTCAGCCAATGCATCAGCTATATCTTGTAGCACTTGCTGCAGTAATTCAGCAAATTGTGCTTGGCCCAATTCTTCCTCCCCTTCAGCTCCATGTTTCTTCAAGATGTCATTTAGCAGAGGAAATTCTGTTGAATGACACTTTGCATATCAATTGTATGACTTAAGAATGGTTCTAAGTGATTGATGAAAATAAATTACTCTTTAGCACAGGATCAAGGATTTGGTGATTATTACGCTTCTTGGAATTACATAAGAAAATGTGGAATACAAAAATTGATGCAACTCCTAAAACCTTAATAAGGAAATCAAAAGCTTAAGTGTGTTCTCACTTGTGTCAAATACTGAACAGTTATTATCCCTCGAATCAAACTTTTAGCATTTATTCTACCCATCCCTACCCCCAACCCTAATGAGAGTTTAACTTGATCCAATATCTTTGTACATCCCCAGGAGCTTACAAGCAAACATAGAAGATAGAATCCACTTTTTAGCAGGGCTTTTCTGAAATAGGAAAGGGAAAACATCTAATCCCATTATAAAAGGGCAACTATCAAATTTATCACCAAAAGTAGATTCTAATCAAATGATGCATTATTCCATAGTACCCCGTTTTCAAAAGGTCTGTAGTTGATGTTTGCTTAACCAAAAACTTGAATGATGTTAAGGAACCATATAAAGAAAAAAAAGAAAAATGAAAAAGAAAAGTTTGGAGCTTCCCCCAAAGCATTAATTTTTCCTTGTCAGGTTTCACAAACAACTTGTTAATACATAGACAAAAGTTGAATAAATTGTAATTTGGCAGTTGGAACTAACTACATTATAACAAGAACATTTGATCAAATTACATAATAACAAGAACATTTGATCAAATTACATAGTAACAAGAACATTTGATCAAATTATGCATATATCAGTACAAGATGTCAATACACGTGAACTTGACAAGCAAACCAAGAACCATAGCACATCCAATGTACATCACAATTCAGAATGAGAAGGAAATGAACCTGAAAACGGAGGAACACCCAATTCAACTCCCATATGACAAAGCGCATTGCGTATCTCGCCTTTGCAAACCTTGCCCTTATCTTCAGTATCCAGATCAGTGAACAGATTTTCGGCTAACATGGCGAAATCATCTTCATCCTCCAAAAACAACTTCAGTGTGTTCCCATCCAATATAGACACCACAAGCGGATCATCTAAATTAAAAACCCACATAGGAAACAACGTTACACATTCACAACAAGCTTTAAAATCAATCAAACTTTAGACATTTTTTATTATTACTTCAACTGAACCAAATAAAGTTTACCAGGAAAAAAAAAAGAAAAGAAAAAACTCATACCTTTGAGTTCATCGGCGATTGCAGTGATGTAATCTGAGGCCAGCTTAGAGGCGTGATCTCTGTCAAACTCCTTGATTCTGAAAGTGACGTCATCTTCGGAGCCGGCAATATGTTTTAGAGCGGTTGACTTGAGGTTTTGAGGCAATGAGAGGCCGAAAAGAGAGGAGGATGCTTCGTTTTCAGCAAAATCGAGGAGCTGAGCTCCGGTGACGGTGTTGCCGTCGGAGGTGGGGAGGGCGAGGGGATGAGAGAGTGATCGGAGCTGGGTCCCGTCGACGACCGTTAAGCCTCCAGCGGACATTTTGAGTGTTTGATTTTAGAGTTTGAAGGCGTCTGTGTTTTTGAGGATTTAAGACAAGAAACAGGACTAAGAAATTGAACCAGTCGTGTCTGAAGGTAGACTTTATTTGATTTGTCGCCTAAATCTTTCATTAACTTTCCAAAAATACCATTTATTTTTAAATAATAGTTATTTTTTATTTCAATTTTTTGACAAGGATAGAAGCACTAATTGTACATTTTAAAAAAATATTATGGATATATCTAGATGATGTATTTATTATTATTATTAATTCTTTTGGGATACATTTGAATACCAGTAAATGAAAACTCATAATTTAATATTTATATTCTTTGAAAAAAAATTCAAGTTGAATAATTTGAAAAATTAAATAGAGATATTTATTAAAATTTAATAAATATTTTAATATTTCAAGTTGAATAATTGAAGTATAACATTTATAACATAAATCCAAAAAATTAATATTTCAAATTAAATAATTTAATAACATAAAAATAAATATAATTTTGATTTTTAGCAGATTCTATTTGCCATTTGGTATAACATTTTAAGTAGAACTTATTTAAGTTACGTTTTTACAAGTAAAATTTTTATAAAAAATTGCTTGGTTTTTAACCAAAACTTTTATTAAAATTTGTATAAATATTTTAAAAGACAAGTTTTTAAAGTTATGTTATGAATAAAATGAAATAAATTGTTAATGAGAATTTTTATTAAAATTTGTAGAAATAATTTAATAGTCAGGTTTTTAAAATTATATTATGAATAAAATAAAATAAGATTATGAAATAAACAAAAGAACATTTAAGATAATTTCACTTTTTGAAAAATGCTTTCAAACCTTTATTCTGAAAGTCTAAAATTTGAGTTTTTATTTTTCTTAGTAGAGATAAAATGAATTATTTATTTAACTAAATAACTTGTTTAATCTCAAAAACTCTATTCAAAATATAACTAAACAATATAAAAATTTTTAAAAAGAATTTTTAGAATTAAATAAGTACTTTTTACCATTAGATAAGATATACTATATATGCACTTAATTGCTTATAAAAAATAGTTAAAACTTAAAGAATAAAACTGTTATATATGTTATTTATTTTGAGTAATAATACTTTTAAGTTTCTTTAATTGGTAGGAATAATGATTTCTTTATATAAAAATTGATGATAAATCTTTACATTAGATAATTTATGGAAGGGCTAATTTTTAGAGTTGATGATTAAATAATCTATTTAACGCTTGAAATATAATAATTTTTGTAGATGTGGAAAAATGGTTAGAATCATCAAGTGCAAGGAAGGATTAGGACCCAAAAAAAGAAATTATATTTTATAAAATTATATGCAAGGGCACAAAGTAAAAGTGAGCTTGTACACTGCACAGTTTGGACGTGGAGACCGGGGATTTGGTGGGGCCAATGGGTTAAGTCTAGTGGGACCCGTTAGGTCGATTCACGGCGTTTGCCATTTGCGCGTTCACGCGTTTACGACGAATACGTAGTCGATTTTCTCTTGGGAAGGGATTTGATGGATCTTATTCCATATTATGCACGTGTAAATGTTCCCTACTGGTGGCACGCCTCATTAAATGACACATCTTACCACGCCAGCAGCGGCAAAGATTCTGCCACATCATCAGAAGTCCTGCAAATCACCACTCAGCCTCCAAATACTGCATCAAAGCTGGAAATTGTAAATATTAGCCATATTATTTTAATGATTTTTATTTTTAATATTTTTAATATTTTTATTATTTTTAGCCAAATATTTATTGAATGCATTAAAAATTCATATTATGTTTATATTAATTTCAAAAATACTATCTATTTTGTCTTTTCTTATTATAGTAATTTTCTTTTAAAGTCCTTAAAGTTTTATAATTCTATATATTAATTATTCTTCCATCATTTCTATATTTTCGTCCTATTTTTCTAATATTTTTATTATTTCTTTATAAAAATATATTTTTTATTTTAGATCATAAAAGTCTATAAATTCTAATTCTTCATAATTTTCTTGTCCTATATTTATTAAAATTCTTTTTTCTTATTCCAAACTTGTTATTTCTTAGTTTAAATATTTTATATAAAGATTAACTTTATTTTCTCAACTAAAAATCATCATTTTACAGGTATGACATATTAATATGATTCTATTTCAAGCTTTAAATTATGGGTTATTATTATTATTCATAATGTTTCAGTTTTATACCAGTATCTTAAAAATTTAATTAATTAATCTATAAATTTCATTCTTTTATTTAATATTATCTCATCATCTTTAGTATTTATATTAGATTTTTCTCTTTGTTCTTGCATTAATTCCAGTTCAATATTTCTTATATTATTCTTACTTTCTTTTATTTCTTTTACTAATTTTCTTATTTCATCTGTATATTCTATTTTTAAAGTATACATCGCGTCTACTATATTAGTTATTGGTTCCATTAAACTTATTTTCTCAAATTCTTATTTTTCTTATAATTTTTATTAATACTATTGGCTCTAATACCATTTGTTTGGGGGCTCCAAAGACTAATCTAGTTAATTAGAAAATCTAATCAATAAAATAATCTAAATGAAGTTTATTTGTTTGGAGTTAAAATGAAAGGAATTAATGAAAATTGAAAATATATTAAAATTTAAAAATATATTATTATTATTCAAAGACGAGTACATAATTTGTACAAAAGAGATTATTCATAAATATTTACAAAGGAAAGAAATACAGAAAGACTTTTTATACAAGGAATTATGCAAATCTTTATTAGTGATAAAGTTGTTCTACTCAATTTATTTCTATTTAGTAATAAAAGAAGTCATAGAGATTCATTCCCTATTGTCCTTCCTGTTCTATATTAGTTTCTAATATAGAGATCTCTTGATTTATTTGAAACATATATATTTCTTTTTGCAAATTATCTCTTTCAATTTCATTTATTATTTTTCTTTCTAGTTCAGTAGGTAGTCCTATATTTTTTATTGCTAATAAAACTTCTTTTGATACTAATTCTTTTTTAGAGAATATGTAAGCTTCATACTCCCATGTTCCACAATTAAATTGTATTACTAAAGTTTTATGATTATATGAAACTTTTGTTCTATTTCATATCTGAATTATTTTAGTTATTCATAAATCTTTTAATAGGGTTTCATGAAATTTTTTCATATTATTGCAAAATATCTAAGATCTCCTCCTCTTCCCATTAAATATTAACATCTTTTATAAACATTTACCACCAAAAGATAAGAATTCAGAATTATTACCTCTATCCTTTATTGTATAAAAGGATTTTCTTTTACACCGGCGGAGTAACCTTCTGCCTAAATGACCTCGTCTTTGACTTCCTCAACACGCCTTTACCTCGGCTAACACGGAAAAATTAGACAGTCTCACGGCTTCACTGTATCCTATGGTGTTTTAGAATTTCCTTATATCCAATAACAGATATAGATTTCCTCTTTCTTTCTTATGGGATTATCTGGTTTATTAGGATGATATGTTTATATGGGTTGAGATTGGAGAAAAGATGTTTATTTTTGCATTGAAAGTGCTCTGAGAGATAAGAAAGATCGTATGAGAATGCTCTTAATGGGCTATTGATCCTCTGCCCTTCAATCTGATTTATTTCTTTTTATATAGAGAGTACATTATTGATGTTTATCTTTTCCTCTTTACAGGTGTATGGTTGAGGGAAAAGATAATGACTTTTTATCTTTCTCCTTTATAGGTGTATGGTAGGAGAAAAGATAGATACAACTAATGCCCGACTATATACACATGGGCTGAATTGATGGCCGACAACTTTATGTGGTGGCCTTACAAAGTCAAAAAGTTTTTGTTACATTATTACAAAATGACTAATAAAATAAAGACTTTATTCCTGCCGACACAAGCGACAAGACTTCTTTTTCCTTACTTTATCTCAATCATTCTGCATGTCTGCTGTAAAGTGGCTGTGCTTGATGGAAATCTCATTGTTGTTATCTCATGTATGAAGTCTAGTAGTATCTCAGATGGTGACTCTTCACCTTTTGCTGTCAACAAGATGTAATTATTGAATTTTATTATTGTCCTGTATTTTCTATTGTACAGGTCTTTGGCTATACTCCAGATGGCTTTTATTCCTCAAGCTCTTCTAGTTCTTATCCAAACTTTATTGAATTGTGGGGTTACTGTGTATTCTGTTCCCACTTCAAGTTGAAAGTTTCTGGTAACATGGCCTACTGTAATCATGTAGAAGGCCTGATATTCTATATTGTTCGTATATTCAGGACTTATGGTGTAGAATTTAAGATATATTTGTCTCTTTTTGGCAAATTTAGAGACTTCTTTTACAAGGAGTTCATCAAAACTAGCTAACTCTTTCAAGTTTATGTCAGGGTATATTATGTTAAGGAATCCATACCTTACTATCTTCCCAACAAGGATTGGATCTGCATCTTTTATTGCTATCATTCTAGGATAGACATTTTTCCCTGGAGATTTATGGATGGTGTTTTTATATGAACAAATAGAGTATATCAAAGTGGTTACCTGTTTATAATCTTATTCTTTTGGATTTAAAGGGAGGTTATCATCTTCTGAAGTAAAGAGATTTATGTTGACAGTCTTTTTATTTTCTTCACCTATTGCACATATGATTATGATTTTATTTTTCGGACTATCGGATCGCTGATTGGATCTATATTTATTGGATCGTTGACTGGATCCTGTTTTATTAGACCTCTGATAGAGTCTTGATTTATTAGATACCTAGGAGAATCCTGATTTATTAGATCACTAACAGGATCCTGTGGAATGGGTCCACTACTGCTTCCAGCATTTATTGGATTTATTTGGAGTTTACTAATCAGACTGTTCCAAGAAGAAAACAGCCTATTTACTCCATCATTATGTGTTTCAAATATTTTCCTTAGACAATCTATGGCGTCTAGGGCTTTAATAGCATCAGCTTTCAGCCGATTTATTTCAGCATTTATTTTAAAGATTTCTTCCTCCATTGTTTATGATTCTTCAGCAAATTCTATATTTCTGGACAAAAAATCTGTAAGATAATTGTCAGAACCTTTAATATAATTAACTTTAAAAGTATATAAAGACAAAAATATTTGTCATCTATGAATTCTTCTATATTGAGGTTCATTTGGTAATTTATTAAATATTAATGATTTAACTTGAGTATTGTCAGTTTCTACAGTAAATTCTTTAGCGATTAAAAATAATGAGAATTTTTTAATCCCTTTTAGTATTGCTAATAATTCTTTTTCATGTGTTGTATAATTTTGTTCTGCTGAATTTAATGTTCCACTTGTATATCTACATATTTCATTTAAGTCAGTTTTTAATATTGCTGCCCAATATAAGTCACTGGCATCTGTTTGTAAAATCAAATTATCTGTTGGTTCTGGTAATCTTAGTTTAGGTAAATTTTTATATTCTTCTTTTAGCTGTTTTACTGTGTTTGTATGTTCTTCTTTCCATCCTTGGAGATTATTTTTCTTTAATAATTTTTGTAAAGGATTTCTTTTCTTAGATAAATTGTCTATAAATCATTCTGCATAGTTTAAACATCCTAAAAACTTTTGTATTTGTTTTTTATTCTCTAATTTATCAGGAAACTGTTTGATTTTTTCACTTATATGAGATTGTAATTTTATGTCTGTATTATTAAGTATCATTCCTAAAATTTAGTATATTTATTTAATTCTTTATAATTTATGACCATTCTACCTTTTCCTCTAACTTGTTCACTATGTTTCATTACCATAAAGACTGGACTTGAATGAGGACTAAAGCTTTGTCTTATTAAATTTAAATTTAATTATTCTTTCAGCTGTATTTTAAATTCTGTTATATCTTATGGGGTATATACCATTGGTCTTACTCTAATGGTTACTAGGTTCTATTAATTTTATTTTAGCTCTTAGATTTTTAGGGTTCCATAAAGCTAAAAGGCTTTCATGATATACCTCTTGCAATTGTTTCTTAATCTCATCTATACTTATCAAATTATTTTGTAATTGTTGTTTATAAAAAAAGATCTTATAAGTATAATCACCACGCTCAGCTACAACTCTGTAAGGTTTAAAAATACGAGACAATCTAAGTATATAGCCACATGATGTTTTAAGATTGATATTATATAAAATTTGTTGATAGCTTTGAAATTGACTAAGGAAATCATTTCCTAAGAGTAAATCTTGTTTTAAAGTATTATATTGAATAATATGTTTTAACAATATTATTTTATTTCCAAGAATAATTGGAATTTGAGATTTATAATATAATAAATGTGCTTGAGTATTTGTTATACCTATAAGTTTTATTCCCGAACCTGAGAACTTATTTCATTCTTTTAGTAAAAAAGATTTACCTAGTGTAATTTCACTTCCTGTATCTATTATTACACATGTAGTTATATTAGTTTTAGGAAACGTTAATTCTATGTATGTACCTAAAGGGAATTTTATAGTATTCATCTATTCATTTTTCCACATTGCTATTTTAGGGCAAAATTCTATTATTTCACTATCCATTTTATATATATTTCTTCAGAAGTAATATTATAATTTATATGTTTTAAGAAACTCATTCCTAAGATTATATCATATATTTCATTTTGAGCAAATCTTGAGTCTATAAAATATGGTATTCTAAATAATAATCTGCCTATATATATTGGCACAGTTACTTCTTTTGTACATGATTCTTATGTTTCCATTAAAGTCTTTATATTTATATTCATTAGTAGTAATATGCTTTGTCAATCCTTTATTTTTTAGTATATTTAAATTATTATGACTTGATCCTGTATCTATTAATATTTTTGGACCTTCTATAAATTCTATTCCGTTAAAATATTTTTCCATTATTACTAGACTTCCATTAGATGTATTATCAGATATTAATATTTCTTTATATGCTCCATAATCTGATTTTTTCTTACTTCCAGTTCCTTTTATGAGTTGTTTGTTACCAAATTGTATTGGTATTATTTGGTTTTTAATATCTTCTTCTAATTCAGGTTTATCATCTTTTATATTTAAACTATATGTTATAGGTAAATTAAGAATTTGTAATACTGGTTCTATACTTTGTTCTAAATCTTAGAATTCTTTTCCTATTTCTATGTATGGTTTATTACTATGTATTTCTCCATAATTACTATTACAGAAAGAATATAAAGCAGAATAATAAAATGTCATAATTTTATTTCCAGGTTTCATTATATCATTTCTTTTTAATTTAAAATGTAAACTTAGAGTATCATTTATATTTCTATCTTTTATATGAACACAATATCTATGGTAACATGTAAATAAAAATTTTTTATAACATAAATTGCCTTCTATGGTTCCTAAATATGTTAATTCTTGATCTATAAATCTTTGATAATGTGAACTAAGTATTATAGGTGAATTTATTCCTTCCCTAAATAAGGATTTTACTAATATTTGTATTCCAGCTAAGTATACATATTGTATTTTATCTCTAATTCTATCACTTTTAATTTTATTTAAAGTAGCTTCTATGCCTGTAGAGTTTAACAAACTTAATTTAATATTTCCTTTACTTTGAGTTATATCTATAGTTTTTTCTTGTTTTTAATATTCATGAATAACTATATTTTTTCTTTTGAAAAATTGTTGTATATTTCTTAAAATAGTATTATCTGGATTTCTTAAATTTAAAGATATTCTTGAAATTTCTCTTAATTTTTTCTGATTTAATTATACTATTAATTGATATCCATATCTATTTTCTTGTTGTTCTATTTCTTTATCTATGTCTATGTCTTCTATGTTTTCTATTTCAGAATTCTGATCCTGATTTATTTGATTTTGAATTTTCTGAACAACTTATACTTATGGATTCTGTATCACTATAGCTTTCATATATTTCAGTGTTAAAACAATTTATGTTTTCATTATCAGATAATAATTCTAAATCTGATTTTATTTCTTGATATTCTATTTCAGCTATTCTGACTTTTTTCTGTTTACATTCAGGGCTTATATATCCCTTTTGTTCACAATTCCAACAGCTACATTCTTTATGGTCTTTTTTAATTTTTTTCATTGTGTTTTCTTTTATAATATCTCCTATAAGGTTTTCTTTTAAATGTTTTATTTTTCCAATATTTTCTATAGTATTTTTTATATCTTCTTTTGTTTTTATATTTACCTTTATATCATTGCTTACGTTTTTTATGTTTTTTATAATATGGTTTACATCCCCATTGAGTATGTGCATCTACTTGATCACAATATATTATCATTGCATTTTTTACTTTTTTATATAATTGTCTTTCTATACATATATCTTTTAATTTTCTTATTACAAAATCTATTCTAGATCCTAAAGTATTTGGTATTAATTTTCTTGATTTTGTTAGTCTATATGAATTCCATTATCTCATAAAGTAAGTATTTCATGGTAATGGTAATTTATTTATATACATATCATAATATATTGTTTGGTCATTATTATAGAATTGTTTATAATAGTATTTCTGAAATTCACAAGTATAATTTTTTATATTACATAAATTACATATTTAGAGATTCATTAAATGTTGTCTTGCTAAGAGTTTTTCTTTTTCTATTTCTCTTTGTTTAAAATCTTCCCAATTTTCTCCCAAAAATTCATCTCTTATGTAATTTATGAATTTATTTAATCCTTCATTTATTCATTTTCTAAATTCTTGTTTGGTTGCTAATCTTATTAATGTTTTTGTTTCTTCGGTTATTTCATCCCACTAATATAATACATTACCAATAAAACTCATTACTAATAATTCTATCCATATATCAAATTTTTCGTCTACATTATTTGTATCCCAGTCACTATTTGTTTTATTAAATAAGAACATCATCTTCATGTCATTTGCCTAACTTGTTAGTGTTTTACTAGGGTCTTTTCTATAGTCTATGTCTAATTTACTTCCCATAGGTTTAATGGATTCGTTTTCTGCTCTAAAGTCTGGTATATATTCTTCTGGATACATTTTATGATAAAGTTTTTTAGATGCTAATTCTTGATGTTGTGCTCTTGTCTTGTTAGCAAAAAGTCTATTAGGGTTTCTATCAAAGTTTTCAGTTTTTATGTTTGGTTCAGTAGGTGGTGCTCCTACGTTCATATTTACATCAAATCTTAGTGTTTCTAGGTCTAAATCTTCTAATGATAATTTATCAAATTTTTCTTCTAAATTATCCATTATTCACTATCACTTGAATTTGATTTTCTAGGTTTATCAATTTTTATTCATTTTTGTTTTATATCAGTTTTCTCTTTTGATTTATTATTTTTTGGTATTTTTTCTTTTGATTTCTTTATTGTTTCTTCTAATTGTTTTTGATATTCTTCTTCTCTTCTTAATATTTCTGACATAAGAGTTGTTCTAATTCTTTCATCAAATGATCCTTTAACTACTTCCCCAAATTATATTTTTTCTTTATGCCTAATAGATTCTTTTAATTCTCTTTGTGCTTCTAAAATTATTGATTTCTTTTCTAATTTAGTTTTTATTTCAAATATTTCTATTTTAAGAAGTTTTATTTCTTCTATTATTGTCTTAATGTGCACTATCATTTATTTATTTAACTCGTTAATTTCTACAATATTTTTATCTATTTTATATTTTTATGATTTTTTTGGATCTTATTGAAATTTTCATATGAAGGGTATTTTAGTTATTTTAGTATGTTTTGACTAGTTTTGAAAGAAATAAGTTTGCAGGGTTATTTTCAGAAATTGCATAATTTTTATGGTTATTATTATAGATTTTCCAAGACTTGAAGCTATCGGCTCCCTTCCATTATTCTTATAAAGCCTAACTTCAAATAAAATTATATTTAAAAAATGAATAACAATTAAACACACTTAAATTTTTAATAAATTACTTACATTCATTATTAAATCTCCTTCCTATTGAACCAAAATAAACTACAAAAATTTATAAAATATATTATTTTTTCTATTTCTAATTAATTAAATAATTTTATACTTTAAATTATAATTTAAAATATGTAAAATTTAAGTCAATGATTGATATTCAACAATTCATCATCCATAAAATTTTTCAATTTGTGTGTAAGGTGACAATAAGTTTACCGAAGAAAAGAAAATGAACAGAATACTACTTGTGTCTAACAATCGAAAAAATAAATTAAAACTAAATAAGGTATTTAAAACGAAGGAAGATTTTTGTAATAAAATAAAAATAATTGAAAAGTGGAGGAGATTAACGGGGTGCCAATATTCAGCTGATATTGAAAATATTGATGTCACACTAGACTAAACATTAGTCCATAACTTGCTCTTCCAACACATTAAAAATTGTGTAGAGTTATTTGTCCTTCACTATTTATCTCATTAATTAGACCCGAGACAATTTTTTTAGGACATGACTACTTTTGAATTGCTCTACCTTAAAATATTTTTTTGTAATCACACAACCAAAGTGATAAATAATAATAAAAAATATATTATAATTTTGATTGTTAAGTTATGAAGGAATTCTCTAAGGTGGAGTAACTCCAACATAACTAAACTTTTATTTTTATTATTAGTAGGTATTAAAGGAAATTTAAAATTAACAGCAAAGAATGGACAAACCTTGTAATTATTTTTATTTTTATTTTTATTTTCTTGTTGTTATGAACCAACTTTCTATACTAAGATTAGAATAAAATTATACTTATAAAATAAATTTCAATTTTTATTTATTGATCCCTTATTTATTTTTCTAATGCATCATTTTTTTAATCTGACTATTCACTTGATATTTTCACAAAGAGAATTGAAAGCATTATATGTCATGTTTATTAATTTATATTACCGTACATGCTTGGTTTAAAGCTACGTGACAACTTTTTGTTCCATATCAAAACTGTCTCATAAATAGATTCTTTAATGAAACCTTTAACGGTGCATTTACTTTTTGAATTAAAATCGAAATTATTAAATAGCGTTTACTTTATAAAATAGAGGTGAGAATCGAAATCGAAATTGTGGGGACTATGCTATTTTTTGAATGAGGAATGAGAAATTGATTCCCAGAATAGTGAGGGCTTGAGAATCAATCTGTCATTTCATAGCATTCCCATTTTGCTCGAAATAAATTTTCATAACCTTCAAAATGCCCTCAATTAAATTGTCATTTTTATATTTTAGTCCCTACATAATTATGTAAATACTCAAAAGTTTTGTATTGTTTGTAAATAGGTCATTTGACGACAACAACGGCAATAATAAATTTTTTACAATACAATAAATTTTAGAAATTTATTATTATTATTGATAAAAGTATTATAACCAATTAATATATTAATGTTAATAATAATTATGACAATATTTAATTAAAGACTTTTTAGTGATTTATAATAATTTAACTTATTTCAATTATGATTTTTACAACTTAAATAAATAATTTATTGTAATTCTAATTTCTCATTCTGATTCCAATTCATTGTGATTTTAACCCATTTTAATCCTCATTTAGTAAACGCAACATTAGTATAGTGACGGTGGTGTGCTCAAAGTTAAAGATGATCGTGGAATAAGCCTTGTTATCAAGCGACTTGCATGGAAGCTCAAAGGCAATGAAAGAATCTATGTTGATGGCATTGAAGTAAACAAAGGGCAAAAAAGGAAATATATTCTATAGTCTTCAATTTTATTCTTATGGCACTTTACAAATTGATTGCTTTAGTGATGCTGGTTGGGCTGGAGACAAGGATGATAGAAAATCAGTTCCAAGTTATTGCGTCTTTCTTGGTCCAAATTTGATATCTTGGTATTGAAAAAAGCAGGCTATAGTTTCAAGGTCAAGCACTGAATCAAAATATAAAGCTTTGGCCATAGCAGCAACAAAGATATTATAGATTAGGTCCTTACTTCATGAACTTGGTTTTAAACTTTTTTCTTTCTCACTCTTTCTCACTCTTTGGTGTAATCCAAAGTTTCATTCAAGAACAAAACACATAAATTTGGATGTTCATTTTCTTAGAGAGAAAGTTACTGCAAACAGCCTTCAAGTCTACTATATTTCCAGTTCTGAATAACTTGCAAACATCCTCCCTAAACCTCTATCCTATAATTATGTTAAGGATATTGGTTTGTTATGATTGGCTTTTTATTGCTCAGCTGATGTATATGGCTGAGGTGTATAGTCTCTGATGATGTGTCAACAGTTTGTTAAATGATTGTCTTAGTTATAACTAATAGCCAGGTGTTATCTTGTAATTGATTGTTCTAATCTAATTAGTTATCAATGTGCAAAGCAGTTACAACAGCCTTATAACTATAAATTGAGTTGGTCAATGTATTTTGTAAACAACATTTTTTTTTTTCCCAATAAAATCCAGAAGTTTCCATTTCAATTTTCTCTGAGATTTTCTTGTTAAACAAACAAGTTTATTTCTAATAAATGGCATGTTGCTCTGTTTCGATTCACAATTTCTCTCAACATATGTATGTGTTATGGAATTTATACCCCATTGCATTGCAGGTTGATAAGTGTTCTAGTTTTTTGATACTCAAAATTTTCTTTTTGAAAAAATTCAGTGAACTTTAGTGCGTAATCTTATCCATAAATGCATCAACTTATTTTTCTGTCTAAATAGCTTGCTTCGAAGCATTAACATCCTCTAGTGACTTATGGTTGAGAACTCTAGTGGTTGATTTCTATTGCGTTTCTGTCATATTTCTTTCAGAAATATTTGTATTAAAGCACAAATACGTGCTTTCAGAAATAGTTTGTATTAAAGATAAATATGCTTCTGAAAATTAGCTTAGCAATTTTCTTGAAAAGCTGTTGGAAATATACTGTAGAAAAAATTCATCCACTCTTTGTCCACAACCATCTTGTTGCACTTGAAAATGAGGAATATGATTATATTATACAACATATTATTGGCTGTTGTAATGCCGATAGCAGACATCATCCCGACGATCCCAATGATTTCCCTCTTGCCTCCTTCGCTAATATAAAATTGGCGCATGGGGATGAAATTATCGTAGTCAAACTTGGTCAACAGATAGACTATATCTCAAGTATCCATGACCTCAAACAGCTCCTCTCTATGTTGCATTTAAGCTTTCAAGTTGGTCAAAAGCATCTTTGACTCAGATATCATTGCTTCTAAAGATTCGATGTCAGCCCCCTGAAATTAGAAACATACTGAAATTAGTGTATATATAAGTAGGTCTCGAATAGAATTGCAAAAGAGAATGCTAAAGAACACTACAATCAGAAACACGGTAAATTATTTTTGGCAAATCAGCATTTCTAGTTCCAATTTATTTTTTATGGTACATAATTATGTTAATAAATGGAATAACTTGCCATACCAATTGTGTTAAACTTTCTGTATATATGTGTTTGGAAGATATCAAATTTCAATACCATTATCATTTTCTTTGTCGATAATAAATACCTCTTCTACTGGTACAGCATCTTCTTTCAGATCCTCTGTCGTAAGTTTCACCATCAACGAGCCAATATTGTCATCTATGTTCTCACTCTTAATTGTACTTGAGACTCTTAGTAAATTAACACTAAACATTAATACAAGTAATCTTATTGTCATGAGCTGGATTTTAAACTCTATATTGCGTTTCTATCATATTTCTTTCATAAACATTTGTATTAAAGCGCAAATACATGCTTTCACACGTAATCCCCCCATGAATCGGCCCATACAAAGCCACGATAGAATTGATCGTCCGCTACCTCCACACGCGGGCAACTTTTCTAGGGATAAGACCATGCAGGTGATCGACCAAAATCCTACCTATATGCAGTACACTCCTCTGAAGGTGTCGCTAGAAGAAATGTTTCATGTCGTGGAGGAACGAGGTCTGCTGTGTTCCCCAACACCAATGTCCAAACAGGTGAATAGGAGGGACAAGAGTAGGTTTTGCAGATTCCACAATGATATGGTCAGGTGGAAGATTTAGTGAGAAATCGTTACCTTGATGAATTCATCGATGGGGGACACCTGGTGGTAGAGCGGCAACAGGCGGAGGATGACCAGGCTTGTGGTATGGACCGCAAACAGCCTACTGTGATAGTGATAGCAGGAGACTCGAATGGAGTAAGGAAAAACTATAGCAGATATGCTTCTGCTAATCGTGAGGTCCTGCTCAATATGCCTGCCGCAAAAAGAGAAAGAACCATGCACGCCTCGATTATGTGGATCGAGGAAGACAAGGAAAGGGTTCTATATCCCCACGAAGATGCCTTAGTTGTAAAGGCAAATGTTGCAAATAGGGAACTCAATCAGAATCTGGTGGACTCGGGAAGTTCAGTAGACATTCTCTTCAAGTCTACCTTGGATGAGATGAGAATAACATGTGTAAGGCTTGAGCACACGAACATCTCCTTGAAAGGATTCGGTGGGGAAAGGTTGACCCCCTAGGAATTGTGAATCTGCCGGTAACGATAGGCTCGAAACCCTTCGAGAAGAACATGATGCTTGACTTCGTGGTTGTGGACGAGGTCAGCCCTTACCAGGTGATATTGGGAAGACCGTTCATGAGAATCAGTCAATCGATGATGTCAACGCACTACTTAGCACTGAAATATCGAATGAACGGAGTGGTGGAGGTAGTTAAAGGTGATCAAAGGGTCGCGAGAAGCTGCTATACAACAGCGGCTAAGGAAGCGATGCATATGACATTGCTGGACGCTAAGGGGGAGTCGAAAAAAGGAGGGCAAGAACCTGCTGAGGAATTGGAGGAAATTCTGATAAAGCCGGATGACCAGGAGAAGAAAGTTAAGATTGACTCGAGCCTCAGTGAGCAGGTGAGGAAGAATCTGGTCGAGTGCTTGAGAGCCCATTCGGATGTATTCGCCTGATCCCATGATGACATGCCAGGGATTGAACCGAAGGTGGCATGCCATAAGCTAGCGGTAACAAGAGAGGCGAAGCCAGTAAAGAAGAGGAGGAGGTGTGTCAACCAAGAAAGATATGACGCCATGAACAACAAGGTGGAGAAGCTGTTAAAGGTAGGATTCATAAGGAAAGTTAATTACCCCGAATGAATCTCGAACGTGGTATTGGTTAAGAAGACAAATGAAAAATGGAGAATGTGTGTAGATTTCTCAGACCTAAACAAGGCTTGTCCTAAAGACAATTTCTCACTGCCGAAGATAAACCAGCTGGTTGACTGCACGGTTGGACATGGTTTGTTTAGCTTCATGGATGCATTTTTCGGTTACAACCAAATTCTCATGTTTGGGCAGGACGAGGAATGCACGGCCTTTATCACCAATCAAGATCTATTCTGTTACAAGGTCATACCCTTTGGCTTTAAAAATACAGGAGCGACATATTAGAGATTAGTGAACAAGATCTTTAAACCTCTGATTGGCCGCATAATGGAAGTTTACATGGACGATATGATCAACAAGTCCAAGGATGCAGACGAACATGTCAAGCATCTAGAAGAGACCTTCAAGCTCTTGAAGGAGTACAAAATGAAGTTTAACCTAGAGAAGTGTGTTTTTGGAGTAGGTTCTGAGAAGTTCATAGGCTTCATGGTCAGTAACAGAGGAATTGAGGCCAACCTAGAGAAAATAAGAGCAGAAGTAGAAATGAAGTCCCCACGCACTCTTAAGGAGATACAGAGTCTTATGGGTAAGCTACCAGTCCTGAACAGATTCGTCTCCCGGACAATGGACAAGTGGCATGTCTTCTTCCAAAATATGAAAAAGGGGAGGAAGACAAAATGGACACCAAAATGTGAGGTGACATTTCAGCAATTGAAGGAGTTATTGTCAACACCGTGAGCAGGAGAAGTCCTGTACCTGTACTTGGCCGTATCATAGTGGGCAACGAGCTCGGTCCTAATAAGGGAGTAGTCAGGTACAACACCCAGTGTACTACACGAGCAAAGTTTTGCTCGAAACCGAGACTCGGTATCCGCAAGTAGAAAATGGGCGCTTGCGTTGGTAACAGTAGCTCGAAAGTTGAGACCTTATTTCCAAGCGCACTCAATAGTGATCTTGACAAACCAGCCGCTTAGACAAATCCTGCATAAGCCAGAGACCTCAGGTCTGTTGGTGAAGTGATCGATAGAGCTCAACGAGTTTGACACAATTAAAGCACAAGCTCTGACAGACTTTGTGGCTAGATGTACAGAATCAAACAAAAGTATAGATAACGAGCAATCAGTAATAGGTTTTTTGTTTTTGGAGCTAGAGGTGAAGTAATACCAGCCCGCGTCTTTTGGGCTGCTTTTCAGTTGGTAGAGGTGCTTTATTTCGTCTACCACAGACTAACCCAAGTTACACCAACTCCATAGAATGTATAGGCTGGATAAGACCCTCCACCTATTAGGATTTAGTTGCCCTGGTGCAAAGTGCAACTGGGAAAGGATTCGGGCAAAGTAAGGTTGTAAGGGTAACCTGATGCCCCACCTAAAGTACTCGATGCAGAGGGTGACATATCCTCAAGGAGGACGGCTAGGAGTATTATTTTTGCCAGAAAGACGAAGGTCAACGCTGGCAGGGATACGGTAGGTGGCCCTAAGCCTATCTAGTTCCAGTTGGGAGGTCTTACACCTCATGTAGTCAATGGCAAACGAATCAGCCTCTGACCTTTGACTGGTCCTTTGCCTTTTGTTCGGCCGGATTTCTTCTAGAACGTCGCCCTCGACGACATCACTGGCAATGTTAAGGGCCTCTTCGGGATTCGGATTTCTTACCACAACCCCCTATCGACTTGGGAGTCACTAGAAGAAGAGGATTCTGCAAGGGACATCCTTCTGGGTTTTTGTGTGGCAGACATTTTCCTAAAGACCAACGGCTTCCCCACAACACACAGCTGTCAGATTTCGGAAAGCCGAACTACAGTATACCAAAACAGGAAACAAAAACCCATAAAAAATAAAAATGACAAAAACGAGGAGAAGTCGAAGAATTTATACCTGAGATTGATTTAGAGAGCGTAAATTGCAACGACTGCAACCGAGAAGATAGATATCACTTGCAAGCAGCGGGCCTCGACTTTATGTAATGTGGGGAAATAAGAAAATGGAAAACGGTGAATTTAGGGATTTATAAAGAGGAAAGTGAGTCGCTCCAACAGACGACACGTTACTCGAAGGGACGTGACTGTTTAGGGAACCGCCACTTCGAATTTCAAACGAATGGTCCAGATTAACCCACTCAACCCCCCATTAAATGGGAAGTGACTAAAAAAGCAGATAGCACAACATAAAAAAGTATAGGGGGGAAAGCCTGCTCGGACAAATAATTTCTAACCTTATCTCGTTTCACTCTCAAGACTAGAAACTGGGAACTGGTGTTTGGGAAATGACTGGCAAGCCTGCTCGAGGGCAAGCCAGTCAGAATAAAAACCCTGATCACTAGCACGAAAACACCCCTGCTAGGTATTAAAGTTGGTCCGGGTCAAGTGTTCAAAGCTGGTCGGGCTCTGATACTCGCATCCTGCTCGAACAAAGTTAGAAAAAGAAGGAATGTCCACGACCATCAAGAGAGCCCTAATCACGTTACGAGCAGCACCGAGAATAGGAAGGTACCGAAGCTCGAACGGAGCTAAACCTAAGTATGACAGCCCGAATATGTAGTGGAAGACGGTAAACAGCTCTCTCAGAGAAGAAGAAAGTAGTTGTCAAGCACCCTTCACCAAAAGGTTTCGTCACTATGACACATAACCGTCAGATAACCCCACACACAAAGTTTTGTCACTGTGACCCATAACCATCAGACACCCCTACACACAAAGTTTCTTTACTGCGACCTATAACCATCAGACATCTCCACACCCCCGAAGTGTTGTCACTGTGACCCATAGTTGTCAGAAAGACACGCTGGCACAATAAATTCAGAGGATGGCGCCCGAGTAAGGTTGAAGGTAAAAAAAGGGGATAAATATCTGACGAAGGGCGAGGGAGGGGGATCTTTTTTTTTTTCTTTTCTCTTTTAACTTTTTATTTTCTTATTTTTCTCTGATTAAGAAAGAATTTAAAAGAATCAGCTCGATTACTGACTTGAACGTCGGAGAGTTTTTGCTGGAAAAACACCTGACGAACTCTGATACTTTCTTTGTGAATACAGGTCAGGGGACATCATTGTTTCAACGAATAGAGAAACGCAAGAACCAGCTAGAAATCCTACTCGATGAGAGAGCGACCAGAAGATAATATCAACATCTTTGAGCGACCAGAAAGCAACATCAACATTAGATATAAAAATTAAGGGTAGACGGAAGATATTGTCGATAAATAGAAGTACGTCTTGTTCATTAACATCTCGAAAATATTCTGCCATAGTTAGGGCTGTCAAACCAACTCTCATACGAGCTCCTAGTGGTTCATTCATCTAACCATAGACTAGAGCCACTTTTGATTCCACAATATTTTGGTCATTAATTACTCCAAACTCTTTCATTTCCATGCAAAGATCATTTCCTTCATGAGTACGTTCATCGACTCCGCCAAATATAGATACACCCCCATGGGCTTTGGCAATGTTGTTGATAAATTCCATAATGAGTACTATTTTACCCACCCCAACTCCCCCAAATAGTTTGATTTTTCCTCCCCGAAGATAAGGAGCTAAAAGATCTACTACACAAAAAAATAAATAGGTCTTTAAACACTCTTCATCACGAGTTAAACAAACCTGCAAAAAAGTACTATCTCTTGCTCAATGTCACGAGTCCAAAGGGACCAATCTAGTTGTATAGCTATTATAGGATGAACAATATGTTGTCACGAGATAAGTGTTTTGCGCAATGAATCTGTGCGGCACTTAAACAACTTTTGTCGAAAGTTGCTAAGTAAGCCTTTAAGCTTCTCAATAATTAAGCCAAGAGGTTTCCGAAAATGCTAAAGAGAAGAGAACTATAGAGCAATTGAGACAAATGCGAAAATTGTATTAGTCAAAAGAAAGATTATAAGAGTGCTTGAGATGCTTGTTCAAGTACTTAGTATTCAAATGCCTAATGGTAATCCGTATTTATAGAGATGCTTGCCAAGTTCTAGAGCTTTTAAAGGCCTAAAACATTCATGAATATGTGCAAAATTCTAGAGAATTTTGGAGTATGTATAAGAATGTCAAGTGTGTTAGAGAATTGTAGAACATTCTAAAATCAGGGTAAGTTAGCACATTTTAGTTCATGGTTATGGGCCATTTTTGCGATCAAATTGGGCGATCCATAACAATGTGCTCTCCTAATTGTATTTGGGCTACCATTAGATAATCTTATATACTTGATTTTGCCCTCTTCCATCAACTTCTTCATTTCGCCAATCTATAATGTGATATGGAAATGAAAAATATACACAATCAATCAATCTGGATCCTCACTACTAATGATACAAGCAGAGAATTTAAAAATCTTAATTAGGGGGAAAACTTTTCAATTAAGATAGTTAGCCAAATAAAAAATAATCAATCATTGTTTATTTAACAACGATGTTAAAACTATTAATAATTTAACAACATTGTACAAGGCCAAACTGCAACAACACACAAAGCTAGTATAGCCATAAAGATATCTCAGTATATAGATTTCTATCAAAAGCAAGTCCTAATAAACCAGAAATGACCCTAATACAAATATTAGACTTGACATTTAAGCTTGCATTATGGTTTACCTGTATTTTGGAGATGAGGGATTGTGTGGGCTGGCAGGTGACAATCTTGCACTACTTGGTAAGCAGGCCAGTGATGGTCTGTATGTGGCAGATTGAGGAGTGTAACTTCGGGATGTAGGGCTGTAGGTTGGTGAAGTTGAGTGGTAACTTGGTGAACTTTGACCGTAACCAGGAGAAGTAGGGCTACAGGCTTGCAAAATGAGGCTGAACAATGAAGATATAGGAGTGTAGGATGGTGAGATAGGGCTGTACGGAGGTGCTGTTGGGCTGTAACATGATGAAACAGGACTCTATGCAGGTGAGGTGGGGCTGTAAGCTGGAAATGTGGGACTGTACCTAGGTGAAGCGGGACTGTAACTTGGAGAGGTTGGGTTGCAGTTCGGGGAGGTATGGCTGTATGCTGGGGAAGAAGGTGAGTAAGATGGACTTATAGAAGAATAGGCAGGACTGGTTGGACTAGAACCAAGAGTTGGTGAGTTAGAGCTATAGCCAGGGGAGGTGGGACTGTATCCAGGCGAAGTTGGGCTGTATTCAGGTGACGTGGGATTGTGTCTACAAGATGATGGATTGCAGCCTAGAGATGATGGACTGTATCCAGGAGATGTAGTAGGAGAGAGGGCCAATGCACCAGCATAAGGAGAAAAGTAAAACTGGGCATCTGTGATGGGGAATTGACGGAGACTTGGGCTTAATAAGCAACTTGGAGACATCGTGCCCTCAGGATAAGGAGTGCCAGACAGTGGAGATCGAGCGGGTGTCATCCCCAAATCCAGACCTTCCATAGAACTTGGAAGCTGAAGTTCGATGGTACTCTTCAACATCTCATCATTGAGATAAAAAGGACAGCATCCAGTTCCAATAGGTGCGAGCTGACCTAACATAATATTCTCAGTGATCCCCTGCAAATAATCTGTTTCAACATAAGCTGCAGCATCAAGAAGAATGTCAACAGTTTCTTCAGATGAACATCTCATCATGGGTGTATCATTCCTGTTGATGCCATATGAGTGATGGCCATCAAATAGCCATGATAGGTCATGGTATCAGAAAGGATAGCCAGATGCCCATAATTCACATAAGAGCCATCAGAAGATATGACCGCTCGCAATTCATCCAGCAGCACCCTACGAACTGCCTCAATCCCTAGCACTTCAATAATTTCAACCAAGTGATTGCTTGTTGTCCTTCTCGCATCAACGCCTTCATGACACACCTTCAGTGTCCAGCATAAATTCCTGTTCCCACTTAAATCCTTCATTATCGTCGTACTTGCTTCATTTAACCTTTTTAATAAACAACTTGTTGATATCAGGGATACCTTGGAGAGCCATTTCTGACAGCATGTTACTCTCAATCTTTTCAAGAAAACATCATCTTCAGCTGATTAATAGTTCAGTTCTCCCATTGGAGCTTCATCATTCGTGATAAGAATATGAACGATGAGTTTTCGTCAGTACGGCCATTGCATGTGCAAGTCAAATCATCTAAACTCCTGATTTATCTTTCTCAGAAACAGCAGCCATGCTTAATTTCTTATCAGCCAACATTTCCCTATTCAACTCTATGCAGAGCAACCATGGAGATATTTTTCCAGGTGAAATTTGCTCATCTGGCATCTCATAGTATGACTTGAAAAATTCAACATCCTTTTCAATAATTGTTCCTGTGGGGTCTGGATCATACCATATTTCTGTAGCTTCAGTAACACTACATAGATTAGTATACTTAGAGCACATTGAACATTCTTGGTACTCTCCTTTGTTGAGTTAACTCCAGGCTTCAGATAAATGGAAAGGGAAGGTGTTTTGATTTTCTTAGCCACATTAATAATTTCCCTCAACCTAGGAACACCTATATTAACATTTGTTGCACTTACACGAGAATAATGGAATGTATTTAGAGTCATCTGGGTGGCAGGCTCACTGATTGACAGTGCAGGAACACACCCTATCATCTCCCCAGGAGCTACTAATGACTGCATGAATCGTGACTCAATCTCATCGACAACCCACTCAAATGCTTCACGTGTAAGCCTGTGCTCCTTTTTACTCGAAAAAGTGCTACGAAGCAGGCTATTAAAGAAAAGAGTGGCATTCTTTTGGGCTTCCAAACTCAATAGATCTTCGCCAGGAACAACCTTCAACCTCTCCAGGAGTTTATCAATAGCTTTGACCACTTCCATTTGGATACATATCAGAAGGCTTTTGCGGGTCAACCTTTAAAATCTTCTGTGCATTCCAGATAAGTCTCTTAAGGTTTACAGGGAGTGGCCAGGAACTATTACCTGAGGTTGCAATCTTTGTTGCAAGCTGATATCTATCTGAAGGTGTAGCACTGGGTAGCGTAGCGCATCTGTTTCGGGTACAGAGGCGACGAGAAGTGCTAACCCGGCCACCCAACTCAGCAGGTCAGGGTCGAGCCGGACACGGGGGAAACCTTACCAGACCACCACCCTCGTTGCTTGTGTGCTTGGACGATTGCAATCCTCAACGAGAAAGAAGCAGAACGTGGAAAAAAGAAGAAAAGCCCATGATTTACATAGTGGCAACTCGAGATCATTCTTCTTTTCACCTTACTAAAGGCTTTGTTATTCAGCAGGGACAGGGTCTGGCCCAAGCAGTGGTGCTCGACAACGTGAGCTTTACTGCCTAGCTTTCGGCCTTCTTGATCCAACTGCATCACTCTTTGAGACTACTGCTTGTGCTTGGCTCAGGATATCCTTCTTTCTGAAAAGCTTCCTACTCAAGGAAAGCCTGATTTGGAATCCTTTTTCACAGCCTTCTTATCCAAATGAGAGATCCATTCTCAGGGGAATCATAGGCTCAAAATGGATTCCTCAACAGAGGATGCCTAAGTGATCAGTCAAGATGTTGGACATAGGGATGAGCCAACGACCTTTATCACGGTGGTGAAGAATATATTATCCTCCCTTATGATCTGGAACACAGCTCTATGTGAAAAAGGTGCTTTGCATAAGGTCTAATTCCTTGGGCACTGGATTGGCGACAGCATGAGTTGGTTGGATCAAGAGCTTCATCATCAAAAACATGTCGTAATTCCTTTTTTGTTTTCAAATCATCAACAAATTCTTGCAACATATAATTTGGGTTCCAGCTTTCTTCTTCCATCTCAAATCTGAAAGCCATTTCAAATTCTTCAAGTTTAAAGAATCAAATGCTTGTGGTTCTATCCAGATTGCATCCATACCATCTTCAATGTAGAGAAACTGGATTACAGCACCCGATGAGTTCCCACAGTCCCACCATATTTTACCATTATATCTTCCATTGCCTTCACCAGTCACCTCTGGATGTGCCCTGCCTCAGAAGTCTTCACTGCAATATGAACAAGACCTTCCCTACCACCCATGGAATGAAAAACGTATTCCTGTGGGGTCAGTCCACACAGATAAGAGTCTCCACAAACCCTCGACTTTCTGGCCCATAATCATCTTTTGTAAAATGAGGCAATGTCTGATCTATGAATCCAAATGGGATACACTTACCCTCCACATTCTGCTGCCCCACACAAGCAGTCATCTGTGATATGTTAATGAAACTTCCTTTGGATCCAGCTGTCACCATTGCCTTGAGATTATTTCTTTTTGATAAACTCTTCTGAGCAATATTTCCAGCATCATCATGAGCTTTATTCAATGTCTGAATATCAAAAATTTATTAGTAAAAGCTAAAGGATCCAAAACAGAAGAGTAAGTAAAAGAAGCAATTCTTGGCACCTGATTCACATTTTTTTCAAATGTCTCCATCGTACTTTGTCCAGGCTCAGGCTTCAAGCATTTTTCTTGGGCTTTCCGAATATATACTTTCACCACATTCTTTGCAGTATAAATAGTATGGTCGATTTTTTCCATTGCTTTTGCGTCTGCAATTGTATCTTCAATTCCAATACTGAAACCATTCTGCAAAAGCCAATAGTTAACAAGCCGCTGTGTATGTCCCAAGAACTTGCAAGCAGCATCTGGACCAACTTCCTCCCTGTATGCATGAAACCAGCTTAAATGGTTAATAGTAGAATTAGCTAAAAACTACATTAAGCATTAACATTATGTTGTACCTGTGTCACCCAAAGGACTTACCAAATGACATGAATAGGATTGCCAGTTGATATACTGAGGGTCTTCTTGCAAAGGGTTCCCGAAAGCAACTCCCCCTTTTCTATTAGGACTCAAATATCTCCTGTTGTAAGTATAATGTTGTTATTATCCAATTGCGAGGCAGCCATTCGGAATAGATTTATTTGCTTAGGTATGATAAGGCTGACAACTTGTTTTCCCAGTCCAAAGAGGGTGGGGTTCAAAACTGTGGGTTGAGGTAATTTCCCATCAAAATCCTCCACCACTTTCAAGATGTTCATGAAAACATCTGGCAAGAGGAAGAGGAAATTAGACAATCAAGAGTGTCAAACAGGAAAAGACAACTATCAACTTACACATCAAGATGTTCATGAAAACATCTGGCAAGAGGAAGAGGAAATTAGACAATCAACAGTGTCAAACAGGAAAAGACAACTATCAACTTAAAGTACCTAAAGGCCATGAAATAGTAGTAATATCACTTTCTCAATGAAGGCATCTCTTTTAGTGATTTTATTGCATCCCAAAAGCATATCCAGGACGATTCCCATTACAGGCCTAATTGATTGAGGGGGACCCAATGCATTTAGGCACCATCATTAACTCCTGAACTTCGGCTTTAGTTTCAAATGACTGAGGAACATGCATGTTCATTTCATCACAATCAAAGTCAGCATTGTATGGTGATGTAACAGAAAGATTCAGATGGAAAGTTGAGCATGGCATGATCTTTATTCTATGTCCCATAATTGACATTTTATGTAGACTAGGTTGACGATTAAAAAGAACAAGGTCCCCATCATTTAGGTGCTGCTCCACCTGCAACCACATCAGCAACAGTTAGCACATATTATGGAAAGGAAATAACGATGCCTAAAACAGTTGGGCAGTACCTTGTAACCAATCTCCAAGTGGTGATCAGTACTCCTCAAGCAACTAGGTCCCCATCATTTAGGTGCTGCTCCACCTGCAACCACATCACCAACAGTTAGCACGTATTATGTTAAGGAAATAACTATGCCTAAAACAGTTGGGCAGTACCTTGTAACCAATCTCCAAGTGATGATCAGTACTCCTCAAGCAACGGAGATGGAGCCTTTCACCATCATCTCTTATAATATATTTGGCACCAGTTTTGCCATGTGGAGGATTTTTGGCCCATATTAAACCAGCTCTATTAACATACATCAACGAAAATAGTAAAAATAAATATTTAACATTTGACCTATATACCTTTCAACGTTATAAGGGGTGACAGTTTCTGGATATGTGAGATTTAATGCAATACTCCATGGAACCCCCAATTCATCAATTTTGATATTTGAATCTAGTGTTATAACTGTCCTGGCTGGGAAATTCACATGCTTCCCCCTCAAGTTACCCCTTATCCGTCCTTCCTTTGCCTTAAGCCTGCAGCATATTGATTTAATAGGTCTACCTGATCGCTTTGTAGCTTGATCAACAAAGAAAACACCCCTGCAGTAAGTGGAAATTAACAATATGTAATTATGTATATGCACACAACTTATGCATGTGCAGGTAAGCAATCCTACCCTAGGCTGCCCAGGCAATTCATTGTCAAAATACGTGGCTGTGTGAAACTGTAACACTTGTGCAAACTCGGATATGTGCAGGTGCCCAATTCTTCACTTGGCTCCCCAAATTCTCATTGTGCCTGATGAGCGTTGCCAACTGAAGAGTCAAATCATCCTGCAGTTGGCAATAACAAGTAATCAGAATTCATATACACACTCGTGATGAGCTGGATTCACCTGAAGAATACTTGAAATTTTGTTGTGCCATCATAAAATAGGCAAAAAGTTTCTATAGCTAGTTTTTAAATGATTGAGATGAAAATCCAGCATAAATGGGGAAAGAATTATAAAGCAGAAACTTGCCTAACACCTGGAGGAGGTACCTACTGCCAGTCTGCCACTGAGGGCCACACAGAAGGTGGAGGAATTGGAAGAACCTGCAGAATCATCCAATCAGGACGGGGATACTGAGGATTCAATCCCAGGAGTTGGCAGTCCTCGTCACTTATTCTCACCAGAACTCTAAATACACTTAACAAAGTTAGCATCATGAAACAAGCGGGAGAAAATGAAACCAGGAACGTGTTGCCTGTAGAATGAGTTACCCTTTCTGCTGTAAGTGTCTGCTTTCTTTCAACAGGTTCAGGAAGTTATTCCTGATCATCATTCTTTTTTCTTTGAGCCTTGTACTCTGCAATCGTCATCATACCATCAATTGTCAGCATTGTTTGCAGAGCACCACAGCCACTCTTTCTGTTTCTAAGAGGTTCTTCACCATCACGACCAAGAAGACTAAGGACATAATCTCATCACACCTTCACATTTTATTTTTATTTTTTGGTTTTACATGCATACAAAATCTGTTTAAGCCTCCTCTTGGGGAACCTTATTTTCAAAGCTAGCTTAAACTTGTCATCTTCCTGATTGAAAAACAAGCAATCACGCATGAAGCTGACAATAATCTACTACAAATTTAAGGATGGATGAACAGTTAAATCATGCAAGAAATAGCAAACTTTGTCTCATCTATCCCATGAGAAACCAAATAGATCGAGAAAGGGACAAACAAACAGTTTTGTATATGCTATTAGTTGTAAAAGTCTGTTATATTGTTTATTATTTATTTTGTCTTATTCATTATTTATTATTTGAGGCTATTTGATTGAATATTTTACCTTTGCCGTTTCGTATGTTCAGCGGAAAATGTCGGTGGCAGAGATCGAGCACGGTGTAACCACGGAGGGGAGAATGCCGACGGCAGGGGATTTAAGTGATCCTAGGCTTGGTGGTATTGATAGAAATGGTAAATGCGAGACTTGTACTTCAAACATGCAGTGCCACGGCATTTTGGGCATTTGGAGCTTGCTAAGCCTATGTTTCATATTAGATTTTTGAAGACTGTGTTAACTATTATGCATTGTATTTGCTTCAATTGCTCAAACATTCTTGCTGACTAGGTAAAATTACAACCTTCATTGTGCGTTTTGGTTCTTTAATAGCATCAGGGAATCGTTGGTTATTCGTGCACAATGAAGGTTGTAATTTTACCTCATCAACAAGAATTTTTGAACAATTGAAGCAAACACAATGCATAATAATTAACACAGTCTTCAAAAATCTAATATGAAACATAGGCTTAGCAAGCTCCAAATGCCTAAAATGCCCTGGGCACTGCATGTTTGAAGTACAAGTCTCGCATTTACCATTTCTATCAATACCATCAAGCCTAGGATCACTTAAATCCCCTGCCGTCGGCATTCTCCCCTCCGTTGTTACACCGTGCTCGATCTCTGCCACCGATATTTTCCGCTGAACATACGAGACGGCAAAGGTAAAATATTCAATCAAATAGCCTCAAATAATAAATAATGAATGAGACAAAATAAATAATAAATAATGTAACAGACTTTTACAACTAATAGCCGTATCAGGATAGAACTCTTTCAAAATTTCTTTTCATTTTTCTCCTTCTTCATCAGCAACCAACCAGACTAAAAATAAATGACAACAGAGAAACGCTAAGAACAAATTGCAAGGTCCGGTTGGTCCAAAACTGGACCAACCGGACCTTGGTGACCTCGCCCGGAGAGTACGTAAAGCTATTTTCCATGGTGAACTCTCCATGCTTTGAGTAGCAGCAGTGTGTTAAGCTTGAAGTGTCAGAACAACGTAGCATAATAAGACCAAATTACCCTTTGGAGTTGCTCGGCTGTCAAGACTGAGCAAAATGGCGACTCTTTTGGGCTCATTTTCCCACAAGAGTAATCGGCCCAACAGCCCCAATAACAACAATAACTTTACTATTGTGTGTGTATGTGCCGCAACGGCTAAGTTGCAATATCCGTAACTTACAGCCAGCCATTATGAATCTTTGGATTTGAGGAGCTAGAATCGAATGGACGGGAAATAACATACGAAACTTATAATCGGTAGAAATGGGTCAAAGAATTTTTCAACAATTAGTGGAAACCGGACGCAATGGTTTGAAATATAAAAGCGAGTGATCTTTTCTGAGTGATACGATTGAAGAGCAAAAAATAAATTAATTAGTTTAAATGGATTGTGAATCAATCACTAACAAATAGGGGTGGGAAAATTTCGATTGGTTCAGTTTCGTTTTAAATCGAATTGAAACGTAAAACTGGATTTTTTTTTAATACTTATGATCCAATCTGAATTGAGCTGAATTGAAATTGGTTCGGTCAATTTTTTTTTTTTTTAGTTTTAAATCATAAATTCTTTGTATTTTCAGTTTTCGATTTTTTTTTCATATAGACCGATCAATTTTTCTAACATTTATAATTGGATTGAATTAAAATATTTGATTTGGTTTTATTTTTTGGTGGGCAACAAATTTTGTTGTTAATTCTACGAAGATTGGGTCCTCTATTGTTTTAATTCTATAATCATAGCACATAATTTATTTTATGACTTTTGGAATATTGAAGGGTTTAGAACTTGTATAATTTATTACTAATACAAACAAAAGAAGATAAAAATCAATAAAGAACTTATATAATTTACTAATACAAACAAGAGACGATAAAAATCAATAAACAAACTTGATATTAGAATCTAAGAATATTTAGTTTCAAATTAATTAATTATTAATTTATATAGTGAGTGGACTTTGTAGGAAAATAAAAAATTTTGTTATTTATTATTTAAAGAATTTAACGAAATATTAATTTGACACATTGGTCAAAGTCAAAACAAATAGAAATTATTGTTAATTGTGATTATTAGTTTATCAAATATTAATTTATATTTACTATTTTTATTTAAAGTTGTTTCTTTTCTTTTTATTTGACAAACCACACAAATTAAAAGAAATTATCACAACCGTAAAGGAACAGTTAACATCGGTTCTTTCGAAACCAAACCGAACTGTGTTATGATTGTTTGATTCGATTCAGTTTGGATAGTACAAGCTAAATAGTTTATAAATCTCTAAACCAAATAGTTTAAAACTGAATTAAACAAAAAAACAAATGGTTGGAAAAGAAAAATTTTAAATTGAATTTATGTCTGTTAATGCAAGTGATTATCATTGTGACAATTTACACTTCATTTTAATTTGTTTAATTGTTAGTGCTTGGCTTACTTTGAGAGTTAATGTAGATATTGTAGATATGGATATGTGTGATAACTTGGTGTCTAGTTCTAATATTGTTAGAAGATATGTTCAAGAATCAAGAAGTGGTGAATGTCGCTAACAAATTAGCAACAGAACTTTGAAGTTTCTTTTATACATGATTTTGTGTTGATTCTTCTTTATTTTATTTATTATTGTGGATTTGTAATTTATAATAGATTTTTAGACTATGTAATTTTGTTCCTTGTTGGAATTTATTATGTTGATTTATTTGATTTAATTATGTTATTTATTATTTGTGAGTTTAATTGAAGATTATTATTGTAGTAACAGTATTTTACTGTTATGTTATTTTTTAAATTGAATATACAGTTAAAATTATTTGAACCAAACAAAACAAAATCAAATATCAATTCTAGTATTTCGTTCGGATTTGATTCACAAAATTACGAACTAATTGGTTTCGGTTTGATTCGATTCTGGTAACCCTAATTTTTAAGTAAGAAAATGATTCACTCATTAATTATTAATTATTATTATTGTGTATTTTAATTTACTTTATTTTATGTTGTTGGTTAAATTTGAATTAGTCGAAAGTAGTTGCTCTAAGCTTTTGGAAGGATCATAATGCTCTTCTAGTTTAATTTTTCTTAAGGTTTGTAGAAGTTTTTAAAAAATGACAATTAAATAATTCAAATTAGATTTGGAGATTACTAGTTTTTCAAAATCAATATATAACACTCACCTCCTTACTGTTTTCATAATAGCCAATAAGCCCCATGATAACATATTTTTATAGTATTAATTTTAATTTCAAATACACTTTTATTAACTCTTTTTTCTTTTAATTCTCTTTAATCTTTTTTATTTTCCTTACTTCAATTGTTGTTTTTATTTATTTTTTTATTTTTACTTTAGCCCATCTTTACTTGCATAGCCAGATCTAAATGGTACAGGCAAGAAAAGACTTCAACATTACCAGAAAAATAAAATTGGGAAGGTTTTTGCAAGTGTGTATGGCGATATTGTATAGATTGTTTTTGTTGGAAAATATATATACACACATGTTATCTAAGAATCAGAGCTTGTTAAAGTCTGAGAAAACTATTAAGTTGTAGAATTTAATACTATAATATCTGTTAAAGTTATTAAGTCGTACAGTTTAATAGTATAATAGTATAATGCTATTAAAATGTACAACTTAATAATTTTTTTAAATTTTGATAAAGTCCACGACTTGGACCAATGCTTGAGGATGTAGACAAGTGAGAGTGCTTTGAAGTGCAAGCTTTGGCGATTTAGACCCGAAAAGATTTGAAGATTGTATCCTAGAAAAGAAAATAATAATAATAATAAAATTGGCAGGGAAAAAAAATTCAATTCTATAAGTATGACCGTGGTAGGCAGGATGTTGGTTAGAGCCAATCACCTCATCTATGGTGGACAGACGAGGAGGTTTTGAATTTGTTATGCAAAAATAATAATAATAATAATAAGTAAAGAAAATACTAATAACGACTGAAGAAAAGAAAAAGAAAATGGAAAAAAACGATTAAAGATTATAGAAAAATGAGTTAATAGTTGTTTTTTTAGTAGGTTTTAGAATTTTACCTAAACCAAAACTGCGAGCTTTTGCGTTTATTAAGGAGACTTGAGAATACATCTAATCATGTCCATTGAATTATATAATTGCCACGCGTTAAAATCTCCTACAAATCTTAGAAAAGATTAGATTAGAAGAGGATCCAAATTTTTTGTGGAATCATGCGTGAGTTGTGGAGCATGATGTGAAAACCTACTTAGTATTACAAATTTTTAGGTTATAATCTTAAGCAAATTTTATTATTTAAAGCTTGATGTTATTCAATAAAAAAGTGTCTTGACTATTGTTATTTTGACAACTTGAAAGTTGTATTAGTGAATTTTTTTATTTTTCGAATAATCAATACTTGTTTTGAAGGTCTAAGTTTCATTGAACTAACTTATTAATTTCTTGTTAATTCCTTCTATTTTGTACAAACTAAGGTCACAAACATTCGTGTCTATAACATTTGGTATCAAAATGAGGTAACAAATAAGAAGGAAAAATCCTTACAATGGAGCAAAGATTAAAGATAAAACAGAAATTAATGGACGCCATGATTCTTGAATGAAAAGAATTTTCAAAAAACTTGTTGTGCATGACCGGTGAAATATCAATCAAATTGTGTGCAAAGTTCAATTCATATTCAAGTGTATAATATCTAAAATGTATAAGAAAACTCTACATGTTCAATTGAAACTAATAAATTGGCAATGTGGCATCGTTTAATTGATGGGTGAAATATCAATCAAATTGAGAGCATAGTTCAATTCATCTTCAAGTGTCCATAATACTTCAATGCGAGATTACCAATTTTTTCCCTACCATAATCATTATATATTATTTACTCTCCTATTATTTTTATAATAGTCAAATAATCTCTTGACATTATAAATTTATAATATTATCCTTATTTTCAAATATATTTCTATTCATATATATTTTAAATTAGATAAATCATATGAATGGAAATAAAAATAAAAATTAAGTATTGAAAAATATGTTTTGATGTGGAAAAATTAATAATAAAATATTTTTCTTGTACTTTTTTATTTTATAATATTTTCTTATAATAAATAATAAGAAAATTATTATAAAATGATAAAAAATTATTATAAGAAAACTTGAATGATAAATAAAAATTATTATTAAATAAATAATAAAATATTTTTCTTGTACTTTTTACATTTAATTTTAAAATATTGTAAAATATTTATAAAATAAAAAGTAAAATGAAAATATTTTATTATTAATTTTTTGTTCACAAAAATATATATATTTCGTGTTTTTAATACTTTATTTTTTTAATTTATATTAATATAATTTATTTAATTTATAATAAATATGAATAAAAGATTATTTGAAAATAAAATTAATATTATAAAATTATACTATCAAGAAAATTATTGACTAAAAAAATAATAGGGAGTACATGATATATAATGATTAAATTAGGGTACATGCTATTATAAAAATTGGTGATGTGTCAATTCATTTTCAAGTGTCCATAATACATGTTCAATTAAAAGTTCCTAATAAATTGGCGATGTGGCAATCTCAATCTCAAGGGAGCTGGATGAAGCTGTTCTACAATGCAAGAATCTCGTGGGTTCATTGCAAACTCAACATATTCAGCGAATTCACATTCCAAAGGTACAAGGGGTTCTTTCAGGTGCAAAGCTGAAATGCTTACGCACCATAATGAGATAACATCCATCAATAAGGTGTCAAAAAATAGAGATAAAGAATATGATTGGATTAGTGGAGAATTTTCAAGGATAGGTTGAGGTATCATTATATTTAATTACAAATTGGAAAGGAAGAGAAAATAAATTATTTTAGGAAAATCTATCCTTGATGGGGTATTTTCAAGGGGGAAGGAATGGTGCAACCTCTCTAAAATAACTAATTAATATTTATTATTAGAAAATTATTTGATGCTAGGTTAAAAATTCCAATATCAATAGTAGGATTAGTGTGAACATTTGCATTTGAAAGTAACAATTTCTACCTTTAATTTATCTTTAATGAATAGTTACCACTTTCTCAAGTAATATCAGGTTATTTTTTAATTTACTCATTTAAAGTAATTTTCAAGATGAAAATGTAATTAGACTTAATTTCTTTTATATTATTCAAAGCCGGCGGGGTATATAAAAAAAATTACCGGGATAAAAAAAATTAATTGAAATTAAGAAATGATCTCCCTCTCTCTTTCTTTTTTTAAAAAAGTAATTTTAATTTTTGGGTCTAATTAACCATTGAAAGTAATTTATTGGGAAATCTACATAAATAACCATAAAAACTTTATCTACTTCAAAAATAACCCTTTAAATTTGTTTCTTTCATAATCAAAAAATTATAAAATAAATAAAACACCCTTCTCATGGAAGTTAAAAGCCAAAGGAAAATATCAATAAGATCTAAAAAAATTATTATTATACAAAATGGATAAAAACAATGCAAAAATTAATTAATTAAATAAACAAATGATAGAATACATAAAGATAATAGTAGAAGAAATAAAACTTTTTAAAATAGAGGTCTTTGAAATAAAAACTAAGTTAGGAAAGAAATCAACAATTTTAGAAGCACAAAGAGAATTAAAAGAATCCACTAGACATAAAGAAAAAATACAATTTGGAGAAGTAGTCAAAGGATCATTTGATGAAAGAATAAGAACAACTGTCATGCCAGAAATATTAAGAAAAGAAGAAGAATATCACAAGCAATTAAAAGAAACAATAAAAAGATCAAAAGAAAAAACACCAACAAATAAATCAAAAGAAAAAACTTATACAAAAAAAAGTGATAAAAATTAATGAACCTAAAGAATTAAGTGATAGTGAATAATTGATAATTCAAAAGAAAAATTTGATAGATTATCATTAGAAGATTTAGACTTAGAAACGTTAGATTTGATGTAAATATGAATGTTGGAGCACCATCTACTGAACCCAGTATAAAAACTGAAACCCTTAAAGTTCCTTATAGTCATTAAAAGATAAGAACACAACATCAAATATTGTCATCAAAAAAACCTTATTATAAAATGTATTTAGAAGAATATATATCAGAATATAAAACTGAAAATAAACTCATTAAGCCTATGGGAAGTAAATTAGATATAAATTATAGAAAAGACCTACCTAGTAAAACATTAACAAGTTGGTCAAATGATATGAAAATGATGTTTATATTTAATAAATCAAATGATGATTGGGAAACAAAAAATACAGAAGAAAAATTTGATATATGGATTGATTTATTAATAATAAGTTTTATTAGCAATATACAAAACTGGTGGGATGGAATAACTGAAGAAACAAAATCTTTAATAAGACTGACAACTAAACAAGAATTTAGAAAAGGAATTAGTGAAGGATTAGATAAATTCACAAATTATATAAGAGATGAATTTTTAGGAGAAAATTGGGAAGATCTCAAACAAAGGGAAATAGAAAAAGAAAAACTCTTAGCAAGACAATATTTAATGAGTCTTCAAATATGTAATTTATGCAACATAAAAAATTACACATGTGAATTTTAGAAATATTATTATAAAGAATTTTATAGTAATGATGATTAAACAATTTATTATGATATGTATATAAATAAATTACTACCACCATGGAATACTTATTTAATGAAAGAATGAAATTCATACAGATTAACAGAATCAGGAAAACTAATATCAAATACTTTAGGATCTAGAATAGAATTTGTAATAAGAAAACTAAAAGATATATGTATAGAAAGATAATTATATAACAAAGTAAAAAAAGCAATGGTGATCTGTTGTGAGCAAGTAGATGCACTTAATCAATGGGGATGTAAACCATATTATAAAATACATAAAAAAACGTAAGCATGGGTATAAAAATAAATATAAAAACAAAAGAAAATGTAAAAAGCATTATAGAAAATATTGGAAAAATAAAGCATTTAAAAGAAAACCTATAGGAGATATTATAAATGAAAACATAATACGGAAATTAAAAAAGACCTTAAAGAATGTAGATTTTGGAATTGTGGACAAAAATGACATATAAGCCTTGAATGTAAGTAGAAAAAGGTCAGAATAGCTAAGATAAAATATCATGAAATAAAACCAGACTTATAATTATTATCTGATAGTGAAACAATAAATTGCTTTAATACTGAAATATAAGAAAGTTATAGTGATACAGAATCTATAAGTACAAGTTCTTTAAAAAGTTCAGAATCAGATGAATTAGAATCAGAATTCTGAAATAGAAAATATAGAACACATAGAGATATAAAAAGAGATAGAACAATAAGAAAATAGAGATGGATATCAACTAATTGCACAGTTAAATTAGAAAAAATTAAAAGAAATTTCAAGAATATCTTTAAATTTGAGAAATTCAGATAATACGATTTTAAGAAATACACAACAATTTTTTAAAAGAAAGAATATAATCATCCAAGAACATCAAGAACAGGAAAAATCTATTGATATAACACAAAGTAAAGAAAATATTAAATTAAGTTTATTAAACTCTAAAAGTATATAAGCCACTTTAAATAAAATTAAAAGTGATAGAATTAGAAATAAAATACAATATGTATACTTAGCTAAAATACAAATATTAGTAAAATCATTATTTAGGGAAGGAATAAATTCATCCATAATACTAAGTTTATATTATCAGAGATGTATAGATCCTGAATTAGCACACTTAGGAACTGTAGAAGGAAATTTATGTTCCAAAAAATTTTTATTTACATGTTACCCTAGATATTGTGTCTATATAAAAGACAAAAATATAAATGACACCTTAAGTTTACATTTAGAATTAAAAAGAAAAGATATAATAAAACCTATAAATAAAATTATGACATTTTATTATTCTGCTTTATATTCTTTCCGTAACAGCAATTATGGAGAAATATATAGCAATAAACCATATATAGAAATATGAAAAGAATTCCAAGATTTAGAACAAAGTATAGAGCCAATATTAAAAATTTTTAACTTACCAATAACATATAACTTAGATATAAAAGACAATGAACCTGAATTAGAAGAAGATAATAGGAACCAAATGGTACCAATTCAATTTGGTAACAAACAACTTATTAAAAGAACTAAAAATAAAGGAAAACAACAAGATTATAGTGTCTACAAAAAAATAATAATACCTGATAATACATTTAATGGAAGTTTAGTCATAATGGGAAAATATTTTAATGGAATAGAATTTATAAAAGGTCCAAAAATATTAATAGATACAGGTTCAAATCATAACCATTTAAATATACTAAAAAATAAAGGATTAATAGAACATGTAACAACTAATAAATATAAATATAAAGACTTCAATGGAAACATAAGAATTTGTACAAAAGAAGTAACTATCCCAACATATATAGGAATGTTACTATTTAGAATACCATGTTTCATAGGCTCAGGATTTGCTCAAAATGAAATATATGATATAATATTAGGAATGAGTTTCTTAAAACATATAAATTATAATATTACTTCGAAGGAATATATATAAAAATGGATAATGAAACAACAGAATTTTGCCCTAAAATAAAAAAGTGGAAAGATGAATAAATGAATACTATAAAGTTCCCTTTAGGTACTTATATAGAACTAACTTTTCCTAAAACTAATATAACTACATGTGCAATAATAGATACCGGAAGTGAAATTATATTAGAAAAATCTTTTTTACTAAAAGAATAAAATAAATTCTTAGGTTATGAAATAAAACTTATAGGAAAAAAATACTCAAACACCTTTATTATATTATAAATCACAAGTTCCAATTATTCTTAGTAATAAAATAATTTTATTAAAATATATTATCAAATATAACACCTTAAAACAAGATTTACTCGTAGGAAATGATTTCCTTAGTCAATTTCAAAGTTATCAACAAACTTTATATAATATAAATCTTAAAACACCTTGTGGACATATTCTTTGATTACCTTGTATCTTAAAACCATATAGAGTCGCAACTGAACGTGGTAATTATACTTATAAGATCTTTTAAATAAACAACAATTACATAATAATTTGATATCTATAGATGAAATTAAGAAACAATTATAAGAAGTATATCATGAAAACCCTTTAGCCTTATGGAACCCTAAAAATTTAAGGGCTAAAATAGAATTGATAGAATCGGTTACCATTAGAGTAAGACCAATAGTATATACCTAGGAAGATATAACAGAATTTAAGATACGGCTAAAAGAATTATTAGACTTAAACCTAATAAGACAAAGCTTTAGTTCTCTTTCAAGTCTAGGCTTTATGGTCATGAAACATAGTGAACAAGTTAGAGGAAAAGCTAGAATGGTCATAAATTATAAGTAATTAAATAAATATAAGAAATTTGATGGATATTTTTTACCAAAGAAAGAAGTACTAATTAATTTAGTAAAAGGAAGCACATATTATTCTAAATTTAATTGTAAATCAGGATTTTGGCAAATAAAAATAGAAGAAGACAATATAAAATATACAACTTTTAGTACACTTCAACGACATTACGAATGGTTGATCATGCCATTTGGATTAAAAAATATACCACAAATATACAAAAGAAAAATGGATGATTTGTTAAGAAATAAAACATATTTAATAGTTTATGTAGATGATATTTTAATAAATTCAAAAACATATAAAGAACATATTGAACATTTAAAAGACTTTACACAAATATGTAAAGAAAAAGGAATAGTATTAAGCGAGAAAAAAACTAAAATATGTCAGAATGAAATAGAATTTTTAGGAATGATACTTAATAATACATAAATAAAATTACAGTCTCATATAAGTGAAAAATAAACTATTTTCCTGATAAATTAGAAAAGAAAAAAAAATACAAAAATTTTAGGTTGTCTAAATTATGTAGAAGGATTTATAGATAATTTAGCTAAGAAAAGAAATCCTTTAAAAAAATTAATAAAAAAAATAATCTTCAAAGATGGAAAGAAGAACATACAGAACAGTTAAATAATTAAAAGAAGAATGTAAAAATTTACCCAAATTAAGATTACCAGAACCAACGGATAATTTAATTTTACAAATAAATGCCAGTGACTTATATTGGGCAGCTATATTAAAAACTGATCTAAATGAATATGTAGACATACTAGTGGAACACTAAATTCACCAGAACAAAATTATACAACACATGAAAAAGAATTATTAGCTATATTAAAAAGAATTAAAATTTTTTTATTATTTTTAATTGCTAAGGAATTTATAGTAGAAACTAATAATAAGCAAGTTAAATCATTGATATTTAATAAATTACCAAATGAACCTCAATACCGAAGGATCCATAGATGGCAAGTATTTTTATCCTTATATACTTTTAAAGTTAATTATATTAAAGGTTCTGATAATTATTTTGTAGATTTTTTTATCCAGGAATATAGAATTTGCTGAAGAAGCATAAATAATGGAGGAAGAAATCTCCAAAATAAATGATGAAATAAATCCACTGAAAGCTGATGCTACTGAAGCCTTGGACACAATAGACTGTCTAAGTGATATATTTGAAACTCATAATGATGGAGTAGACAGGCTAATATCCTCTTGGAATAGTCTGATCAGTAAACTCCAAATAAATCCAATAAATACTGAAAGCTGCAGTGGACTCGTTCCACAGGATTTTATTAGTGATCTAATAGATCAGGACTCTACCAGAGATCTAATAAACAAAGATCCTATCAACGATCCAATAAAAAAGGATCCTATCAGCGATCCAATAGTCCCAAAAAATAAAACCATAACCGTCTGTACAATAGGTAAAGAAAATAAAAGAACTGTCAGCATAGACCCTTTTGTCTCAAAAGATGATAATCTCCCTTTAAATCCAAAAGAAGAAAACTATAAACAGGTAACCACTTGGATATATTCCATTTGTTCCTATAAAAATATCATCCATAAATCTTTAGGGAAAAATGTCTATCCCAGAATGATAGCCATAAAAGATGCAGATCCAATCCTTGTTGGAAAGATAGTGAGATATGAATTTCTTGATATAATATACCTAGACATAAACCTAAAGGAACTAGCCAGTTTTGATGAACTCATTGTAAAAGAAGTCTCTAAGTTTACTAAAAAGAGACAAATATACATCAAATTCTATACTATCAATCCTGAATACACCAATAACATAGAATACCAAGCCTTCTATATGATCACAGTAGGTCATGTTACCAGAAATTTCAAACTTGAAGTGGGAACAGAATACACAGCAGCCCCACAGTTCAATAAATCATGGATAAAAACAAGAAGAGCTCGAGGAATAAAAGCAATCTGGAGTATAGCCAAAGACCTGTACAATAGAAAATACAAGACAATAATAAAATTCAATAACTACATTCTCTTAATAGCAGAAGGTGGAGAGTCACTATCAGAAAGACTATTGAATTTTATACACGAAATAACAAATATGAAATTTTCATCAAGTGCAGCTGTGTTGCAACAAGTATGTCGATTGATGGAGATAAAGTAAATAAGGAATCTTGTCGCTTGTGTCGGTAGAAATAAATAATGTAAACTTTACTTTATAAATTTTCGTTTGTAATAATGTAGCATAAAGCCTTTTGACTTTGTAAGGCCACCACATAAAGTTGTAGGCCATTAATTCAGCCCATGTGAATTTGTCAGGCTTTAGTTGTGCTTATCCTTTCTCCTACCATACACCTGTAAAGGAGAAAGATAAAAAGTCAACATCTCTTTCCTCATCCATACATCTGTAAAGGGGAAAAGATGATAATCAATAATATATCCTCTAGATAAAGAGAAATAAATCAGATCGAGGGGATCATATTCGATCTACCTTACAATCATTTTCATTCTAAAAAAAAACTCTTTGAACAATTCCAATGCAAAAATAAAAACATTTATCTCCAATCTCAACCCAAAAAACATATCATCTTATTAACCTAATAACCCATAAGAAAGAAGGAGGAAACCTATATCTAACATTGGATATAAGAAAATTCCAAAATACCAAAGGATACAGTGAAGCCGTAGACTGTCCAGTTTCTCTGTTTTAGCTAGAGCTGAAGGCGTGTTGAGGGAGTTAAGGACGAGGTCATCTATGCAGAAGGTTACTCCGCCAGTGTATAAGAAAATCCTTTTATACAATAAATGATAGAGGTAATAATTCCAAATTCTTATCTTTTGGTGGTAAAGGTTTGTTAAGATGTTGTTGTTTGATGGGAAGAGAAGGAGATCTTGGATATATAGTTTTAATATGGAAAGATTTCATGAAACTATATGTAAAGATATAGGAGTAGATAAAATAATTTGAATAAATGATAAAACAAAAATTTTATATAATCATAAAACTTTAATGATAGGATTTATTTGTGGAACATGGAAATATGAATCATATTTGTTTTCTAAAAATAATTTAGTATCTACGGAATCTTTATTAGCAATAAAAAAATATAGGATTACCTAAAGAATTAGAAAGAAAAATAATAAATCAAATTAAAACAGACAATTTACAAAAAGAAATATATATGATACAATTAAATTAAGAACTTGAAATATTAAAGACTAATATACAACTAGAACAGCAGATTGAAATATGAGAACGAGCAGATAGTGATGGTGATGTTTGAACATAAAACAACTTTTACCACCAATAAAAATTTTTTCTTTTAGAGTTCCTTTGTAAATACCTATAAATCGTCACTTTTGTACTCAATGTTCAAATAATAATATATCTTTCATTTTAATTAATTTCTTCCATTTAGAAAGTTCCATTTATATTAATTTTTAGATTAATTTTTATTGATCATATTTTCTCGATTAATTAGATTAGTCTTCGGATCCCCCAAGCCAAATGGTATCAGAGCTAATAACATCAATAAAATTATTGATAAAATCAATAAAAATTATAAGAAAAATAAGAATTTAAGAGTATAATGATAACAAGATTTATTTATAAAAGTTATTAGAATTATTAGAAAAATAATGACACAAGAATATCTACTGTAAATGAATCCAATAACCAATATCGTAGATGCAATATATACTTTAAAAATAGAAGATAAGAATGAAATAATAAATTTGGTTAAATATAAAATCTATATAAGATTTTTAAGATTAATGAATAAAAAATATATGTACTTCATGATCTAACGATGATAAAAAATATTAATGTAAGAAATGCATATAAAATCTGTCTTACCTCAGACTAACTTTATAAATAAATTATTTTTGTGATAATTTGATTTTTAATTTACAAAACAACTGATTTTTTTTTATTTTGTTTGTTAGAATTTTGATGCAGCCTTTGTCAGTCTAAAGGCCTACTCACATTGTAATTTTGATAATAACAAACTTGTGCCTTAAGTATTTCGATCAATATTATATTTCACATTTCCACTAATTCTTGAAGGATAATATTTATGCAAGTGAAATCAAGTTCAAGACATTCAACAGACAATGGCTCAATCAAGAACAAAATTTAGCTTAACGAAATTATTATTACGACAAATTCTTGTAAAGTTAGTATGATTTCATATATGCATGGCTTACCATTTAAGAAGCTCAAAGTATTATTTCATAACTAATCATTTTCATAAACCATATTTTTTATATGTATAAGATAAGCATTTTATGGATTTTGGTAATTTTCTAAATTTGGATTAAATTAAAAAAGTTTTGAGAACTTTGAATTCAATAAGCGTTAGGTTAAAATTCTAGAAATAGTCTTTTTGAAAAAGCTTATAAATTTTTGGGCCACAACATAAATTCCAAATTTTTGGGAATGACAATTATTATTTATAAATCTGCAAATAGACATGTTTGAAAAATTTTATGACAATTTTAGACAGTCAATTTACAAAACTTTTTGGGCAAAATCATAAATTTTGAAACACTATTACTATAGAAAAATTCAAATTACAACGGTAACTTGCACTGTAGCAGGCGGTGATCTGGTGAATTAAGAGGCTAGCCACTTGTTGTTTTTGTCAATGACGGTTGATGTTTGTGTAAATCCTATATAAACTCAAATCCAATTAATTTTTAAAAACTTTTACAAGAAAGAACAAGTGCATAGAACATATTTTGAGTTTCCATTTTGCAAAATCATCATATATTAAATTTCTATTGTGCTATCATTTGTATATCCACTCTAAAAGAGAATATTTGTTGTCCTTGAATTAATTGCCAAATATATGAGAGTATAAGTGTGAGAAACACTTGGGTGAAGAAATTATGGATAACCTCTTATTGTAAAGGTTTATTGATACCTTGTAAGGCAATTGTAATAGCTTGAAGCCTTGGAACGCTTGAATAGTCAAATCCTCAAGCTTGGTTTGTTTAGATGTGTGCACGTAAGTGGGGATAGTCGAACCACGTAAATATCATTGTGTTTGCTCTCTCTTTTTTAACTCTTTTATTTTTTAGCACTGTTAAATTTATTGCTTTTGATTCCATTAAGGGATTAGAATAAATTATTGTGTAGTTTATTTAACTTAAATTTTAAAAACTCAATTTACTCCCCCTTCTTCGATTGCATGACTTGTGTTTCATTGCCTTGTCATAATGCTTGAGCTTAGGCAAGCTTGAAAATTGATTTGGCATAGTTTTGGAAATTGCTCAATAAGCCTTTTTCTTTTAAACTATTTTATTGTAGTTAATTAATTAAGAAAGAATGCTCTTTAAAAAAAAAAGTTCACTTTTTGAATATACTTGCAGCTTTAAATTAATACTACTCTCGTTCTAATATTTGGTCAGTGTATTGTTACTATTACTTTATAAGGCTACCCAAGCTTAAGTGAATTTTGAAAGAGAAAAAAAAGTATTTTTATATAATTTAATGTATTTTCAATTATTTGATTGTAAAGTTTTTTCTTTTTGAAAAATTTGAAAATCTCATTTGTTAAATGTTACAGTTTAAAAATTAACTGCAAACCATATCATAGTACTTTTTATTAATTACTTACAATAAAAGCAACAAATGTTAGGTAATTGTATTGTTATAATTATTTTTTAAAGCGGTGCACTTAAGCTCAGATGATCTTGAATAACTTTTGAACATTTTAATGCAACGCTATCACAATTTTTTTAATTAATTATATACTTTTAAAAGGAATAAATATATGGTAACTGTGTCATTATAATTACTTTTTGAAGTGTCATGATCATGCACTCAAGCTCTAGTGAGCTTGAAAAATGATTTGGAATAATTTTTGTAATAGTTCAAAACGAGTAATTTCACTACAATTATTATTTAACTGTAGTTAATTATAAAAAGATTGTTTTAAATAATATTGAAATGTATTTTTACCACAACGATCTCATTGTACTTCCATTAACTACTTGCTTCATAAGCAACAAATACATGGTAACTATATTGTTACCATTTCTTTTCGAAACCGCCCAAGCTAAAGCTCAAATGAGTAAATGAGAGCTTGAAAAATGTTTTAGAATAGTTAAAAATAAAAAAATAAAAAAAATTAGTTATTACCATAAATTTTTAAAAGTTAAAACTAAAATAATTACCATGATAACTGGTGAGACAATCATGAACTAGTTAAAGATTTTGTATCGAATATAGGCAATTTTTTTAACACTTTAAAGTTAAAGCAGGAGAGAAAAAAATTATATATGTATATATATACACACACAAAAACACACACGATTTTGGGTCTCTAAAGGGTAATTTCAAAATTTTGAGATGATTTTTTGCACAAATGTAAATTTTAGTGAAACTAGAGTACAAAAAAACTGGGAATTGGTTTTGAGTCACAAAATAATTTCTACAGAATTTTAAGTCTTTTCAAAAACTAAAGAAAATCATGGGAAAATTGAAAGAACTTTTCGAAATAATATAAAACAATTTAAGAGTCCTCTACATGCCTTAAAAAGAGTTTTTGTGGAAGAAAACCGAATTGATTTTTGAAGAGAAACCTTTTGTTGATGCGGTTTTCTGCGTGCTCTCGAATAGTGTCAAAACTTCTGCTCACGGGATGCTCGAGCAGGAATACTTGCCAACCTCGATTCTCTTTTATCCACTGGTACAATGATCTCATTGGGCCTGTACTCACAAGAAACAAGGTCAGGGTCACCGGATGTTTCTCTGGCGTAAACCCTCTGACGCTCAAGTCAGTGATTGGGTTAGAGAGAGAAGAAGAATCTCCAAAATCTGGAACCCTCGTAACTTTCCCTTCGATTTCCTTTTATCATTCAGTTTTTCCTGCCCTTTTTCTTCGGGGTCAGCCGTTCCTGTCTCAATGGTGTCTGGGTCCCTCTGACAGCTGGGATTATCGTGGCACGCCCTGGGAATGCGGGATGTCAGGTGGGCATGGGTTGTTGTAGCCTCATGATATTGTCGGTCGTATGAAATAATGACACTGTAGGGGCATGTGCCGGCCATCGGTAACAATGACGACACCATACCGCGTGGGGTATCAGCTATGTCTCAATCGTCACGTTGAGTCATTGGAAAGAAGCGTCAAACTGTTTCGAACCGGCTGTATTTGAATCTTGCATCCTCTCTGCGTCGTTGCTAGTGTAGCTAGGCCATACCCAGGGTCGAAGACCTCGAGAAGAAGAATGAGCTCGGGTTTTGACTAGCCTTGAGGCTCCTCGATCTTGACTAGCATTGACGGGCTATGAAGACCTCGAGCAAGAGAAAGAGCTCGTGGCTCGACCAGTCTTGGACTCCTTGACCTTGACCAGCTTTGACGCCTAGTAAGGCTGTCTTCATGCCAGCGGTCGGGTCTTCTACTCGAGCTGGACTGGCCCCAAGGAATTTTACTCGAGCTGGATTGGCCTCGAGGAGACCTGCCTGATATTACCCAAATATCAGTCCCCTAGTTTCTAGTCTTTGGAGTGAAGCGAGATAAGACTGGAAACTTCTTGTATGGGCTGGCTTCCGAGCCTTTTTACCTTCCCGTGTTAAGCTGTCTTCCGCTTCCATCACTTCATATTTAATGCAGAACACGTGGGTGGATCCGGGCTGTGCGTTTGAATTTTGAAGAGACGTCACTCTAACAGTTTCTTCTCTTGAGATGCGTGCCGTTTTGCTGAAGAGACGCACTTTTTTCTTTAAAAACCCTCGATTTTATCATTGTGCTTCCTATTGCTCATCTTTGCTCAGACCAAAATTACTTGCTTGCAAGTGCTTCTCATCTTTTTCTCTGCCGTCGCTACCATTTCCGGTCGTCAGCTTTTGCTCAGGTATAAACCTCATTCCATTTTCTTATTACTTTCCTACTCTTCGTTCATTTGGGCTTTCGATTCCCACTGGGTAGATTGTTCCTATAGGAAATATGTTGGATACCCAAGGACCCTGTAGGATGTCGTCTGAGGAATCGTCCTCTTCGAGTGATGTCAAACCCCTTAGGATGGTTCCTATGAGAGATTCAAGTTCAGAGGGGTTGTTGGTTGTGGCGGGGGACCAGCCGCAACAGGGGGAAAGGGTGAGTCAAAGGTCAGAGAGTGGGCGGTTCCCCATTGATTACATGAGGTGTGAAGCTTCACACTCGGACCTGGACCGGCTTAGGGACACCTACCACATATCGGCCATATTTGATTTGCGGGTGCATGGTAAGGCTGACATGCCCAGTCGTCCTCCCCAGGGGTATGTCACCTTCCACGTGGAATATTTTAGGTGGGGGGTTAGGTTGCCTCTTCAGCCTTACTTTGTTCGAATTCTGTCCAGGCTCCGTTTGGCCCCAGGGCAATTGAACCTGAATGGGTGGAGGGTCTTATCCGGCCTCTATGTGTTGTGGAGATGGTGCAATCTGGGTGAGCCCTCGGTAGAGGAGATAAAGCACCTCTACCAGTTGAAAAGCAGCCCGAAGGACGCTGGCTGGTACTACCTCACCTCCAGCCTAAAGGGCAAGAAACCCATAACTGATCTCCTCACTTCCGGTGGCAACTGGAAGGGTAAATTTTTCTTTGCCGGGGGAGATTGGGGGCATGCTGCATTTGTCTCCGAGGGGGTCCCTCTGATTCCTCATCATTTTTTGCACTCCAGGTCGACCAGTGAGTGTGCAGGAGCAGGAGCGGCCCGACCATGCCGATCTCTACCTCAAGGACTTCGCTAGACAGATGGAGGATAAGTTCTTGGATGGGATAGAGGCTTCTGATGCTGATGATTTGGTCGGTGTGTTCCACCGCCTCTCTTCCCGTGCTGTGGTTGTAGCTACCGCCTTCAAGGCCAAGACTCAGGATTTTCAGAGGAAGATCCGAGCAGAAAATCAGAGCTTGAAACGGAGTCTTTAGCAGAAGGATGAAGAGGCAATGAAGCTTCGGGAGGAGAACTCCACCTTGTCCGGGATGAGCTACTGAATGCTCAGAAGGACTTGGACACATAGAGGTTCTCCTTCGAGAAGACCATGGGGGTAGAGACTTCTCGCCTCCAGAGGAAGGTGGACTCTCTAGAAGACAGGCTCACGACAGAGTATAATGATGGGGTGTCTTTCAGCTATAATTGCCTTGTGTCTGCCTTGAGCAAGGAGCATCATGAAGTGGACATATCAAAGCTCGAGGCAGCCGTCGCGGCATATATGTCCGAGCACGATGCCCCTAACCAAGAGTCGCGAGTCCCCCTGACTGAGGCCTTTGCCGAGATCGAAGAGGCTGCTCCTGCTGCTGCTGAGGTCTCTCATGCTGCTGCTGCTGCTGTCACGGGAGGTGCACCACCCTCCGAGGACCCTGCTCTACCTGCTAGCCCCAATCATCTAGCCAACTAATAAAGAGCATGTATTGGATAATTTGACTCTGTGTCTGTATGTATATTTTTGCCTATACCTGCTAGCCCTCCGAGGACCCTTGACTTTGTGCACTTGCCAAGTAAATTTTAATAAGTGTTGGGCCCTTGTTTTTCTTCTCCGAGCCATTTCTGCTCGTATCATCTCTTGGCTTATGCGTGGCAGAGTCTTGCCTTGAGTTAGGCTTATAGGTCTCTATTTATCTTGTGAGCTCGGTCCGCTCGAGCTGATGTTTGGCTTATGCTTAGCCCCTATTCTTTTTTGCGAGCTCATTCTGATCGAGTCTGCTATTGGCTCAAGCTTAGCATCGTCTCGCCTTAAGCTAGGCTTAGAGACTTCTGGCCTTTGCGTTATCTTCGCGAGCTTATCTTGCTCGAGCCTGTAATTGGCTCACGCTTGGCACCGTCTCACCTTCAGCTGGGCTTAGAGACTTCTAGCCTTTGTGTTATCTTCGCGAGCTTATCTTGCTCGAGCCTGCAATTGGCTTACGCTTGGTACCGTCTCGCCTTAAGCTAGACTTGGAGACTTCTGGCCTTTGCGTTATCTTCGCGAGCTTATCTTGCTTGAGCCTGCAATTGGCTCAAGCTTGACACCGTCTCGCCTTATACTGGGCTTAGAGAGTTCTGGCCTTTGCTTTATCTTCGCGAGCTTAACTTGCTTGAGCCTGCAATTGGCTCACGCTTGGCACCGTCTTGCCTTAAGCTAAGCTTAGAGACTTCTAGCCTTTGCGTTATCTTCGCGCGAGCTTATCTTGCTCGTATTGGATTTATGTTGGAAGCATTTTCTTATTTTTATTTATGCTCAAGCTTACTGGAAATATTTCATCAAATGCTGCGCGTTCCATGGCCTCTTGACTTTTCGTCCATCTGGGTGAGTCACCCAGTATGCTCCCGGTCCGGCTATTTGAGAGACCCTATAGGAACCTTCCCAGTTCGATCCTAATACACCTTGCTTAGGGTCCTTCGTGTTCTGATTGACTATTCTAAATACCCAATCCCCTCTTGAAATTGGTGGATGTGTATGTTTCGGTTGTAATAACGGGTCATTCTCTGCTGCTACTCTGCTATCTTTGTAGCGGCCCTTTCCCTTTTCTCTTCCAGCAAGTCCAAGCCTGCGCACATCTGCTCATTGTTTTGGTCTTCGTTGAAATGCTCTGTTCGGTGTGTTCCCATCCCTATTTCGGCAGGGACAACCGCTTCATGCCCGAATGCCAAGGAGAATGGGGTTTCTCCTGTGGCAGTTTTGTGTGTGGTTCTGTAAGCCCACAAGACACTAGGCAGCTCGTCAACCTAAGCTCCCTTCTGCTCGCCGAGTCTAGTCTTCAAGAGGCTTTTTATAGTCTTGTTTACGGCTTGTACTTGCTCGTTGGCCTGCGGGTGTGATGGAGAGCCAAACTTTAGCTCTATTCCCATGTTTTTGCAGAAGTCTCTGAACTTGTGGTTGTCAAATTGTCTCCCGTTGTCCGTAGCCAACGCGTGTATAATCCCATACTTGCAAATCACATTTTTCCAAATGAAGTTAGTGGTCTTACTCTTTGTGATACTACTCAAGGCTCCCACTTCGACCCATTTGGTGAAATAATCAATTGCCACCACGGCGTGAGTAGCGGATGCTCTCCCCTTTGGTAATGGCCCAATCATGTCAATCCCCCATTGAGCAAATGGCCATGGTGAATTCATCACCATGAGGTTCTCAGGAGGCTGAGTCATATAGTTGGCGAAACTTTGGCAACTCCTGCAGCTTTTGGTCTTCTCTTGTGCATCTTGATGCATGCGGGGCCAAAAGTATCCCTGTCTTAAGGCCTTGAAAGCCAAAGACCTCGCGCCGAGTGGTTCCCGCAAATTCCTTCATGTATTTCCTGGAGGACATAATCAGCTTCCTCTTGGTCTAAGCACTGGAACAGTGGGAGAGTGTATCCCCGTCTGTACAAGACCCCATCGACTAATGTGTACCTGGTTGCTTTACACTTCAGCTTCCCTGCCTGCTTCTTATCGGTAGGCAACACTCCTTCCTTGAGGTAATAGACAATTGGTTCCATCTAAGTGCTGCTCGACGATAAACTCATCACCTCGTCTTCCTGCTCAATGCTCGAGCAAGTCTTGACTTCCAATGGGATGGACTTCGGTATTTTGGGGACAAATGTAGCGGCCATTCGCACTATCATGTCAGCTCAAAAATTCTTCCCCCTTGCGATCTGTTCTACCTCGACTGCTCAGAAGTTCTTTATTAACTACTTCACCTTCCAAATGTAAGCGTCCATCTTTTCGCCTTTTGCTTGGAAGCTTTCGTCGAGGTGATTTGCTATCAGTTGTGAGTCTGTTCGAAGCTTCACCTTTTCTGCCTTCACTACCAGGGCGAGCTTCAATCCAGTAATTACAGCCTCGTACTCGGCCTGGTTGTTGGTGACTTCAGCTTCACGGCATATTGCATCTCTACCCTTTCAAGACTAAGAAGCACAACTCCTGCTCCTGCTCCAGCTCCTTGATCACCACGCGATCCATCTACTATGACTGTCCATGCGTTGGTCGAGACAGAGGGGTCCGGTGGCTGCTCGCTATCCATCTCTCCAGTCCTCTCAGTGCATTCGACCACGAAGTCAGCTAAGGACTGAGCTTTTATTGCTGATTGGGGTTGGTAGCTGATGTCGAATTCATTGAGCTCCACGGACCATTTTACTAACCTTTCGGAGGTCTCTGGCTTGTACAAAGTCTGCTTGAGTGGTTGGTTAGTCAAAACCATCATTGAATGAGCTTGGAAGTAAGGTCTTAGTTTTCGGGTTGCCGTCACCAGGGCTAGTGCCCATTTCTCCATCGATGGATATCGAGTTTCAGCCCCCAACAAGGCTCTGCTCGTGTAATAGACGGGGTACTGCACCCCTGACTCTTCTCTCACCAGAATCGAGCTCGTTGCCCATTGGCACACAACTAAATATAGAAACATAACCTCCCCTACTCGAGGTGTTGACAGCAGCGGGGCTTTTAGCAGGTATTCCTTCAACTGTTGGAACTCCGTCTCACATTCATGTGTCCATTTTGTCTTTCTCCCCTTTTTCATTTCCTGGAAAAAGATGCAGCACTGATTTGTAGCCTTGGAGATAAACCTGTTGAGAGATGCCAGTTTCCCTGTCAGGCTTTGTATCTCCTTGAGAGTACGCGGGGATTTCATCTCCATCACCGCTCTTATCTTTTCCGGATTGGCTTTAATTCCTCTATAACTGACCATGAAACCTAGGAATTTTCCTGAAGTAACTCCAAAGTCACATTTCTCTAGATTAAGCTTCATCTGGTATTTTCTAAGGAGCTAGAAGGTTTCTTCCAAATGCGTTACATGTTCCTTTGCGTCCTTTAATTTAGTGATCATGTCGTCCACGTAAACCTCCATTGTGCGGCCGATCAGCGGCTTGAAGACCCTGTTCACCAGCCTTTGGTACGTTGCCCTTGCATTTTTCAGGCCGAAGGGCATAACCTTGTAGCAAAACAGGTCTTGGTTGGTGATGAAGGCCGTGCATTCTTCGTCTGATAGATGAATGGGAATTTGGTTATAGCCTGATAAGGCGTCCATGAAGCTAAGCCGTCTGTGTCCCGCCGTGGCATCTACCATATGGTCAATTTTTGGAAATGGGAAGCTATCTTTAAGACAAGCTTTATTTACATCCGTGAAGTCCATGCTAATTCTCCATTTCTCACTTGCTTTCTTTACCAACACGACGTTTGAGATCCATTCGCGGTAGGAGACTTCCCTTATGAATCCCACCTTCAGCAACTTCTCTACCTCACAGTTGATGGCCTCGTACCTTTCTTGGTTGACGCACTTGCTCTTCTGCCTCACTGACTTAACGTCTTTCCTTATTGCCAGCCTGTGACATGCCACCTCTGGGTCAATTCCGGGCATGTCCTCGTGTGTCCAAGCGAAAACATCAGAATGTGCTCGCAGGTACTCGACCAGATTTTTCTTCAGTTCCTCGCTAATGCCCGAGTCGATCCGAATCTTCTTCTCATGGTCGTCCAGCCTTATTATAATTTCTTTCAGTTCCTCAGCAGGTTTCTGCCTTCCGCTCCTTGACTCCCCCCTCGAGACTAATGACGTTATCTGTAAAGTTTACTTTGCTGCCACAGCGTAACAGCTCCTTGCGACCCTCTGACTGCCGTTGACGACCCCTACAGCACTATTTACTCGGTATTTCTGGGCCAAGTAGTGGGTGCATAATACTGATTGGCTGATCCTCATGAAAGGCCTCCCCAGTATCGCTTGGTAGGGGCTGACTTCATCCACCACCACAAAGTCTACCATCATATATTTTTCAAAAGGCCTCAAGCCCATAGTCACGGCCAATTTAATGATTCCCAGAGGAATCAGCTTTCCTCCTCCAAACCCTTTCAGGGAAGTGTTCGTTTGCTCGAGGCTCGCACCTGCTATTCTCAAATCCTCAAGTATGGACATGAAGAGAATGTCCACCGAGCTTCCCAATTCCACCAATATCCGATCGACCTCCTTATTAGCAACATTTGCCTTCACGACTAAGGCATCCTCATGGGGGTATAACACCCCTTCCTCATCCTCCTCCTCCTCCGTCCACATGATGGGCACTTGCCGTACCTTGGCCTTTTTTGCAGCGAGTGCAGTGAACAGGACCTCTCGCTCAGCAGTGGCATATCTATAATAGTTTTTTCGAGCCTTGTTTGAATTCCCTGCCATCGTGGGTCCTCCCAAAATCACCCTTGTGGCCGGTGGCTCTAGATCCATGTTGTAGGCTCGGTTGTCTTCCTCCGGCTATTACTCGACCATTGGATGTCCCCTTTCGATAAACTCATCTAAATACCGGTTTCTAACCAAGTCTTCCACCTGGTTCTTCAAGTCCCGGCATTGTGACGTTGAGTGGCTATGGACACCATGAAAGCGATAAAACCGTCCTCTATCTCGTTTGCCAGCTGGTTTAGCCATCGGTGTTGGAGGGCTCAACAGTCCTCATTCCTCCGCCACTTCGAGTATCTCTTCGAGTGACACCTTCAGTGTTGTGTATTGCCCGTAGGCGGGGCTCTGCTCAACCACCTGTATTGCCTGATCCTGAGGGAAGCTTCCCGGGGTAGGTGGCAACGGGCAGTCAGTTCTGTTGTGGTTCGGCATAGGTCGACTTGGTGGTTGGTTACGGGATGGGTGGTCATCGTACCGCCTGTATTCCCTATGGTCCCAGCCTAGTGACCTACGAAGTGGAGCAGGAACCGTTCGTGGCTGGGGAGCTCTCTGATAGGGGTTATCGGGGGCAACTCATTCCCTCATTGCCTAGGAAGTTGGTGCTCCCTTGAGCAGCACCCCCTTTTTCTTTTGTCCTTGCTCCACTACCCTACTCACTCCTCAGCTTCGCTGTCTTTTCCTCCTCGATAATCATGTTCATCTTCACCTGTTCATACGCATCAGAATACGAACGAATCGAGGGGCTCCGTAAATTGTACCATGGCCTCCTCATCCTAATTCCGTCTTTCAGTCCCCTCAACGCTTGGGGATGATTGAATGCCCCAAGATCCAGAACCGACCGATGGTACCTCTTAAAAAATTCTCAGAGGGGTTTTCTTTCCCTCTATCTTATCTCTGACAACTCTATCATGTCATCTTCGAGGGTCGCTGCGCCCCGAAATTGCTTTGCAAATTCTTTGCACATTTGCTCAAAGCTTAGAATGCTTCCCTGTGGTAGCCTGCGGTACCACTTTCTTGCCCTTCCCTTCAGGGTAAGTGGGAAGGCCCTGTACTCCGGTCATGTCATTGAACCGTTCTATGTGCACAAGCGGATCACTCTTCCCTAAAAACCTTAAATCCGGGAAATAGAAATCTCGAGGGATTGTTACGCCCATGATCTCCGCTGAGAGCGGGGACTCGTTGTCCAGCATTATCCTCCAACTCGGACCTTTTTCGTTTCCCTGGAGGTCTTCCACAACCTGTGCTAACCTCCGAACTTCCCCTTCCAATTCTTCCGTACGGGAGGTGGGTGCCGTGTCTTGCAAGTGCTAACGGGACCCCCTTTCCTCTAGGTTCGTTTCTTCCTTCTCGGCAACATTCAATGTCTTTGGCCTTTGGGCTTCGTCCCCCATCTGTTCCCGAACAGGGGCGTTCCCGCGGCTAGACTCAGGGACGTTGTGGCTTACTTTCCTCTGTCCTTCCCTGAGTTCTTGCAAGATGGATGTCAGCGTTTCCATTTGTTTCTCCATCCGATCCATCTTCTCCTCAATTTCCCTATTCTGGGCCTCATTGGCCTCCTCCCTCAAAGGCACCAACTCTTCTGAACCCACTCCTCTCCTGCTATTTCCTCTCATTATTGTGTTGTGTTTTTTGAATGTGTTGGGAAGTCAGGCTTTTTGAACTGATTCCCACAGACGGCGCCAAGATGTTGATGCGGTTTTTTGCGTGCTCTCGAATAGTGTCAAAAATTCTGCTCACGGATGCTTGAACAGGAATACTTGCCAACCTCGATTCTTCTTTATCTGCAGGAACAATGATCTCCTCGGGCTTGTACTCACAAGAAACAAGGTCAGAGGTCGCCGAATGTTTCTCCGGCGTAAACTCTCCAACGCTCAAGTCAGTGATCGGGTTATTCTTTTGTATCCCTCTTTGTTAGAGAGACCGAAAAGAGAAACAATGATTTTTTTATTGATCGAAATGGCCTTAGCTCAAAAGCAACAACCAAAAATGGTGAGAAAGAAGAAGAATCTCCAAAATTTGGAACCCCCGCAACTTCCGCTTCGATTTCCTTTTATCATTTAGTTTTTCCCGCTTTTTTCTCCGGGTCAGCCGTTCCAGCCTCAATGGTGTCTGGGTCCCTCTAACAGTCGGGATTACTGTGGCACGCCCTGGGAATGCGGGATATCAGGTGGGCATGGGTTCCTGTAGCCTTATGATATTGTCGGTCATGCGCGCATGAAATGATGACACTGTGGGGGCATGTGCCGGCCATCGGTAACAGTGATGACATCATACCGCGTGGGGTATCGGCCAGGTCTCGATCGTCACGTTGAATCGTTGGAAAAAAGGGTCAAACTATTTCGAACCGGCTGTATTCGAATCTTGCATCCTCTCTGTGTCATTGCTGGTGTGGCTGGGCCATGCTCGGGGGTCGAAGACCTCGACCAGAAGGATGAGCTCGGGTTTCGACCTTGACCAGCTTTGACGGGCTATGAAGACCTCGAGCAAGAGAAAGAGCTCGAGGCTCGACCAGTCTTAGACTCCTCGACCTTGACCAGCTTTGACGCCTAGTAAGGCTGTCTTTGTGTCAGTGGTCGGGTCTTTTACTCGAACTGGACTGGCCCCTAGGAATTTTACTCGAGCTGGATTGGCCTCGAGGAGACCTGTCCGATATTACCCAAACACCTTTTTTTTTCTTGGACTTTTTAGGCTTAAACTCGAAGGCTATAATACACGATTTTCGACGTCCAAAAGGTATAATTAGAATCTCGAGCTAATTTTTTGCACGCACATAAATATTGTTGAATCTAGAGCATAAGAAAAAAATAGGAGTCCATTTAGAGCCCCAAAACAATTTTTATAGAATTTTGACCTTTTTTAAAAATAAATTAAAATTCCAAAATAATTAGGAAACCTTTTTCAAAATGATGTGAAAATCATTGGAAAGCATTTGGATGGTCCAAAGGAGGTTTTGGTGGAAGAAAATCGAATTGGTTTTTGAAGAAAGACCTAACTTTTCTTATAAATGACAAGTCTTTACTACAGAGTTGATTTTCTCTTAGGATGGGATTTAGAGATGAAAAAATCCGGATACGGATTCGGATTAATAATTTTTCATCTGGAATCCGTAGCCGAAAAAATATATGCGGATCCGGATGCGGGTAATATCTGTACGGATTGCGGGCGGATATCCCGGATATCCGGATCCGTAAATATTAAATTTTAATAATTTAGAATATAATTTAAAATTTTAAAATTTTATATAATGATATCAAATAAAATACAATCATAAATTTATAATTAATAATTTAACATAAAGAACATACAATAACATCATAAATTCACAGTTAAAAGTATCACAATATAAATTAAACATAAAAATAAGATAAATTCAACAATTTATCTAATAATACCAAATAAAATCTAATCATAATTTCATAACTCAATAATTAACAATTCAACATGAATAACATATAATAACATCTTACATCATGATCCATAATTAAAGATACTACAACATAAATTAAACATAAAAAAATAATATAAATTCACAATTTAACTAATAATTTCAAATAAAATCTAATTATAAATTTATAATTCAATAATTAATAATTCAACAATTGACAATTCAACATGTATAACATACAATAATATCATAAATTCACTCTTTTAGATATTTTAGCTTATATATATTTTATATTGAAATTTAATTAAATTAATAATTAAATTAAAAAATGTGGATCTGGATATCTGCATTTCCAGATGCAATTGCATTTCGATCCGGATCCGGATCAGGATCATTGCGGATGATCTGAATCCTGGCAAGATCCAAATTTTCCTACCATCTTTAATTGGATTTGATAGATCCCAACTCTATAGTATGCAAGTGTGTATGGACCCTACTTGTGTCACTCCTTTTTAAATGACTGTTGCCTACACAGAATCCTTTGGAAAATTTTGATTCTTTATTATTCAATATTGTTTACATGAGAAGTTTATATATCATACTATTAAGCATAAAACGAACCTACATAAGATTAATTTTAATTGAGCTTAATTGTTAAATTTATGAGTTGACAAGATTGATTTCAAGTTGTCACTCTAAAATTGAGAATTGATTGGTAATAAGAAAACTATTAAATTGAACAGTGGTGGATTTTGAATGGTAATGTTAACCTCTTGAATTCTTATGTCAATTTACTCATTTTTATTTTAATTACATCTTTAGTTTTAGTTTCTTTAAATAAAATATATTTTTTTCAACTAGTGTAAAATAATAATTAATTTTGATCAAATTTTACTTTTATGAAAATTAGTAGTCTCTGTGAGTTCAACCTCATTATTCATAATCTATATTTCAATCGATTCGTTGGCTTGTGAGTACAAAAATTTGCACAACACAACCATACCTCCTCGGGCTACAACCCAACCACTACATGTTACATCCCCACTTCTCCCAGTTACAATATGACTTCACCAAGCTACAGTCTTACATTTCCACCTTACACCGTCAATTACCTTTTTTTATGGGCAAAAAAAGCCTCAATTAGTCCTTAAACAACTTGTAAAACTCCATTTTAACTATAGAAACTTGTTTCCTCTAATAAATGTTTGCAGTCACCATCTATCTTTCTTTGAAGTACTTTATCGTGGGCTTTTAGTTGTTTATGATGCTCTGTCATCATCTTTCACTGTGTTATCATTCTCTCTATTTGTTTGTGTCATTGGAGGTGAATACAATGGTGCAACAGGAGAGGACCCGACAATTGGAGTTTTTCATATTATCCTTCTTTCTTTTGCAAAGTCCAAATTCATAAATTATCCCATGATTTTTAGATTTTCTTTTCTAGAGTATAAGGTTATACCTGCTATGCACAAAACACAAGAGAGTTATGTGAGAACTTGAGATCCGTTCCCAACATCTTGAAGAGCTCCATCTAAAATTATCCACTGAAGATTGGGTCTCAGTCGCTCACAATGATCCTTGGAACATCCCAAAGCTTCACTATATGCTTGATAAAGAGATGGGCGGCTTCATCGAATTTACAATCTGTGGGTGCAGCAATGAACGTTGCGTACTTGCTGTATCGGTCTACTACTACCATAATGCTATCGCATCCTTCAGATTTGGACAAGGTCGTAATGAAATCCATTGAAACACTTTCCTACGGCCTTCATTATGACCTTGATGCTAGGGGCAAGAGCTCCAACAATCCTGCCGGTAGTTAATGATCTATCTTGTCTTGTTGGCACACAAGACAAGTCCGCACATATGCCTCGATGTCGTCCTGCATATTTGGCTAAAAGTACGATGCTTGGACTAGTGCGGTGGTGCGCTCTATTCCTGGGTGACTAGCCCACTTGGAGTCGTGGCACTACTTGATTACCTCCTTGCGTAAGTTTCTCCACCTTGGCAAGAACAGCCGATCCCCTTAGGTGAGGAGGATGCCCTCTTCTTGCCAAAATCGCCTTGTATTTTCTTCGAGAACTTTCTCTAGTAAGTCCTTAGCCAACGGATCTTGTTGGTGGCCTTCCTTGATGCATGAGACAAGGTCGAACTTTGGTTGGCTCGTGCTAAGTGTGGCCAATTCTGCCTTGTAGCTTAGTGCGTTCGCTACAACATTGGCTTTGCCCGGTTTGTACTCGAGCCGATAGTCGAATTCTGCAAGAAACTCTTGCCACCTTGCTTGTTTCGGACTCATGAAGTGTGAGCCAAGAACAGCCGATCCCCTTAGGTGAGGAGGATGCCCTCTTCTTGCCAAAATCGCCTTGTGTTTTCTTCGAGAACTTTCTCTAGTAAGTCCTTAGCCAACGGATCTTGTTGCCGGCCTTCCTTGATGCATGAGACAAGGTCAAACTTCGGTTGGCTCGTGCTAAGTGTGGCCAATTCTGCCTTATAGCTTAGTGCGTTCGCTACAACATTGGCTTTGCCCGGTTTGTACTCGAGCCGATAGTCAAATTCTGCAAGAAATTCTTGCCACCATGCTTGTTTCGGACTCATGAAGTGTGAGCCAAGTAAGTAATGTCGCTACACTAAAAATAATGGAAGATTACGGTCATTTCCTTCTCCTGCATCGTGTAGCGCTTCTCTATATCATTTATCTTCTGACTTTTGAAAGCTATAGGGTGGCCTTCTTGCATGAGAACTCCATCAATGGTGATGTCAGAGGCATCCGTTTGAACTTCGAATGGCTTTGTGCGATCCGGAAGAACTAGTACTGGCGCCTCCGAAATTGCTTTCTTTAAGTCTTTGAATACGTGCTGGCATTCTTCGGACCAATGCCATGTTCGATTTTTCTTAAGAAGGTCAGTCAAGGGTGCTACCTTGGCTTAGTAGCCTTGGATAAATCGGTGGTAATAGTTCACCAACCCTAAGAATGAGCGAAGCTCGAGTACTTTTGTGGGAGGCTCCCAATCGAAGATGGCCTTCACTTTCGAATTATCCATCATTAGCTTCTTGGTTGCTATTTTGTGCCCAAGGAACTCTACCTCTTCTTAAGTGAATGAGTACTTCTCCATCTTAAGGTAGAGCTCATTTTCACAAAGTACTTAGAAAACTTGTCGCAAACGTTTAGCATGCTCCTCGAGCATGGTGCTATACACCGCTATGTCATCTAAGTATACGACCACGAAGCGGTCGAGGAATGGTTGCAACACTTTGTTCATAAGCATGCAAAATGTGGCCGATGCATTTGTGAGACCGAAAGGCATTACAAGGAACACAAAATATTTATACCTTATTACGCATACTTTCTTTGATTCATCTCCCTCGGCAATGCGAACTTGGTAGTACCCAGAGCGCAAGTCAAGTTTGGTGAATCGGATACTTGTTCTTTATAGTCATCTTGTTGAGCGCTCTGTATTCGATGCATATCTATAGCGATCCATCCTTTTTCTTTTGGAAGAGGACCGGTGCACCGGATGGGGCTTTAGACGGGGGACATAGCCTGCGCTAGTAAGTCAGTGAGCCATTTTTATAGTTCTTCCAGTTCGAATGGCGCCATACGGTAGGGCGCTAAGGCTGGAGGTTTTGAACCTTGCTCCAACTGGATTTGATGATCTACTTCTCGTCAAGGTGGGAGCTTCTTCGGAAGCGTCGGAGGTATTACGTCCTTGAATTCCTTGAGGACGATTTATATTGTTGGAGGGACTTAGCTTGGAGTGCTTGCGGAATTTTCCCCCTCATTGAGCTCCCGGATGGACATTGGGAAACTTGGGTCCTTCTTGAAACCCTTTCTAAATTGCATGGCCGAAAGCATCTTTTCCTCGGACTTGCCATGCTCTGTTGGAACCATGCATGCCTTACTCCCGTCGAGGATGCTTAGGGAGTTTGTGGTTGGAAGTGGGAAGGTATGGACTTGGTTGAAGAATTCTATGCTAAGTACCATCTTGAAGTCGTCGATGGGCACGATGGAGAAGTTGAGCCTTCCGCTCGAAGAGCCAAGTACGAAGTGCACACCTTGTACCGTGCCTGCAATGGGTTTGACGGGTGAATTTACCACCTTCTTAGTGCCTCCTTCCTTAGTAGTTTTAAGGCCTAGATGCTTGGCCTCATCCTCGAATACGAAGTTGTGCGTTGCTCTTGTATCCAACAATATGTGAACACAGTGTTCGTTTATCTTTACGCTCACATACATTAGTAATTTCTTGGCTAGTGCCGATTGTGGACTGTTGAGTGCGCCAAGTCGTTGCAGAGAACCCATTCTGGGTCGGGGTTTTTCCGATATTGGTGTAGAGTTGCCCTTGAGTTGGGTAACAAGGGCATTGAGCGACTTCTTCTCGGGACAGTTGTGTACCTAGAGAGGGCCGTTGCATATGAAGCATGGGCTTCGTGGCTTTAGTGGCTCCTTCTTGCCATCAGATTTGCCTTGCCCGCTCTTGCCACTTGGAGGCATTTTCTGCCCCCAATCCTTGCGATTGTTGCCTTTGTCCTTGCGACTCTCTCCCCCACCTTTGTCTTGGCTAGGTCTTTTGTCCTTGGATTGGGTGGAGTACTTGTTCAGCTGATTTCGCTGTGGCAATGGCATCGTCAAGTGTTTGGATGCCTCGCCTATCGAGCTCCGTCTTGGCCCAATCCATGATGCCATCTTGGAAGTAGAAGAGAGAGTCTTTGTCGGACATGTCGCTTATCTCGAGCATGAGGGTAGTGAACTCATTGATGTAATCGTGGGCACTACCCGTTTGCTTGAGGCGACATAGGTGTGCTCTTGCTTCCTTTTTTGTGCTACTTGGGGCAAATTATTTTCGGAGTTCTTGCTTAAAATCTGCCCACGTGTTGATGATGCGGATGCCTTTGCCCATCTCGCCAAGCTTCCGATGCCACCATAGTTGTGCAGTGCCTCGAAGATATGTGGGTGCAGTGCCCACTTTCGATGCCTCATCACGTACACCCATGGCATTGAAATATTGGTCTAGCCCAAATAGAAAGTTGTCTACAATAGTGGCATTACGTGTGCCATCGTAGATGGCGGGCTTTGCACTTCAATGCATCGCGCATCACTCGTGCTTATGGAAGCTGGATTAGCGGAGAGTGTTTGCTTATGCCATGCCCAATCCGAGCGGACTTCCTCCACTTCCGTACGAATAGCACGTAGCTCATCTTGCACGAAACAGTGGAGTTTTAGCAACTTTTCATTAAATACTCGAAATTCCTCTCGGAGGGTGTTGGCTTAGTCTTGGATAAGGGCCTTGGTTGCTACTATGAAGTCGGCATATTCGCCCTCGAGACCGTCCACTCTCTCCTCCAAACTTTCGAGGGTGTTCTAATCGGCGAACATTGAAGTTTCAAGCGTAGCCATGCATGGCTCCAAAGCATCAATTGAAGCAGCCTTGGACTTGCTACGAGTCTTGGCCTGCCCGCGAGTTTCATTGTGGCCCTGGCTTGGTTCCGGCAGTATCTCCACACTAAGAGCACCTTCTGATACCACTTGTCACGGTATGAGTGTTTTGCGCAACAAACCCATTGGGCACTTAGCCGAATATTGCTAAATAAGCCTTTAAGCTTCTCAATAGCTAAGGCAAGAGATTTTCTGAAATGCTAAAGAGAAAAGAGCTAGAGTGTAATTGAGCCAAATGCATAAATTGTATTGCTTGAGAGAAAGATTACAAGAGAGCTTGCAAGAGTGCTTGAGATGCTTGCTCAATGCTTGGATGCTCAAATGTATGCCTAGAGAATTCTATACACATGTTACAAATTCTAGAGAAATCTAGCGTATGTACAAGTATGCTAGAGTTGCTAGAATTTCATGGAAGTTTCCAGAATTAGGCCAAGCTAGCACATCTTGGCACATTTCTTTAGTATTTTTGAGCTCTAGTTAGGTGGCCCGTAACACAGTGCTTGGTTCGTCAGTTAACAGTAAATGTTGGTTCCGATTCTGGACGTTCGATGAAGTCAATGATGTGATCTTGTTTTTATTTCATCTTGTTCCCTTTAAGTTAGGACTAATTTGTTGTTATCGCCTTCTTATTTGGCGTGTTCATTGTAAGTTTTGCTTTTCCGGATGCAAAAATTAGACACACTGCAGATGCACAAGAGTTATTTTCTTTCTTATTAAAAGTTTTGGTATATTTGTTTCATGTGAGACTTTCTAGTCTACGTTTGCAAATTTAATTAACAGATAGAACAATAGCATTGTTTGTAAGCCCAAGAAATCGATTTATAACTTAGAAAAAACTGTTTATAAAACCAACAAAATAGCTAAAAAGAAAATAGTTCTAATACAAAACATAAAAGCTGAAAAATGTTAATGCCATTTATGTACCCAAAAAATGAAAATAAAAAAGGAATGGAAAATGAAGAAAGATGACAATTCTATACATACCTTCAGTCCATGTATAATCAATATTTTACATGTAGATTACCAAAATAATGGATCTAAAGAGATTTGATATTTAATACTTCACAAAAATTAATTAAATAATGAGATCATTTTAATTAGATGATGCAACCCAAGATATATAGATTATAATTGAAAAATGAAGTGAAGCTTCTTTTCTGCATATTGATTGATCAACCATTTCTTAACAAATTTGCAAAAGAGAAATATCACTCCTCTGTTAGTTTTTTGATTGATTTAATCAAGAAATCATAATTGAAAAAAATATAGTCTAATATTAAATTGTATATCATTCCTGAATATTATGTTCAAATTTTCATTTTAAAATTAATTTAATTATAGATCACATTATCTAGACGCATAATTAAGGAAAGTATAGGACAACGAATTATCTCATAATAATTAAGATGCTGGTTTTCACTATCCCTACTAGGTAACCCAAAATTTAAGGTCAGATCAATTGTGTTTCCATCATCATTGTCTTGATCATAGCCATTCATTTCCATCATCATTGTTCTGATCATAGCAATTCATTTTGGTTGATGCTTCCTAATTGAGCCACTGAGAATCCATGATCAAATGATCAATGTCTTTGTTTTCTGAATACAAAAACAACATGTTACATTCAAAAATTGAACTAGCTATATTGAGAGAAAGAGAGAGAGATGAAGTCAATTAATTTGCTCATGCATGAATTGTATATATGAAACTGAAGCTCTTGTTGAGCATTGAGAAAGAGAAAAAAACTGGAACACATGCCACAAATAGACCTATAGACACTAAGACACTTTTGAAGTGATTAGAAAACAAAAAATTATCATTAATTAGATAAGAAAACGTATAGAAATTGAAAATTTACTTCATTTATCAATAATCTAACTTTTTCTGTGGAGATTATGTTCTAACAATAGATCAGATTTTATTGTCATCATTCAACCATGTTATAATAAAATACATGAAACTTTTAAATATGTACAAACCCTTACGTGTAACTTTTGTTCGTCAAATTGAAAATGATATATAATTTGAAAAAAGGGAACTTAATGATTATTTGAAATTTTATTTGGTATTTTTAGAGCAAAGCTACACATTACAAAAACAAGATGATACAACTCTTTCTGTTTTACTTCCTTTATACAAGATATTTGAGATATGGGAAGATCCCCTGATGTAATTAAAAACTTAAATTTAAAAATAATGGCCTTAAGTAACCTCTAGACGCTGTTTGATATTGATGTTATGCAGTTATACCTTAAAAGTTATAGTATTAAAGTATTTGATAACTATAAACTGCTGTGACTTACTAAGTTGATTTGATCCGCCACTTTATAATGAAAAATCCTATAATATCCTTATTGTTGTTGTTACAAAAATTGTAACGTAAAAGATATAATATCTTAATACGAAATGGGATCGTAACCTTGTTGACTAAAATCAATACTCGAAGCGATTTTGGTTGTTGGAGTCCTAATCATTATTTTATGTCTCTATATCTTTTGACTTTCTCTTCTTCTCCTTCTTTCTGTACTTGATCCCACATGCATTGTGGAGAGTCTAAATATAGAAAAATCCATAGGATTAAAAATACTATTTCATGCTCTAATTTGCATATATGGGCAAGGGGTATAATATAAGTTTAAAGGCTAGCTATTCCTATTACAAGTTTTAACGTATCAAAGTTTAAATTTAATATAACTGTTCATAATTAATCTTTCTTAAACATATATATACATAATGAATAATTCTTATACATATACCATTACAGATGATGTGGCAAATTATGTAAAATTATTTATGAGTGTGAATATTGGTAATAAGGAAAATAATTATAAATTTCTTCATTGGGTTCCGTAACAGTATCACATCTTATTCGACATATAGTGGGAAAACATGAGAAATCTTAATGCTCTGGATCTATACATACTTTTATCCATCAGATTCTTTCCATGTGTATTTCTGAACCAACTCATGCGCGATCTAACACACACACACACACACACACACACACACACATATATATATATATATATATATCTATACACTAGCGAGAGCATCCATAATTTTTTCCTCAAAAACAAATTTTTTATCATAAATTTGTATATACTTCAAATAGTAATAATGAGAATAATCCGCAACAATTTACTTGCCTTGGGGCTAAGAGGAACTCTACGCCACATTGGAGTATCATTAGTATTGCAATTATAATTAGTGCATCGTTTATAAAGATACCGATACGGCCTTAGAAGGGCAGCGGCTCTCCCTTGTGCTGAAGCTACCGCTGATGAGATTGGAGTGCCCAGCTGCTGGTTTCTCAGCGCCGAGACGTTGATGAGTGTGTAACCTTTCATCGGTGCTAGCGCTGATGCTGCTGCAGCAAGCTGAAGATTATTATTAGGGTTAATGTTTAAGTTCTTGTAGTAAAGAGGAGAGTTGGGAAGTTGTGATCCCATTGAAGAAGAGTCTGCAGGACTGCTAAAGCCATGGCCATTATTTGGGTGCATAAATATATTGTTCTTGGCTATGTTGGCTCATCAAGGTTGATTGTGACCACGCAAGTTCGTTGGGATTGAACATTTGTCCAATGTTTGCGTTACTGTTCGTTCCTTTGTTCACCATTTTATAGTTGTCTATTCCCTGTATATAAGCAATAAAATATTAGAGAAACTAATGACTTGCTAAAAAAACTATATCTCTGTATATGTGTAAGAAAACTTCAACTCCGAATTTGAGCCGAGATTAAAGTTCAAGACAGATTTTCAATACCATAAATCCGTCGTAAAATATTATTTCATATTTTAGATGAAGCTACACATTACTAAGAACAAGATGATACAGTTTTTCTAGATATTTGAGATATTAGAAGATCGCCTAATGCAATTATTAAACATAAATTTAAAAATAATGTACTAAAGTAACTTTTATGCCCTGTTTGATATTGAGGTTATGCAACTAAAGTTTAAAAGGTACAATATTAAAGTATTTTGTAGGCATTAACTATTGTGACTTATAAGTTAAGTTGATTTGATTCCCTACTTTTATGATAAAGATCATACAATATTAATAGCGGTCCCAGTCAAAGCTAGCAAATTGACAAATAAATTGTTTGTTCTTCTTTGGGTGAGAACTACCACAAGTTTGGCTTTGAATTAAGAATCTCCTCCCTCTTTATTGAATAAAAGAACTTATTTATACAAACTAATTTTCTTGCTATTGTAGCCGTGAAACAAGGCTTGAACAAAGCTAGCTAAATCAAGTTGTTAACAACATCTCAACAACCTGACTATTATTCTGAAATATATAACAAAATTGCATGAAAGATCTCCACCAAATAAGCAACGGCTAATTTGAAGAAGTCAGCTCTCAAACGTTGCATGGCTAGTGACGTGCCCATGCATATTCCATGTACTTGCTGTTGGGTTTGGCTACACGACTAGACCTGCGTAGCTTCTTATCAAATATCCTTATTACTTTTGTTTAAATTTCTACCTATAAATGATATTTACTATATATTGTAAACTTATAATCCTTAATTACAGTTTTTTTTTTATTTTTTATAAAAATTGTAACTTAAAAAATATAATACCTTAATACCAAACTGAGCCATAACCTTATTGCCTCCGGTATCCACATATGTGAACTTAAGTAACACCAAAAGGCAATAGTTCTGCGTGTGCTGCTCTCGTACTTTACTTATTAATTAATGACAGAATGCAACCTAAAATGCCATTTTGATCATGTTTTGAGGTCTTTCTGACACTTTGACAAATCTCTAGGATCTGACTGTAGTTATCCAATATTTTGTATCAAAAGTTAATAAAAGAGACATGTTCAAAGCAAATTTTAAATTTCACAACATAGAAACTATCCCAATGTAAATAATCTATCCCATTAGCGGGTGAGACAGAATTTGATTACTACAAAATCACTGATTATCACTATGAACTTGATTAAGCAGTCTCGGTGTTGGAGTTCTCACTAGTGGCTTCTTTTGTCCTCTTCCTCTTCTCCTCTTCTTTCCTATGCTTAATCCCACATGCATTGTGCAAAGTCAGAAAATAAGAAGACATAAAAGTAATTAAAACAAGACTATTTCAAGCTCTATTGATATACTGATTTATATAGAAATATGATCTAAGCTTTAATGAACAATTTGGATTCCAAGCTTAATGAATCAATTCTAAGTTTAGCATAAAACAATTTGATCATTACTTGTAAGAGAAATGATATTCAATTAAGAAATTAAGAAACATGACAAAAGGGAACAAAGGAACCGGTTTTTGCTATCGATTTTGGTATTTCAAAAAAGAAGGTGAAATCATTAGTAATATCAATAAATTTATAAAAAGACAATTTTTCTGCCTCTCCGTATGTCCCTACTTTTGTTAAAAATCGCCCGAAATCTGTACAGGAAAAATTATTTTGACAATTTTACACTTTCAAAAGTACATTTTTGTTTAATTGTCTTTTATTAATAAGAAAATTTGATAAGTCACCTTGGGAACAAAAGGGCCTCTACGCCACATTGGAGTATCACCGGTGTTGCAATTATAATTGGTGCATCTTTGTTTGGATCAATGATACTACCCCACGAGGCCTCCTCGTGCCCGCTGCTGTGCTTCTAGCCGGAGCTGCTGCTGACGATGAAACCTGCTCTCGTTCAGCTCTCTGCGGCGGGGGTGATGGTGCTGCAAGGTGAAGATTTTGATTAGGTTTTATGTTCAAGTTGTTGACGTTGTTGTTGTTGTGGGTGTAGTTCATAGGAAGTGGCGATGAGCCCACTGATGTGGAGCCTTGAAATGGGATTAAGCCGTAGCTATTATTATTATTTGAGTAAATATATTGTCCATTGCCATGGCTCCTGCAATGAAGTTTGATGGTCGCCATGCAATTTCATTGGGATTGAAGCCTTGTGCAATGTTATTGTTAGCCACATTCATTCGCCGCATATATATAATAAACAACAACGTTGCTAGATCCACATTTTTCCATTTTATATCAATTATTTCAAAAGCACCCTGTTTTTATAGCAAATTAACTAATTCTCCTTTAGTATTTTAAGCACATAAAATTCCCCTTGACTATAAAAATTTTCGGTTAATTTTCAATACTTTTGCGTATTATACTATTTTTTACCCCTAATCCTAAATTTATAATTTTGTTATCGATCAATAATTTTTTTTTAAGCTATACTTCTGATTTTATGAGTAAAACAAAAAAAAATTATCAGAATCTTAAATGTTGCTTTAATCTTTTTAATAAATAGGAGTTTTGGTGTGTTTGGAAACATGAGGACTAAAATGAATAATTTTGACGAACAATCTGGTGATTTTTAACTTCTTATAATTGTTTTACATGCCATAAGTTGCTAGAGAAGGCATTAATAAAGTCCTTATACATGGTGGATAGTCAAACTATTCTGTTGGTACCATATATGCAAAAGAATAATAGAGATAAATTTGTCACATACCATAAGTTCGTGTTTAACGATATTTTAGAAGAAAGGTACAATTAAATGATACTAAAGAGATTTTAGAAAAAAGTTACCATACAAATGATACTAAAGAAATTTGAAAATTATTATTTACGATGAAAATTTATTGTCTTTTGTATTCTATTATATAAATAGATATAACTTTTATCAGCAATTCAATTTCTATCATTTTTAGAAAATTAAAATAAATTAATTAGTAAGTTGAATATCTGGGAGTCAAAAAATCTTTAATTTCTCAATAAATTAAGATCATTCTAAGAAGCCACAATCTAATAAAATAGTAATAATGTTAGGGATCCCAATATTTGAGTCCCAACTTAAATCTCAATCTTATGTGTCACTCATCTATTTGATGATAAATTTCATAGTTATTAAATTACTTAACCACCATCCAATGAATGAATACCACATCAATACGGACTCAAATTTAGACATATATGTTGTGATGCCTAACATTGCTTATAAAATAGATCTTCGTGTATTTATAACTAAGCATATTTTGTGCATAGTCAAAGACCAACAATTAATTAAAATTCGTTTCTAGACTAAATGGCAACAAGAAGAATGTCTCTCTATTGGTTTATCGATTTAATAAGAGAAATGAAAATGAAATATTTGGTTTATGCTCAATTTTCCACTAATGCCTATGCATATTAAATTTATCCATCTCCTTCGCCCCCGCGCGATAGCTCTACCGCCTTGCCTGCATTAAGAGCCCATCATAAGACTGTTTAGTTCAGTCGCACAGATAAAGTAGGGGTTGTGAACCTGATGGATTAACAAATTCTCGAAGGCTGGCCTCGAAGGCATAGAGGGCGACAAATTATATATAGATTAATCTAACTTTAAATTTATATAAAAAGTCTCATTATTCTAAACACGTTTAATTTTAAATAATATGACAAAGAATTACCTTATGAGAATTAAGAGCATTGACGTTCAAGTTGGCATGATGCGGGTCATTTGATCAAAATGATGAATATTTGATTTCCATGATCACTAATATTAGGTAAGATTAATTTTGTTTCCAGCATTTTGGAGATCGTAGCCGTCCATGTTTGTTGATGTTGCTTGATTGAATCACTAAGAATCCGTTGTAGATGAAATGATCAATTTCTTTGATTTCTGTAAACCAAAAACAACTTGGAAAATTAATTCACATATAGAGAGAAAGAGAGAGAAATGAAGTTAATTAATAATTTAGTCATGCATGAAATGTGTGAAACTGATGAAGTACTCAATAGATAAAAAAAATTGCCTGTAAAACAGAGAAATATGCTACAAATAGACACACTTCTTATGTGATAAGATAACAAAAATCATAATTAGATGAGAAAATTTAGAAAGATATAATAATAATATTCTTAATTCATATAGCTCTTTTTTTGACTATTGCCTACCATTGTCATGTTTCTTGTATTACTTGTAATAAAACTTAGCTTTTTGTTTCTTCCCCGTAGACATCACTAAAATATTGAAGTTAATTCCTGGTTGCTTCTACCTCGAGCAGGTTCTCTAGCTAACACTCGAATATCTTTGAACATAGAAGTGGATGATGTCCTTTAGCCTGTGTTCACATAAAAGATCGATAGGTATTTTTTTGATGAAGACTTTCTGACGCTATAGTCAGTAATAGGATTAATTCTTAGAAAAATCCTTTTGAAAAAAAGAAGGAAAAACACAAGATAGAAGCTAACACCTTTTTTTTTTTGTTTTTCTCTTTGTTCTAATTCTGATCTTTTTTGTGTGACCAAAGCCCAACCCTTTTTTTGTCCTTTTTTTGAGGTATTTATCTGGTCTTCTATTTCTCGTCGTTATTCTTGTAGTGCACATTCTCAACTTTCCATGTATCCGTCTGTTTTAGGACGGTTGTTTGGTCATCACAATGAGAATTGATCGTGCGTGGGAGTTCCACCCCATTTTCGGAGAGAGTTGTTTAGCTGATTTCCACTATGGTCCTAGGCTGCCATACTTAAGTTTTGCTTGAGGACTAGCTTATACTTGCTCTTGGCTGGCAGTGAATGTTCTTGTTCTTCCTAACTTAGCCTCTAGCAGAATGAGAATTTCTGCTTTTGATTAGCTTAAGCTTGAGCATGAGTGCCTTTAAATTGGAGATCAGTGCTTCTGTTTTGGCCAGCTCGACCTTGAGGAGGTGTGCTCTTGATTTCCCAAACAAAAATAAAAAGAAAAGAAGAGAAAAAAAACATTCTTCAAGAGAAACAACATATATTGCACATATTATATGTAGTCACTTTAAGAAACACACGATCTAATAAAATTTCTCATATTATTAAGTTTCTTAGAAAAGAAAAACAATGCATGATTATGAAGAAGGAGATACTTAGCATTGTTGTCATAACTGAGATATTATTCATATATTCATGAACATATAAAAATTATAAAAATAAATTTTAAGAAAAAAAGATGAAAAAGAGAGGGTTACAGGTAGCTACTTGCAAAATCTATGTCTAAATAAGAATAAGGGGCTAAAACCAAATTTATAGTGATTAAAAGGAAGGCTGTATTTTTTTATGGAATGTATAAAATCCAAAGATAATTTCCCATATGTTTTCATACTATATAAAAAAGTAGTATTTCGAAATAAAAAGGTAATATTATAGAAAAAATATAATTTTTAAATAATTTTGATAAACATTGCAAAAATTTTGTAGGATTTTTATCTCACGAGTGATGAATCAAAACAAATTAACTTCCAAGCTATAATAGTTAGTATTTATTAAACATTTTAGTGTTGCTTAACCTCAATGTGAAATAGGGCCATAGTGAGTGATCGTCCAATAATATAAGAACACCTAAGCTTAATATTTCACGGTAGTGAGTGATCATCCAATAATATAAGAACACCTAATCTTAATATTTCACATGTATTGATTTTTAGGAAACATATGAAATCTATACAAGGTTTCTAAAATTAATGGATCGAAAATATATCTCCACGATACTTTTATTGTTTGTATAATTTGATTGTTTAAATCATAAACATCTGATTTTCTTTAATTTTGTTTACTAAAATTTTTGTTGAAGCCTTCTCATAATCCTCGAGCTTAGGTAAGCTTGAAAAATGATTTGGCATAATTTTTTAAATTGCTCAGTGAGCTTCTTTTATTAAAATTTTTTTACTGTAGTTAATTAATTAAAAAAAGAATTTCTTTAAAAGAAAGGTTCATTTTTTTCAAATATACTTGCAATTTTAAACTAATACTACTCCTTTCTAATATTTGGTCAGTGTATTGTTACCATTACTTTATAGGGTGGCCAAGCTCAAGTGAGCTTAAAGGATGGCATAAAATTTGAAATAGACAAAAAAAAGGTATGTTTTATCTAAATATATTTTTAATTTTTAATTGTAAAGTTTTTTCTTTTTTAAATTTTAAAAGGCTCATTTATTAAATATTACTGTTTAAAAAAATTTATCACAATGGCGCAATCTTATCATAGTACTTTTTATTAATTACTTAGTATAAAAGCAACAAATATATGATAATTGTATTGTTATAATTATTTTTTAAAGTGGTGGGCTCAAGCTCAAGTGAGCTTAAAAAATGATTTTAAATAATTTTTTAACATTTTGCAATGACCTAAACATAATTTTTTTTATTAATTATATACTTTAAAAAGTAACAAATATATGGTAATTGTGTTGTTATAATTACTTTTTGAAGCGTTATGATCATGCATTAAATATCGAGTGAGCTTGAAAAAAGATTTGGTATGATTTTTACAAATACATTTTTGCTAGCATTTTCCCTTTTATTTTTAGTTAAATGTTCATGCTTCTACAGAATTTTGTGCTAGCCCTTTTTAGGGGTAAGGCTCAATACAACCCCCCTTTTTTAGGTGTAATTTTTCTTTTTATTAATAATAAATTTCTTGAGAATATTAATATCAATAATGAGTTAAAAAAATGTATTCAATATATTATAAATAAAATACACTAAATTAAAGTCTGTGTTTTTTATTCGTTATCTTTTCCATGACTTTAATCTGTTTAGAGATCCCTTATTACAACATATATATATATATATATATTTCACCACTTCTTTATAATTTAGTGTATTGCAATTTGTTTTTTTTTTCCTTTTTTGTATTTTAGTTCCGTGCGCATGAAATTTTCATGCAAACGTCTGCACCTAAGAATGTTTGCATATCTATATTCTGTGAGATCAAATAATCAGCGATTTTGAGTTCAATACTAATCTTAGTTTTGTGCTTATCTTTTTTATAAGATCGTGTATAATAGGTATCAAATATATAGATATATGTGATTAATTGTCATGGTTCATTATTATGTATATATATACAAATGTGACATAAGTTCAATATAAGTACAATGATTTATTCATTTTAAAATGCAAGAGTTTTGAGGCCAGCACACATAGGTAAATAGGCGTATGATTTTATTTGATAATTCAAGATTGCATTTCAAAAAATGTTAAATTAAATATTTCAATTTAGCTGAATTTATTTGAGTTTTACTCACCTCTCTACCTCTAAAAAATAATAATAACAATGACAACAATAATAATAACAAATGGCTGCATCACTTCAGCCTCAAAAGGACTTCAAAATTATTGAATTTATCATATAATTTTAATATTATGAATAATATTACAGAAGTACTTGGTGACCAACGATACAAATTTTATTATTGATCATAGTATCCTAAACTCTTTTTTATTCTTAGCCGCGAATGATCGGTTTCTATGAAAGCCAATCAAATAAAAGTCATTGATCAACAAAATCAAATGTCTTTGCCAATTTTCGCCTACTAATTCCTACATCACCATTGCATAAACTCAACTAATTTGAAAGAAATTTAGATCTATTATAAATAGATGTAGGCACAATTTTCAATATATAATAATCCTAATTATATTAAAAACATAAAATTAATTAAACTAAATTAATTTTCTGAAAACACTGTTCAAGCGTCACTAGTTACGTAACTGTTCATGGGGGTACTGTTCATGTATTACTGTCTAGTGATCTCAGATCTACATAGACTCTCACAGAGATAAATAGTATCGTTACGAGGCTTGACTGAACAAAATAAATTAACCTAATATCATGCGCCAAATCTAGAAAGGAGGAGGCTCAATTTTGCTTCTCTGTTTTATGCTATGTGTTATCACCGTTAATTGTGAAATATCTCTTTTTATATAGGTATTAGGGTTTCGCAAAATCACAAGTCATAAATGACTTAGATTCTTTTCAAATAAGAGTTTCTTTCCTCCTATAATTCTTATAAATATAAATAAAAATAAATCTGATATTCTTGCCTTGCTTATCTCCTAAGAAATATATAAAACACTAACAAGCTTTCTAGTTAAAACATCTCTAGCTCTAAATAAATCCTGTGTGCCAATTATAAAATTCCACCATTAATAGATTTTCTGAATTAGACATCTAATTAAATGAGAAAATAAATATTCCTAATAAGTTAGAACAACATTAAATTAGGAAATTAATAAATTATTTTCTATTATAAGATACACAATAAATAACATTCCAATTTAACTAGACTTGCTATAAGATGTCAACTCTATAAATCATAGACCTAACATAATTAAGATTATGCAATTTATAAGTTTATTAACACAAGTTGCATGCATTGAGTCTATTGTAATTGAAATGTGTTTTTTTATAATGATGTAGAATTGCAATAATGATAAGAACACAGATGAAAAAATGAAAGTTTAATATTTATTGAAACGAAAACAAAAGTTTCTGAATAATACCAATTTATTTGAAAGAAAAAACTGAAAGAATAAAACTAGGGTTTTAAGGTCTTTTAATGACAAACTTAAATATTGCGAATTTACTGAAATTGGTAAATTTAAAATATAATTCTATAATAAAATTTTCCTATATAAAATAGGAAAGACAAAGAAAATGGAAACCAAATCCGAGTTGTAAAAAAAAAAGATAAAAATTCTAGAAGAATCGGGAAAAATAGGAAGAAATCTTAAAATCTAAAAATGATCAGGAAAGAAAGGGAATTTTCGGGCTGACCATTAACCAGAATAGCTTTAGCAATTTTGGATTTTGTTAATCTCATCGCAAATTTTTGAAACAGTATATTATATGCCAAAAAGGGACTCATGTAGCCAAAGTTATGCCTTTCAGAAGATACTCTGCTCGTAATACACAACACTCTATATCAATAGATGAATCATCCTCGTTGAACATTTTCAAAGTCGGTTATTCTAATTCTACAAGCACTGTACTTTTCAAAGTTTGAATGTTTACATTCAAACTTTAACTTTGAAAATAAAAGGAGCCGTTAAGTGCACAGTGCCAAAATTTTAGCTATATAAAGAGTGCTTCTCACCCTCATTTCATCATCAAATTCTCAAGTTCTTATATGAAATTTTAAGAGATTTCAGGATCATTTGCTAAATTCCTAAAGGAATGTGGTATCGTCCCACTGTACACTATGCCGAACTCGCCCATTATTAATGGTGTTTCTGAAAGACAAAACAGGATGTTTAAAGACATGGTAAAGAGTTTGATTTGTCATTCTACTTAACCTGAATCACTCTGTAGAAAAGACCGCAACATATATCATTAACAGGGTTCCAAAAAAAGTAACTACTAAAGCCCCGCAAACTTTGGACGGGCAAGAAGCCTATTCTAAAATATTTGCATGTTTAGGGATGTCTAGCTGAGGCAAGGCCTTATATGCCCAATGAGAAGAAAATAGACTCCAAGAAGGTGAGTTACAATTTTATTGGATACTCTAAACGATCTAGGGGATACAAGTTTATGATCTCGCAATTAAAACAATTTTCGAGTCTGGAAATGCATGGTTTTTTGAGCATGTTGAGTTTATGAAGGGAGATACAGTTAGAGACTTTTTCTTTAAAGAGGAATATGTTAATATTCCCACAGGTGTCATTGGCATTGATCAGGGTCACATTCCTAGCTTTGTTCAAGACACAACAAATCAAGACAATGTTGGAGAAACCCCCATACCAAATATTATTCTAGAAGAACAAACTCCAGATATTGTTCTAGAAGAACAAACTCTACCACCTTAAGAACCTATGCCATTAAGGAGATCTACTAGAGAAATGAGAAGTGTAGTGCCAGGTGACTACTTGTATTTGTATTTCTTCAAGAATATGAGGTAGATTTTGAAGTAATGGAAGATGATCCAATCAATTGCTGTCAAGTCATGGAAATTTTTAATTCTTAGAAGTGGATTATTGCCATGAATGAGGAAATAAAGTCTATGAAGATAATGACGTATGGGATCTTGTCCCATTGCCAGAAGGTACGAAACCCATTGGTTGCAAATGGATATTTAAAACCAAGAGAGATTCAAAAGGCAATATGGAGAAGTACTAACTGCATCTTTTGCTAAGGGCTTTACACAGAAAGAATGCATCAACTATAAAGAGACTTTTTCTCTGGTTTCTTCAAAAAACTCTTTTATAATTATAATGGCATTAGTTGTGCATTTTAATCTTGAGTTACATCAGATGAATGTAAAGACAGCATTTCTCAATGGTGATATTGATAAGATAATTTATATGATGCAATCAGAATATTTTATATCAGCAGACCCAAATATGGTTTGCAAATTTAAGAAATCAATCTATGGGCTCAAGCATCTCGACAACGGTATATCAAGTTTCATCAAGTGACTATCTCGTTTGGTTTTTGGATGAATTTGGTCGATGATTACATATACCATAAGTTTTGTGGGAGTAAGTATATTTTTTCTGATTTTTTATGTCGATGACATTTTGCTTGCTAGCAGCTAATATAAGCTTATTGGACGACACCAAGAGATTTCTAGCTAAGAATTTTGAGATGAAAAATCTTAGTAACGCATCTTTTGTAGTAGGCATACAGATATACTGGGATCGCTCCCGAGATATTCTTGGATTATCAAAAAAGAGCTATATCGAAAAGGTTCTCAAGAGATATGACATGTAAGATTGTAAACCAAGTGATATCCTTATGGCTAAAGGAGACAAGTTTAGTTTCAATTAGTGCCCTAAGAATGATTTTGAGGAAAATGAGATGCAGAATATTTTTTATGCGTTAGTACTAGGAAGTTTAATGTATGCTCAGGTTTGTACGCGACCAGATATTGCATATGTTATTGGGATGTTGGGCAGATATTTAAGTAATCTATGAGTAAACCATTGAAGATAGCCAAACGAGAACAAAAGAATACATGCTCACGTATTGGAGGTCAGATCAGCTTGAGATCATTGGGTATATTGACTCTGATTTTGCTAGATGTTAAGATAGTACAAAGCCCACAACGGCCTACATCTATATACTAGCTGGAGGTGCTGCTTACTGGAAGAGTGATAAACAGTCTCTTATATTCTCTTCCACGATGGCAGCAGAGTTCATAGCATGTTATGAGGCATCCAATCATAGGATATGGTTATGGAATTTTGTCAAAGGCTGCACATAGTAGATGGTATTGATAGGCCACTCAGATTATTTTGTCACAATAAATCAGCAGTAATGTATTCCAATAACAAAAGAAGCTCGACGAAGTCGAAGCACATAGACATCAGGTTTTTAGTTGTTAAAGAAAGAGTTTAGAGTGGACATTTGTCTATAGAGCACATTACCACAAACTCTATCATTTCGGATCCACTTACTAAGGGATTGCCACCTAAAATGTTTCATGAGCATACTGCTCGTATAGGTGTCATATCATATAAAGATATTCAGTTTTAGTGGGATTTTGTAATTTTGGATGCTCTTATAATATAGACATTTTTCAGTTATTTTAGTTTACGGATATTTAAGATTATTTTTTATAGAAATAAAGTTTTTGTTTATTCACACTCTGCTTTTGGTGAGGTTTGATCTCACTAAGGTTTAAGGAAGACCAATTAGAAATTGGCATGTTAAGATCACATTGCATGCAATTTCTATATTATACATCCAGATCATAATCTATGTCATTCAATTGTATTGGCTTAATGACTATTGATGGGTCGAGTTACGATAGTTGTAACGAAGGCCGCTTTGATTCTATGTTGATATGATTGATGGACTAGATTGGTTATAGATACATTTTGGAAATGACAATAAAGTTGAGCTCATATGGTTATTTTTGCAAAACATAATTACAAGGTTTCACATATAACCCAAGTGAGAGATTGTTGGATATTTTATCCAATATTGTTGATCCTTAATCCAACGTTGGGCTTATATATGAATAATTATATATTGTAGGCTATCATATGAGGTTAAGTCCAATTAAAAGTGATCTAATTAGATTTTCGGTAATTTGGGATTTAATGTATCTAATAGAGTGTGAATCTTTAATGTATAGAAACCTAATGGTATTCTAATTCAATTCTAATTCTATGACAGGCAGAATTAGGAATACCCAATGATAGCAGGAAAGACTGTTTATATAGGTGGTAATGGTCCTCAAGTCACAAGTATCATATATAAAATCTATTATACTCTTTCTAATATTCTAACGTCAGAAATAGTGCACAGAAAACTAAATGGCTTTCTACGATATATGTGTTGATCTGAAATGCTAACTACACAACCGTAGAAGATTATTCAGCGTTATGGATTCAGGTATCATTCTGCATATTTAATTATTGATTCTTGGTGATACAATATGAATGTTCTTGGGTTTTAGGTGATGTATTTTACAATAAAGAATTTAATTATTCTAACATGACAACGTAAATTTGTTCCTGAACTTCAATCTCAATTTAACTCCAAATTAAAAATTTTCTTAAATACATAGGTCTTTTAGTTAATCAGTAGTTGAAGAATTTTCAAAAATAATATATATAGAGGATAAATTTTACTTTTATTGATTCATGAGCACAAATACTCAATTTATATAGGTATTTGAAATATAAAATAAGAAATGATACAATTAACTTCTATTGTGATTGACAATCAATCTTTCTTAATCACTCATTAAAATGGAGACAATCAATCATTAATTGATTTTTTTGATTCCTTGATTCTTATTATCCTCCCTCACGTTGTTAAAGGAATTTTTGAACTCCCAATTTGTTTTCAAAAAAAATGTAAATCCTTATTTTGATTCCAAATGTCTTGCAACAATACTAAAAGCATTCCTTAAAGCTTGTCTAGGAATTGCTGTAAAGCCTTGGTAATAATTTTTTTTTTTATTGGGACTGTGAAAAAAACATGAGCACATTCATTTATTCAAGGAATTCTTTTATTATAAAATTTATTCTTTTGATTTTTTTTGAAGAAATCTTTGTTCAAGGATTTTATCTCCGCTTCTTTGATCTTGATATGAAATTCTTTGATTTAAAAAGTCATTCCATAAATCTTTTCAAAGAAAATATCAATTTTGATGATTCCTTCTAATTCTTTTTTACTTTTTTTTTTAATTATTCGCCGTATAGTTGAAAACATGAGAAAATCTTAGATGCTCTGGATGTATATATGCTTTTGTTTGTTGAGGTTCTTGCCATGTGTATTTCTAAACCAACACGTGTGGAAAGAATCTGAGATATATATATATATATATATATATATATATATATAGACACACATTTACTAGCCAGAGCATGGAAAATTTTTCCCGAAAACATATATTGTACCATAAATTTGTATGTAAGCAGTGGTGGATGGTGTGTTCAAACAACTTTTTTTTTTTTTTTATGTGAAGAAATTAAACGTGGCACAGAGGTCCTTTTGGCCCCTAGGTGATTAAATTGGTTCATATTATTGGCATTATTAGTATTTGTAGCCTTGAAAACGATTATTCTTTAATGCATTCACTTACATACAAATTTATGGTACAATATTTGTTTTTGGAAAAAATTTTCGATGCTCTCTCTAGTAAGTGTGTGTGTCTATATATATATATATATATCTTATCTTAGATTCTTTCCACACGTGTTGGTTTAGAAATACACATGGCAATAACCTCAACAAACAAAAGCATATATACATCCAGAGCATCTAAGATTTTCTCATGTTTTCCAACTATACGGCGAATAATTAAAATGTGATATAATTACCAAGTCCAATGAGAATTTAGTATTATTTTCCTTATCATCAAAATTATACTCAGTAATAATGCCACATCATTTGCCATATCAACTGTAATATGGATGATAGAGAACCCTATGGGAACAAGGGCTCTGAGGGATTTTTCTCATTGGGATAGAATATGCATATGATTTTATACTTAGTTTCTTATTCAAGGAAGCGACGTGGATAATTTTTCACCTAATTTCTTATTTAGATAAGGGGTTAGGATGAACTAGAATCCCCTCCCTATTTTAAATTTTAAGTTTATATTTTTTAAAATTATTAATGAATAAGTAATAAAATATTAATATTAATATAAATAATAAATATTAAAATATTTATACATATATGCTATGAAACTTTCAAGCTTAGTTAATTAGTTGTAGCCTTGAATTACTATTAGATCAAGCCTTATTCAAAAGGACTTGACCCAAAATTATTATTTTAAACTTTGATATAATAAAAAAAATAAAGCAAAACTTTTATTATAATATTCATTAAATATTTTAAAAGTGAAAATAAAAGCTAAAGCAAAATCATAAAACCTAATTTCTAAAGCAACCAACCAACAACACTCCGCTATAAACATTTACGATTATCAGTTCATTTATTTTATTATTGATATAAACGATATAAATGAAGATTTATGAAGATAAATATTTTAATGATTTGTATTTTGAAGTATGACTTTTGTAATTGATCAATATTAATATAAGATATATTGTAAAATTTTATTTTTTTTAAATTTTTTGTTTTAATAAGATTAAATTAAGTTTAGAAAATAAAAACATATCGGCTATTCGGGATCAGAAACCATCGAGGATCCCCTGATATTATCGAGAAGGAGATGGAAATCTCTAAGCAATTCTAACAGAGATAGGGAGGAAAAAACTACATGCATAATATTGGGGATGGGTTTGGGGATATCATTGCCCTCACTTTCCCTCTGAATTTCCATTCCTAATTTGTAATGGTATATGAAAGAATTATTCATTATGTATAATATGTTTAGAAGATCAATTATGAGCAATATATTAAATTTAGATTTTGATGCGTTAAACTTGTAACATGAACACCCAGTACTGGACCTTATATAATACCTCTTGCCCGCATATGTAAATTAGAGCATGAAATAGCTTTAATCCTATGAATTTTCCTATTTTCAGACTCCTTGCAATGCCTATGGGATCAACTACAAAAAGGAGGAGGAAAAGAAGGCAAAAGAAACAGAGGCATCAAATAGTGATCAGGACTCCAAAAACCAAGTTGCTTAGAGGATTTATTGATTCTAGTCAATTTTGCACCGAACTTATGCCTCATCGGTGAGATTTAGTGGATGATTTCCTACTGTGTTTTTATCCTGTTTCTTTCAGAAATATTTTGTATTAAAAGCATCAATATGCTCCTGAAATTCAGCTGAGCAATTTTCTTGAAATGCTATTGGAATATATTCAGAGTTCAACAGGACATGTTAATGTTACATTAAATATCTGAATTTTGGGGACTTTTCTTTAGAAAGGATGTCGGATTTTAAATGTTGCATAAAATTATTATTAAAAGAATAAACATAAAAGCTCTAACACAAAGCTACAAACAGCATTGTTGCAACCTTGCACTTAACTAGTAGTAAATTTGGGCTCGGTTAGGATTACGATAACTGATTAAATAAGTTATCTATTGTGTGGATGAAATAAATTGTTAATTAAAAATGTAATTTAGTACTTGATAAATTGTGTTGTTGTGGTTACACTGAGTTTGAAAAGTAGAGCATATGTTGTTGGTAAATTTTATTACGAAAGTGTTGTTTTATTATGTAATGATTAAAAGAGACAAAAATTTAAATTATACTTTACTTTTAAAGTATGTTTAATAAATAGTTTAAAAATATCTTTTTTTAATGCATAAATTACGTAGAGTAAAAAAAATTCAATTAAATAAAATCTAATAAACTTTATTATTACACAAAATATGATAAAAAATCATATTTATACATAATCTAAATAAAATAAAATGTAATATTTATTACATTCATATTAAATTGTAGATATAATTTAATTGTGATGATAATATGATATCTAATAAATTATATATTAAGGTTTATGAAAAAGTAAAATATAATTATCATTTTATTAAAATTCTAATATTGTAATAACAATTTTAAAAAATATGATGACTTATTTCATAAATTGCTTATAAAAAGCAACTCTTTCCCTACTTTTAAAAACTGTTGTTAAAATGAAAAAAAATATAAAATAAGCTGTTTTATGAAATTTGTGCAATACTAATTTTATAAAAAAAATTATGAAATAAACAACTTATTGAATTTCAACTTCAATATCAAACGAAACGTTTGAAATTCCTAAATTGTTGTAACCGGCTAAAATCTCATATATGACGAAAGCAACTAACAACAAAATTTCAAATAACTATAAGAACTCAATTTTTTGAAAATATATTTGCAAACAACCTCAATCAATCCCTAAACAACAACGTCAACAAAGAGTTGCTCGCAGGAACATGTTTACTCAGACAAATGTAAGCAGCCACCATCAAGTTTTCTCTCAAGTACCTCACCTCAGGTACTCAGAGGCTTAACGTGAGGTTTTAGTCACTTTTGGTGCTCTTGTCATCATCTTTCATTTTGCCGTCATCTTCTGTATTTGTTTGTAGGGTGTACTGACTAGCCAATGGAGAAGAATACACCGGTGTACTGGGAGAGTAACCTGCTGTTGGACTTTACAAAAGAAAGAATAATTATAAGAAAAACTCAGATGTAAAACAATTCCAGTTTTAGTCAACTCAGAAAATTTTCTAGAACTTGGATTGTACTACAAGATCAGCTTACCTATACTGAGGAGAACTCAGACTGTAGTCTGGGTTTCTACCACCAGCATTACAAGGACTGCAAAGAAGGAAGAATAGCAGTAACGCACGCTAAAGCAGAGAAGCATCTCCTAAAACTACGTAATATTTTTTGGCGACTACGATCACGAAAGTAAACCAAAAAGCAAAGCATACATGTGAAATGAAGTCAAGACATGCAAAGAATTAGATGAATAATTTACCTGCTAGGACTGTATGTTGGGCTTGAACGACAATATGAGGGAGACGTTGGTGAATACAAAGTTGATGTTGGGCTGCAGGGGGAAAAAAAAAAAGGTGTCTTACATATTACATCCACATAATTTATCAACAAACATTCTATAGA
>CM046812.1:26996171-27081757 GCA_025617385.1 Murraya koenigii
GGCAGGTGACAATCTTGCACTACTTGGTGAGTAGGTCAGCGATGGACTGTATGTGGCAGAATGAGGATTGTAACTTGGGGACGTAGGACTGTAGGTTGGAGAAGTTGGGTTGTAAGTTGGTGAAGTTGGATTGTAACTGGGAGAAGTGGGGCTATAGGCTGGCAAAGTGGGGCTGTAAGATGGAGATGTAGGGCTGTAGGATGGTGAGGCAGGGCTGTACGAAGGTGATGTTGGGCTGTACGAAGGCGAGGTTGGACTATAAGATGGTGAGGTGGGGCTGTAAGCTGGAGATGTGGGACTGTAACTTGGTGAAGCTGGACTGTAACTGGGAGAAGTAGGGCTGTAACTGGGAGAAGAAGGGCTGTAACTTGGAGAAGTTGGGTTGTAGCTTGGGGAGGTAGGGCTGTAGCTTGGGGAAGAAGGTGAGTAAGACGGACTTGTAGGAGAATAGGCAGGACTGATTGGACTAAAACCAGGAGAACTAGGACTATAAGTTGGTGAAGTAGGGCTGTATCCAGGGGAGGTGGGACTGTAAACAGGCGAAGTCGGGCTGTATCCAGGTGACGTGGGACTGTATCCAGGGGATGACGAACTGTAGCCTGGCAACGATGGGCTGTATCCTGGAGATGAAATAGGAGAGAAGGCCAATGCACCAACATAAGGAGAAAAGGAAAACTGGGCATCTGTGATGGGGGATTGACGGAGATTTGGGCTAAATAAGCAACTTGGAGACATCACGCCTTCACGATAAGGAGTATTGGACACTGACGATTGACTGGATGTCATCCCAAAATCCAGATCTTCCATATAACTTGGAAGCTGAAGTTCAATGGCATTCTTCAGTATCTTATCATTGAGATACAAAGAACAATCTCCAGTTCCAATAGGCGCAAGCTGACCTAACATAATATTCTCAGTGACCCCCCGCAAATAATCTGTTTCAGCATAAGCTGCAGCATCAAGAAGAATCTCAACAGTTTCTTCAAATGAACATCTCATCATGGGTCCAGTATCATTCCTGTTGATGCCATGACGAGTAATGGCCATCAAGTGGCCTTGATAGGTCATGGTATCACAAAGGATAGCCAGATGTCGATAATTCACATAAGAACCATCAAAGGATATAACCACCCGCAATTCATCCAGCAGCGCCCGTCGAACTGCTTCAATTCCTAGCACTTCAATAATTTCAATCAAGTGATTGCTTGTTGTCCTTGTCGCATCAACGTCTTCATGACACATTACAGCTAAAAGATTAACACCTTCAGTGTCCAGCATATGCTTCTCTTCTGACTTAAATCCTTCATTATCATCATACTTGGTTGATTTAAACTTTTTAATAAACACCTTGTTGATATCAGGGATACCTCGAAGTGCCATTTCCGTCAGCAGGTTACTCTCAATCTTCTTCAAGAAAACATCATCTTCAGCTGATTCATTGTTTAGTTCTCCCTTTGGAGCTTCATCATTCATGATACGGATACGAAGGATAAGTTTTTCAGCATTATCATCATTGAATATACAAGTCAAATCATCATCAAACTCCTGATTTATCTTCTCAGCAACAGCAGCCATGCTTAATTTCTTATCAACCATCATTTCCCGATTCAACTCTATGCGGAGCAACCATGGAGATATTTTTTCGGGTAAAATTTCCTCATCAGGCATCTCATAGTATGACTTGACAAATTCAACATCCTCTTCAATAATTGTGCCTGTGGGGTCTGGATCATACCATACTTCTGTAGCTTCAGTAACACTGCAGAGAGTAGTGTACTCAAGAGCACATTGAACATTCTTGGCGCTCTCCTTCGTTGAGTCAACTCCAGGTTTCAGATAAACAGAGAGTGAAGGCGTTCTTATTTTCTTAGCCACATTGATAATTTCCCTCAATCTCGGAACACCTAGAGTGACATTCTTTGCACTCACACCAGCAAAATGAAAAGTATTGAGAGTCATCTGGGTGGCAGGTTCACCGATTGACTGTGCAGCAACACAACCAATCATTTCCCCTGGAGCTACTATTGACTGCAAGAATCGTGACTCAATCTCACCAATAACCCACTCAAATGCTTCACGTGTAAGCCTGTGTTCCTTCAACACCCTTTTACCAGAAAAAGTGCTACGAAGCAAGATATTAAAGAAAAGAGTGGCATTCTTTTGGGCTTCCAAACTCAATGGATCTTCACCAGAAACAACCTTCAACCTCTCTGGGAGCTTATCAATAGCTTCGACCACTTCCATTGGATGCATATCAGAAGGTCTTCGCATGTCAATCTTGAAAATCTTCTGTGCATTCCAGATAAGTCTCTTAAGGTTAACAGGGAGTGGCCAAGAACTATCACCTGTGTTTGCAATCTCTGTTGCAAGCTGGTATCTATCTGCTTCAAGTTTCTGAACTTCAGCATCAAAAACATATTGTAACTCTTTAATTGTTTTCAAATCGCTGATAAATTCTTGCAACATATAATTTGGGTTCCAGTTTTCTTGGTCCATCTCAAATTTGAAAGCCTTTTCAAATTCTGACTTGTTCATCTTCAAAGAATCAAGTGTCTGTGGTTCTATCCAGACAGCATCCATACCATCTTCACCATAAAGAAACTGGATTACATCACCAAACGAGTTCCTCACAGTCCCATCATATTTTACCCTTATATCTTCCATTGCCTTCACCAATCGCCTCTGGATGTACCCTGTCTCAGAAGTCTTCACTGCAGTATCAATAAGACCTTCCCTACCACCCATGGCATGAAAAAAGAACTCCTGTGGGGTCAATCCTCGCAGATAGGAGTTCTCCACAAACCCTCGACTTTCTGGCCCATAATCATCTTTCGTAAAATGAGGCAATGTCCGATCTATGAACCCAAATGGGATACGCTTACCCTCAACATTTTGCTGACCCACACAAGCAGTCATCTGTGATATATTGATGAAACTTCCTTTGGATCCGGCTGTCACCATTGCTTTAAGATTATTGCTTTCTGATAAACTCTTCTGCGCACTATTTCCAGCAGCATCACGAGCTGAATTCAGTGCCTGAAGTTAGCAAACTTATTACTACAAACTGAAGGAACCAAAATAAAAGAATAAGTTAAAAAAGCAACTCTAGTCCGGCACCTGGTTCACTTTGTTCTCAAATGACTCCATTCTAGTTCGTCCAGGCTCAGGCTCTAATAATTTATCTTGGGCTTCCTGAATTAACTTTTTAACCGCATTCTTTGCTTTAGAAATAGTTTCATTGATTGTTTCCATCGTTTTTGCATCTGCAATTGTATCTCCAATTCCAATACTAAAACCATTCTGTAAAAGCCAATAGTTAACAAGCCACTGTGTATGTCCCAAGAATTTGCGAGCAGCTTCGGGACCAACTTCAACCCTGTATGCATGAAACCACCTTAAAAAGGTTAAAAGTAGTAGAATTAGCTAAAAACATCATTAAGCATTAACAATGTGTTGTACCTGCTTCACAATAATATTTCACATACAATACTTCACATAAACCAGCATAAAACTTATATCAGCAGAAGGTAGCATTTTTCCTCTTTTACATGTATGTTCTTTCCCCAAATACATTCTGAACATTTTTTTTTTAACTTTCCAAACTAAATATTAAACTATTGGATGCTCCACTTAAACAGTATTTTCTTTACAATGAATCCAAAACATTGGATATTGTACGAGGTCACATACACATAACCACAATAGCAATGAATCTTGGTAATTCTTACTTTGACTACAATCAGCAAATGCTTAAACATCCCTTGTTAATCATATACCCAAAAGACTTACCAAATGACATGAATAAGACTTCCAGTGGATGAACCAAGGGTCTTCTTGCAAAGGATTCCAGAGAGCAACTCCCCCTTTTCTATTAGGACTCTAGTATCCCCTGTAGTGAGAAAACCATTGTCGCATTCTGAATGCCAGGCAGCTGTTCTGAGTAGATTTATTTGCTTAGGTATGATAAGATTAAAAACTTGTTTTCCAGTCCAAAGAGGCTGGGGTTTCAAAATTGTGGGTTGAGGTACTTTCCCGTCAAAATCCTCCCACCACATCAAGATGTTCATGAAAACATCCTGTGAAAGGAAAAGAAAATTAGAAATCAAGAGTATCAACCAGGAAACGACAATATTAAAGTACATATCAACCGAGTGAAATAGTAGTTACTATCACCTTCTCAATGAATGTATCTCTTTTTGTGATTTTACGGCATCCTAAAAGCGTATCCTGGACGATTCCCATTACAGGCCTATTTGATTGAGGAGACACAATGCATTCAGGCACCATCATCAACTCCATAACTTCTGCTCTAGTTTCAAATGACTGAGGAACATGCATGTTCATTTCATCTCCATCAAAATCAGCATTGTACGGTGATGTAACAGAAAGATTAAGGCGGAAAGTTGAGTATGGCATGATCTTTATTCTATGTCCCATAATTGACATTTTATGTAGACTAGGTTGACGATTAAAAAGAACAAAGTCCCCATCATTTAGGTGGCGCTCCACCTGCAACCACATCATCAACAGTTAGCACTTATTATGGAAAGGCAATAACTATTTCTAAACCAGTTGGGGCAGTACCTTGTAACCCAGCTCCAAGTGGTGATCACTACTTTTCTTCAAGTAACGAAGATCAAGCCTTTGACCATCATCTCTTATGATATATTTGGCACCAGTTTTGCCAGGTGGAGGATGTGGCCCATATTCAACAAGCTCTTTTAACCTGTTATACAAATTAAAGAGCCCCTAATATGACATGCATCTACATGTGGTAAAAATAAATATACAAAATTTGTCTTGTATACCTTTCGATGTTATAAGGAGTTACAGTTTCTGGATATGTGAGATTTAATGCAATACTCCATGGAACCCCCAACTGATCAATGTTGATATTCGGATCTGGTGTTATAACTGTCCTGGCTGAGAAATCCACACGCTTACCCATCAAGTTACCCCTGATCCGTCCTTCCTTTGCCTTAAGCCTACTACATATTGATTTAATAGGCCTACCTGATTGCTGTGTAGCCTGATCAACAAAGAAGATACCTTAGTGATAAGTAGAGACTAACAATATGTATATCCATACAACTTATGCATGTGAATGTAAGCGACCGTACCCTAGGCTGTCCTGGCAATTCATTGTCAAAATATGTGGCTATGTAGAACTGTAACAATTGTGCAAACTCCGATATGATATGTGCAGGTGCCCCACTACTCTCCTGTCTCCTCAAATTCTCATTGTGCCTAATGATCATCGCCAATTGATGAGTCAAATCGTCCTGAAGTCAGAAATAACAATCGATCAGAGTTCATACATGTACTCATGATGAGCTGTATTCACCTGAAGAATACTCAATATTTCATTGTGCCATCATAAAAAGAGGCAAAAGTTTCTATATCTAGTTTAAAATGATTAAAGTGAAAATCCAGCATAAATGAGAACAGAATTATATAGCAGGAGCAGGAACTTGCCTCACTCCTGGAAGAGGCATCCATCATCACCGAGGGCCTCACATGAGGTGGAGGAATTGGAAGAACCAGCAGAATCATCCAATCCAGACGGGCATACTTAGGATTCAATCCCAGGAGTTGGCAGTCCCCGTCCGTTATCCTCTTCAGAACACTAAGAACCTGAAATTTTCCTAACAAAGTTAGCATCACGAAACAAGCAGGTGAAAATAAAGCTAGGAATGTATTGCCTTTGGAATGAGTTACCTACCCTCTCTGCAGTAAGTGTCATCTTTCTTTCAACAGGTTCAGGAAGTTGTTCCTGATCATCATTCTTTCTTCTTTGAGCCTTGTACTCTGCAATCATCTTCATGCCATCAATCATCAGTTTTGGCTGCTGAGCACCACAGCCACCCTTTCTCCTTTTAAGAGATCCTTCACCATCTTGACCAGGGACATCAATCTCATCACCACCTTCACATTTGGTCTTGGTTTTGCACGCTTCCAAAATCTTTTTAAGCCTGTTCTTGGGATTCCTTACTTTTAAAGCTAGCTTAAACTTGAGATTTTCCTGCTTGAACAACAAGCAATCAAACACAAAGCAAACAATAATCTACTACAAATCTAAGGGTGGATGAACAATTAAACTATACAAAGAATAACAAGCTTCATCTCATCTACCCCATGAGAAACTAAATAGAACAAGAAAGCAAAGATCGACCCAAGAGTTCAGATAAATCTAGTATACAAGGAAAGCCTACTTCACAATGCAAATACAAAAACTACAAGGATCCATCATGAAAGCAGAATGCACTTCCAAATCCGCAAATCCTGTTTCTCAACCAGCTAATTGAAATACACACAATTGACTACATCTATGTTTTTCAGAAAAAATACAGGGCATCAATGATACATGCACGAAAATCCATTGTTTTGCATTTCACCTAATCAAATTTTTTGTCTAATGTGCGCCAAATAATTAATGCTTTGTATCCAATTTCGCATTTTAATTAGTATCTTATAGGTTCACTGAAGATGATTTTGATGTCCGATTTCAGATACTATTCGGCATTCCCCTTATGCTAGTAAAAAACCAAACCAAACCAAAACACACACAATAAAGGGAGTAATGTTACCTCATCAGTAAGAATTTTCGAACAATTAAAGCAAACACACCGCATAATAGTGAGCACAGTCTTCATAAACCCAACATGAAACATAGGCTTAGCAAGCTCCAAATGCCCAAAATGCCCCGAGCACTCTGCCATGTTTGCACTGCAAGTTTCACACTTCATCTCTCTATTAATTGTACCAAGCCTGGGATCACTCAAACCACCTGCTTTCGGCCTCCCCTTCTCTGTGGTTTCACTATGCTCGATCTGTGCCACCGACATTTGCCTCTGAAACACATCAAACGGCAATTTGTTCCATCAACAGTCGGAGAAAATTAAATAATAATAATAATAATAATAATAATGGAGAGATTTTTACAATTTCGTCAGGGCTAAGAATGCCGAATTGCACAAAGCGAACCTTGGCCACCTCGGCTGGAGAATACTGAAACCTATTTTCCATGGTGCTTTCAATTTTACAAAACCCTAATCTATTTTTTCAAGTATATAGTACGGTTATTATCTGAATTATGTATACTCCTTTTATATGTAACCTAATCTTATTAGGAAGCTAATTCGTTTTGCTTTTATCTACTGTAAAGAGAGAAAATTTTTTAGCACTTTTTATCTGCGGCGTCGCAAAAAATTTTTGCACTCTCAGGTTTGTCATTCATGCATCCTACGGAGTGTGTCTGGAAGTTCTGAGCAAGAGGGAGGGAAGTTCGAAGGGTCAGCTCCATATATAGAGCAAAATAGTGTATAATGACGAAGTTACCCTTTTGGTTTGCTTGGCTGCCAAGACAAATTAAAACGAGGTCGTGTAGTTCAGTCAGATCCTTAATCTGGACCCTTATGCCGAAACATTCATTGGGCAAATGATGCAACAGTAATAGGCCCCTTTGTAAGTCCACTTCAGAAAAAAAAAAATACAGATTTTTTCTTTTAAAAGTATTTCAATAAATAAGAGGTCTGGAAAGTCAATCAATTAAATTATTCATAATTTTATTTTTGTGACTTAATTCTTCTAATCGTCTTTGACCACAAAGACTGCTTTAAGATGAGTTTAATTTGACTATTTTACTTTTATAAAATAAAAAGTGAACAAACAACTTGAAAGATGTTATGTTACAATATTAATTTATTGTTTAGTTTTATGACCTTTAAAATCTAATATTTTTAAATAAATTCAATAATTTTCAAATACTTATGTTTAATTGGCATAAACTTGACAAATCAATAAATTTCATAAGATATAATATTACCAAAGCATTTTTTTCTTTTTTAGTTTAATTGGATAGTAATCATATTAATAAAATAGTACCGCAAATAAATCATTAAGAAACATTGAATTTTGCATAAAATTTAATCCAAAAAAAGCCAAATTAAGTGAAAAACTTTTGGGGGTATTTTCATATTTTCACCCAAAAATGCCGAAGGAAGTCAAAGATGATAATAAAAAAGTATCATTTCATTGTAGTACAAAATTTGACTCTAAATTGTCCCATCTCAAAACCAATCACACCATCCGAACTTCACCTACAGACATTGACCCGACATAAGAAATTTCTTCATTATCATAAACAGAGTTGTGCTTGGGATTAATCTTAAATCTCTCCCTATCACCAGCTAAGGCAAATGCTTTTTCTCCATGCACAGCTTCATCACCAATGTCCAATTCATCCTTAGACAATCTTAATGGAACTATCAACCCAATTAACCAACAAATAATGCTTGTTGTAGCAATGATCAAGCATATTACAAACGCAGTGCCTAATAATTGAACTCCCATTTGCTGTAAGCCGACTGACATTCTACCATTTTGTAGCCCGTATGCTAGACCGACATATTTTTCTCAACCAGTCGCCATGCAAAAGAGTACATAATTTCGATACGGTGAAGAAGCCGAAGAGGATGCCGCCTATCCGGTAATGGCATGGGTGTGGAAGACAGCTATTGGATCACGTGTCGACGAGTCGGAGAAGCCTAATCTTTGTTGTGTACGACCATCATTGTGTACCATGGAACACTTCCAGAGATTAGCCCCATAAATACGGCTGCCCAGCCTTGCCCGACTCCTGTATGTTAAGGGTCACAAAATTGGCAATTAAGCATTTTTATGCAAAGTGCTTTCTAAAGAATATCAACATGTACCTTTTAAATTAGAATTCCTGATCTTATACTAGTAAAATTTTTAGAATTTTAGTGGTGATTGTTAATAAATAAATAAATAATATAAAATTAAATCTTACTCATTTATTATAATTAAAAGACACATGCATAGCCTAAAATTCTTAACAATTCAATCCTTGTCCTTTAAATTAAGCACAGGAGATTTGTAGATTCTGTGAGCATATAATTATTCATTTAGTATAATGCTACACGTCTAACTAGTATTTTAAGAATTTTAAAAGAAGATGCGTCAGCAGGCAGGTGGACTTGCACACGTGGGTATTAAGGATGGCTAGAGATGTGTCCGTACTTACCGCAAACTGTCCTCCGCTGTTGAATCCACTCCAGCCCATCCAAAGCAGTCCTGCGCCTGCAAGCATAAGAATTATGTTGTTTGGAGGGAACCTCTCTGTCCTTATCCGATATGGGACCCACCTAACGAATTAGCAGTTTAAACGTCGTTGTTAAAGAGATTATGCGTATCAAAATTGTTTTCATAATTCAAGTAATTAATTTTTATTTTAAATAATTATCTTAAATTATGTGATATTTATTAATTATTTAAATAAATAAAAATAAATTAATTATATTATTTTAATAATTAATTGATAAATATTATATTATTTAGAATGATTATTTAAAATAAAAAATTTAAAAAAGATAATATTATTATAATTCATATATCAATAATCTAATTTTTTTCTCATTGAAATGTATTATCTAACTATAGATCTGATTGGGATATCAATGATCAAAAATATAATCATAAATACATGAACAATGTAAACGTTATTAACCTTTTGTTCATCAAAGATCTAAAAGGAAAATTTTACATAAATTGACAAAAAAAAAAAAAAACTTGTAAGGTTAATTTGTTGATACATAAGCCCTAGATCTACTAGTTCAAATCCGGCAAGCCAAAATTTTTCTATAAAGTTTATTTTCTAAATTGTTAACCTACGTATGCGAATCCAATAGGACCGAATTCTTTAATAAAGATTTCTTTGTATTACGAAGGTTCATCCAAAAAAAAAAAAAAGATCGTAAACCCTCGACTAAGCTTGGAGACTCAATAAATTGAAAAAGAAATGATCAACAATATTGAACATAAATCATCATCTCCCGATCAACTTAAAAGGATAAAAAAAGAAAATTAACAAGAAACAAGAAAATATGATCGATAAGATGAAGTAACATATGAAAGGATAACGACCCACTCAAAAAATTGAGCTCTCTCTTCTTTGAAAAAAACATGAATATACTAAAGTATTATCTGATGAATAAAAATAAAAAGAAATATAGAAAAAAAAATTTCTTGTTTATTTCAGAGGTTATTCTTGAAGAAAAATGACATATACACATATTATATGTAGTAACTTTAAGAAACACACGATCTATGTAATAAATTTTCTATACCATCAAGATTCTCATAAAAGTAAAACAAAAAATTATTATGTAGAAGGAAATTGTGAGCATTGTTCCCATAATAGAGATATTATCCATATATCCATGAACATATAAAAATTAAAAAAATAAATTAAAAAAAAAAAGATGAAAGAGAGAGGGTTAAAAGTAGCTACTAGCAAAATGTATATGTTTCTATAAGAATGAGGGGCCAAAGCCCAATTTATAGATATTTAAAGGAAGGCTGTATTTTTATATGGAACGTTTCAAATCTAAGGTTAATTTTATGTATGCTCTTGTACTATATAAAAACTTAGGTCCTTATTGGTATTAAGGTGTTATAACTTTTAAGTTACAATTACTATAAAAAAAATCAGTATTTACAAAATAAAAGATAATAATATGTAATAAATGTGACTTTTAAATAATAATTTTGAAAAAAAAATATTAAAAATCTTATGGGTTTTTCATCGTACAAGTGATTAATAAAAACAATTTAGCTTCCAAACTACAATAGTTAGTGTTTATCAAATACTTTAGTGTGCCCAACATCAATAAAAAATGGGGCTTTAGTGAGCGATCATCCAATAATATAAGAACATCGAAACTTAAAATTTCACATGAATTAGTCTTTAGAAAGCATATAAAATCTATATAAGATTTTTAAGATTAATGAATCAAAAATATATTTACTCCATGATCTAATGATGATAACAAATATTGGTGGAAGAAATACATATAAAATCTGTCACGATTCCAAAGAAATTTCCTAACTACTTTTGTTTTTGTGATAGTTGGATTTTTAAATTATAATACAGCTGTTTTTTTTTTTAAATTTTGCTTGTTAAAATTTTGATGTGCCCTCTCATAATGCTTGAGCTCAGGCAAGCTTGAAAAATGATTTGGCATAATTTTTTAAATTGTTCAATGACATTTTTTTGAAAAAAAAAATTTGTTTTATTGTGGTTAATTAATTCAAAAAGAATTTTTTTTTAAGAAAAAAGGATCCCTTTTAAATATACTTGCAATTCAATTTTAAATTAATACTACTTTCCCTTCTAACATTTGGTCAGTGTATTATTACCATTGCTTTATACATTGACCCAAGCTCATGTGAGCTTGAAAGATGATATAAATTTTGAAATAGAAAAAAAGGTAGTTTTACATAATTTAATGTATTTTTAATTATTAGATTGTAAAGTTTTTTCTTTTTTAAATTTTGAAAAGCTCATTTATTAAATATTACAGTTTAAAAAAATTAACCTCTATAGTGCAACCTTGTCATAGTACTTTTTATTAATTACTTACCAAAAAAGCAACAAATCTAAGGTATTTATATTGTTATAATATTTTTTTCGAGCTGTGAAAGCTAAAGTGAGCTTAAAAAGTAATTTTGAATAATTTTTTAACATTTTAACACTACCTTCTCATAATACTTTTTTAATTAATTATATACTTTTAAAAAGAAGAAATATATGGTAATTGTTTTGTTAAAATTACTTTTTGAAGCGTCATGGTCACGCGCTCAAGCTCTAGTGAGCTTGAAAAATGATTTGGAGTAATGTTTATATAAGTTTAAAAAGATTATTTTTATTACTATTATTTTTTTACTGTAGTTAATTATAAAAAGATCGTTTTAAATAACATTAAAAGTAATTTTTTTTACCACAACCATCACATAATACTTTCATTAATTGCTTGCTTCATAAGCAACAAATATATTGTAGCTATGTTGTTATTATTTCTTTTTAAACCACCCAAGCTAAAGCTCAAATGAGTATAAGCTTGAAAAATGTTTTCAGAGTAGTTCAAAATAAAAAAAAAAAAAATTAGTTATTACCACCAATTTTTAGAGTTAAATTATAATAGTTACCATGATAACTGGTAAAATAGTTATGAACTAATTAAAGATTTGGTACCAAATATAGGCATTTTTTTTTTTAACTTTAAAGTTAAAGAATGTAAGAATGTGGGAGAAAAAGTTAATATATACATACACACTTGGGGTTTTGGGCCCCTAAAGGGCTATTTCAAAATTTTTAGATGGTTTTTTGCAAAAATGTACATTTTAGGGAAATTAAAGTACAAAAAAAAGGGAGGGGGGATGGATGAGCCACCAAACTACAGAATTTTAGGTCTTATTTTCAAAAAACTATGAAAATTCTTGAAAAATTAGGAGAACTTTTTGGAATGATATGAAACAATTTGAGAGGCCTCTTTATGGCCTAAAGAGAGTTCTTGTGAAAGAAAACCAAATTGATTTTTGAAGAAAAACGCTATTTTTTTTTTCTCGAACTCATTTTAGGTCCAAACCTAAGGTTATAGTACACGATTTTGGGCCTTTAAAGGGTGAAATTAGAATCACGACCTAATTTTTTTGCACGCACGTAAATATTTTTGAAACTAGAGCACAAGAAAAAACGAGAGTCCATTTCAAGCCATAGAACAATTTTTTTTTTTTTGAATTTTCAACCATTTTTGAAAAATCAAAGAAAATTTTGAAAAAATCGAGAAACCTTTCCAAAATGATGTGAAAATCATTGGGAGGCATCTTGATGGTCCAAAGAAGGTTATATTTGAAGAAAACTCAATTGGTTTTTGAAGAAATATGACGAAACGGAAGCATAAAGTTTGTTGATATGGAAACAAAAGTTTCTGAATAATACAAATTTTATTGAAAAACCGAATGAATTAAAACTAGGTTTTTGAATTCCCTTTATAATAAGCCTAAATATCACGAATTTACCAAAATAAGTAAACCAAAATATTATTTTATAATGAAATTTTCCTATCCGAAATAAGAAAGGCAAAAAAATATGGAACCTAAATCCGAGTTGTAGAAAAAATGATAAAAAAATCTTAGAAAAATTAAGAAAAATAGAAAAAAAATCTTAAAACCTAAAAATAACAAAGAAAGAAAGAAAATTTCTAGGCTAAGCACAAAGACTTTGGCAGTTCTAAGTTTTGTTCGTCTCATCGCAAACTTTGAAACGATATCTCTTACGCCTAAAACGGACAATTGTAACCAAAGTTATGCCCTTCCGAAGATACCTTATTTGCAATACACAAAACCCTACATCAAAACCTAACTTTTCTTATAAATGATACGCTATTCCTACGGAGTTTCTTTTCTCTTAGGACCAGATTTGATGGATCCCAACTCCATAATATGTAAGTATATATGGGCTCTACTTATGTCACTCCACACATTGTTACCACGCTAGCAGCAGCAAAGATTCCGCCGCATTATTAAGTGTCCTTCAAATTGCCACTCAACCTCCTGTAATGCTGATATTGAAATAGAGATGCTATTGGCATCCCTTCATTTTTTACAAAATCCAGCATCAAATAAAATGATATTTAAAAACAAATAATAGTAAAACACACTTAAATTCTTTCAATAAATTAGTTAAATTCATAATTAATTTATTGTTTTGGTCTTCTGTTATAGTCCAACCAATCCTGCCTATTCGCCTTCAAGTCCATCCTACTCATCTTCTTCCTCATACAAAACCATACCTCCCCGTGCTATAACCCAACTACTATAAGTTACAGCCCACTTATCCCAGTTAGACTATAACTTCACCTCAGGCATTTACGTGAGCTTTTAGTTGTGTATCATGATCTTTATCATCATCTTTTGTTGTCCTGTCATCTTCTCTATTTTTTTGTGTTGGAGTCGAATACAACATTGCGCTAGGAGAGTACCCTGTCAAAGATGACTAACCTGGAAGCCATAAAAAACCTAGAACCCAAAATCTTTGAATTGTGTAAAGCCATAATATTCAATACAATTTTGTAGTGCCGTGTTGAACAAAGAAAATGTTACAAAAATAATATATTATTTTAATCCTAATATTTTTCTATAAATAGAGAGGAGTATTAGAGCTATGTGCATTTAGGGATGGCAAAAAATTCCCATTGGTATGAGGGCTTATTATATTAGAGTTAGATATTGGGTATTTTTTTAATTTAAAAAAATATGGTGCGGGTATAATTATTTGTATTCATTGATTGAACGGGTAGGGTACGTGTATTAAATACTAAAACCCGTACCTGTTCATAAACCTGTTTGATTATTTATTTTTTTTATTAATTTTTAAAATTTAAATTTATTAATTAATAACTAAATCTAAATATTAAAACAAAAAAAGTCTAAAATTTAAATAATTAAATTTAGTAGCTAGAAGTCTTTAATTGTGCAATATTTGATACTATAATGAATATCAAAAGTCAACATGACCTTAACAGAATTAATTAAGGAACTTTATTTAGCTGAAGAGATTTATCTTGCTGAAAAATCTCAATGAAGCATTAACCTTATTGAAAAATGCACTTCTTCTAATCCTAAGCCAAAAAGCAAAGGTAAAAAGAAGAAAACCGTGAATAAGAAACCGTCTACTATGAAAGATGGCAAGCCGAAAGGCAAGTGTTTCAAGTGTGGACAGAAAGGTTATTGGAAAAAAGATTGCCCTAAGATTGTGAAATTAGGTATGTGAGTTCTTTTAGTCATAAAGGCCTATTTAGTTCAGAATCGTATTGACACTTGGGTCTTGGATTCTAGAGCAACTAATCATGTTTGTAATTCACTTTTTTGGTTTTAAGAAACCAATAAACTAAGTGAAGGAAGTGTCAAACTACAATTAGGGACAAGTCAGTTCATGTTAGCAGAGATTACTAGATCTGTTTTATTATCTTTTAATAATGAGACTATAATTTTGAATAATTGTCTTTATGTTCCACGCATTAAGAGGAATTTAATTTCAGTATCTTGTTTATCAAAACAAAGGTATACTATAAACTTTAGCTCCTCTGTTTCTATTTTTAAAAATAATAGACTAATATATTCTGGTAGATTAGAAGATAATTTTATCATTTAAGTCCTTTGATTTATTTTATGGATGACACAGTGATTGAAAATAATGAGCATATGTATTTATCTAAGGAAAGAAAAATTTCTTCCAACTAATGTTACCTCTGGCATTTTCGTTTGGGTCATATAAACCTAAGTAGGATACATAGAATGATTAAATCTGGACTTCTATATCAATTGAAAAATGAATCATTGCCATTCTATGAATCTTGTTTAGAAGGAAAAATTACCAAAAGGTCTTTTTCGACCAAGGGAATATGTGTAACCGTACCACTTGAATTAGTTCAGATGTATGTGGACCAATGAATATTTCATCACTTTCACTGATGATTATTTAAGATACGGTTATGTTTATCTAATGCATCATAAGTCAAATCTCTTGAAAAATTTAAATAGTATAAAGTTGAAACAAAAAAGCAATTAGGTAAGAATATAAAGAAACTTCGATCCAATGGAGGTGGTGAATATCTCTCAAGAGAGTTCAAATAGTATCTGGTTGAAAATGAGATTATATCTCAATTGACAGCTCCATGAACATTATAACAAAATGGTATAAGAAATAGAACTCTTTTGGATATGGTGAGATCGATTCTTAGTTATTTTGGGGACTAACGTTAGAAACTGCAACATACCTATTGGACTTAGTTCCATCTAAATCAGTGCCTAAAACCCCACTAGAATTATAGTTAAGTCACAAACCAAGTTTGAAACATATCTATATTTAGGGTTCACCAGCACATGTGCTAAAACCAAATGTTGAAAAAATGGATTATGATTCTGAGATTTGTATGTTTGTTGGGTATCCAAAAGGAACAAGAGGAGGTTTATTTTATAGTCTTTAAGATAGAAAAGTAATTATGAGTACACATTTTACTTATCTTGAGGAAGACTATATGAATAATTTTAAACTTAAGAGTAAGACAGTATTAGAAAAATTATTAAGAGATCATGTTAAGGCTCATATTTCAATAACTTTAACAAGGAGAAGAGCAACAACATGAAGATCATAAAACTATCCCTAAATAGCAACTACCTATATAACTTAGTCGTAGTGGAAGGGTATCTAAATTACCAGCAAAATATATGTTACTAGGAGAAATTTCTATAGCTATCTTAGATGGACAAGTACTAGATCCCACTAGCTACAATTAAGCTCTATTAGATGGAGATACTGAGCTATGAAAAAATGTTATAACCTAAGAAATGGAATCTATGTATTCCAATAAAATCTGAAAACTTGTAAAGGTATCAAATGGGGTACAACCTATAAGGTGTAAGTGGATCTACAAGAGAAAAAGAAAAGTAGACAGAAGAGTGGAAACATTTAAAGCAAGATTAGTAGTAAAAGATATACTGAGAAAGAGAGAATCGATTATAAGGAAACCTTTTCACCGGTTGCTATGCTTAAATCCATCAGAATTCTATTTTCTATTTTTGCAGTGCTAGATTATGAAATTTGGCTAATAGATATCAAGGCTGTGTTTCTTAACAGACATCTTGAAGAAGACATCTATATGCAGCAACCAAATGGGTTCATTAAAAAAAAGACCAAGAACACATGGTATGTAAGTTGCAAAGATTCATTTATGGATTAAAGCAAGTATCCCGGTCATGAACATAAGATTTGATCAAATGATTAAAATGTTTGGATTCATATAAAATATTAATGAACCGTGTGTGTACTAGAAAATTTAGGAAAAAAGCTTTCGCTTCTCTGGTTCTTTATGTAGACAACATTATATAATTGGAAATGATATAAGAGTAGATCATCAATAAAGAATTGGTTGGCTAAACAATTTGATATGAAAGACTTAGGAGAAGCCAGTTATATTCTTGGTATCAAATTACTTTGAGTCTGAAAGAATAAAATTTTAATCTTATCCCAAACTGCTTATATTGATAAGATACTAGTTAGATTTAGCATGGAAAATTTTAATACTGGCTGTTACATGGAATTACACACTCTAAAGATCAGTCACCTAAGACACCTGAGGAAAGAGTAAAAATGAGGCCAGTTCCTTACGCAAAGGTTGTGGAAAGTCACATGTATGTCATGCTAGATACTAAACCAGACATTTATTTTGCAGTAGAGATGGTCAATAGATATCAATCTAATCTTGGTCTTGAATATTGGACTACAGCCAAGTATACAATTATGTAACTGGAAAGGACTAAAAATTATATGCTTGTGTATTCTGGTGATGATTTCATTCTATTGGGTTATATTGATTCTGACTTCATATCAGATAAAGATTTTACAAAATCATCTTCCAATTATATGTTTACATTGAGAAGTGGAGTTGTGACTTGGAGGAGTGTGAAACAAAATTATATCGTAGACTCCATAATAGAAATTGAATATGTGGTTGCATCTAAAGCTACTAAAGAAGCTGTTTGGCTCCATAAGTTCCTACAAGATCTTGAGGTGGTACATCCAGCAACCACACCTTTTAAATTATTTTGTGATAATAGTGGTACAGTGGTTCAATCTAAAGAACTAAGAAACCACAATAAGCAAAAATATATAGAAAGAAAATATCATCTCATAAGATAAATAGTACAGAGATGTGAAATAGAGGTTATCTAGATTGCTTCAAAACAAAACCTGGCAAAATGCCATACTAGGGGGACTTTTTAACCTACATTTATAATGTATAAGCATGCGTGAGCTGCCACATATGCTTTGGGAGCTAGTGGGAGATTTTTAGCATTATGTACACTTTAAAGCATATTAATTAATTTATTTATAATAAATGCATTTTCTGATTAATAAAATATTTGAGACATTTTCAGACATCTTAATTACATAAATATTTTGAATAAGGTCCATTTAATCATATTATATGTATTTATTTGATCATTATATAGATTCAAAGAAGACATAAATACAAGTTATCTTATGTTTAAATAAATTGAGTTGACAGTTGATAAATACAATTGGGTATTCTATTTATGTTTAGACTATAGTAAATTCAATGAATGATTTGTCTTAATCATGTATGAGCAGTGAGATTATACAGGGTTGGCAATTTGTGGGCTTGGGTCGGGCTTTCGTAAGCCCAGGCCCAAGCCCAAGCCCATGTATCCAAAAATAAGCCCAAGCTCTGAAAAAGCCCGTTCATATTGAGCGGGCTTGGCCTGGACTGGGCTCGAGCGTGCCTGGGCCGGGCTTGGGCTGAGCTTGGGCTTTTATTAATTTTTTAAAATAAATTTGTAATAATACTATAAACTAAAAAAGCTTAAATTATATATGATTACCTAATATTAACAATACAACACAATAACCCACAAATGCTAATATCGAAAACAAACAATCCAATAATAAATTTTTATTCAATAATTTGTATAAATCATTAAATAATATTAAACATATAAATTTATCAATTGATTCATCATAATATTATTTCATATTATTTATTAAATTCAACAATTAGTAGTATAATTTAAAAATAATTGAACTATTTAAAGAATTATTTTTAATTTATTAAATTAAATTTAATGTAATCCTATTCAATATTACACCAAATAAAAGATAATATTATATATAATTCAATCTAATTTAATATAATTTAATTGGACTTAATTTTTAAAATTAAATACATACATATATATATATATATATATATATATATATATATATATATATATATATAGCTTGTAGCTTAGAGCCTGAGCTTTTTATAAAAGCCCGAGCTTAGGCCCGAGCTTTTTATAAAAGCCCTTATCCAAGCCCGTTGTAGTGGGCTTTGGATTTTTGAGCCCATGTCTAAAGATTTGATACGCGGGCCGGGCCGGGCTTTTTTGCCAACCCTAAGATTATAGATTAATAATATAAAATTTATACAACATATCTCTTGATGAATTTTTGATAATTGATCATAGAATTTTCTGGCCATAATGTGTCAACATAATTAGTATGTTGAAAATGATCATTAGAGAAAGTCAGTAAGTGTCAAGGAACAAGATGTAATTAAATTGATTGGACAGTTGGGATATCAATTTAATTAGTAATGTAGTACAAATGATTTTTAATAAAGTACTCAATGTGGCATGAGTTGAATTATTATTTTAGAAAACTATTCTAGATTGTATACAATTATGGAAGTCAGTTCAATCTCATAGTGGAGTAGATTTGGAATTAAATAATCAGACTAGTTTAATTACATGCCTAATTATTATAGTCATCATTGTATGTACCAATATGATCCCTGAGTTAGTTCATTTAATTGACTGAATCAATATTTGATTAATAAGCAAGATAATTAGCTATTTGGGTTAAAAGCCTAAATATATTATTTGATGGGAGGCTTCAATTAATATACATTTGAGTTTTTATCTTAGTTTAATTTAAATCAATTATTTTGATTTAATAAAATTAAAAAATAAGATAAATAAGCAGTCTAGGGTTATCCACCAAAGCAATATAAAAAAGTTTTTTTCTCTATAAAAGAAACAAGAGAAGCTATAATATACAGATCAAGAAAAGAGAATTTTTCTCTCTTAAGAGAGAAAAATATTTTCTTACTAGTTGCTTTCAGTGGTGATAAAGACGCCCACACGTTAAGTGCTGATCAAACTTGAGTAATAACTTAAAAGATCATTGGTGGTATATCATGATCTAGTAGGAGAGATGGTGATAGATCGTGACTTAGAAGCCTTAATTATTACAACAAAAAGTAAAGGTAAGATTTCTAAATTATAGTAATCCTATATATTATATAAGAAAGAGATCATATTATTTTCGTTGAAAAATAATAATAAAACAACAACTGAAGTGTAGAATATTACAGTTAAAACTATGATATTTATAAGCAGCTACTGTTTTAGCAAGAATTTTGAAGAATGCATTTAGCATTAGCAAATAGAAGTAGCAACTACAAATATACTATGTGTTTTTTTATTGGAAATAAGAATATAAAAACTTATAGTTTATTTTCTTTATTTATTTACGTATTTAGGAAGTAATTTATTTATAATTTAATAGGATTTTATATTCCGAATTATATTAGTCATCTCATCACATTATTATTCTAACTATTTAGCAACTTTTATAATTTTCTTTTATTTAAATGAATTTAGTACTTCTATTTAATAATATATTAATCAAAATTGAACTTAATAATCATTAAATTAGAAGAAGATATAAGGGATAGGGGAAGGGGACAGGTATCTATATTTTTTAACAAGTAATCTCCGCCTCATATCCCTTCAAACCCACAATGGGCAAGGGTAGGGGATTGGGATATATACTATCAAACGGGTATAAGTATGAGTATTAGCATGCCCGCATAATACCCGCCCATTTCCATCTCTATATGCATCCAATTTTGTGTAAAGAAAAATACAGTGTTGTGAGAGATTGAGACTTGAGAGGTTAAGTGTATTGAGATTTTGGGAAGTGAGCCAAAACTTTACAATACTTGTAATCTTTATATTACTAGTAGAAGGAAAAAGCCGAACCATGTAATTTGTTGTATCCTCTGTGTGTACTTATTCTTCAGTTTCATCCAATTTTATTTTAGTTATAGCCCCATTTCACCCATAAATTTCTTAATAATAGTATCAGAGTCTAGTTGCATTTTTTAAAATCAAGATACTATTTACGTATATGGTACAATTCACATACAAAATATTATTTAAATATGCAGTTACTGTTCACATAAAACTATGGGAGCCAATCCTAGCAAAAACAGTTCTAGTGAAAGTAATGGCTGCAAAATACAAAATTGAAAAGTTTAATAGGAACAAGTACTCGTTGTGGAAAATAATGATGATGGTTATTATGAGGAAAAATAATTGCTTAGCAGCAATTAGATAAAGGTCCATGGAGATAACTGATGATGCTAAGTGGAATGAGATGGACGACAATGCAATTACTAATATACTCTTAGCACTTGTAGATGAGGTATTATCTAGTATGGTGGAGAAAAATAAAGGGAAGGAAATGAAAAAGAAAGAGAAGGAAATATGAGATATTCTCACAAATTATATAAGGTCAAGTCACTGCACAATAAGATCTTTTGAAAAGAAGACTCTATACTCTTCGAATATTGAAATCTACAATAGTGATCGACCATATCAATACCTTGAAGACTCTACTTTCACAACTCACAATATTAGGTCACAAAATAGTAGATAATAAACGTGCAAAGCTTCTACTTCAAAGTTTACTAGATTTGTATGATCAACTCATCATCAATCTAATGACTAACACCCAAACAAACATTTTAGTCTTCGACGTTGTTACTGCCCTCATTTTAAATGGAAAGAGTAGGGAAAAAATAAGAAAGACAGATAGGTAAGTTTACAGCAAGCAGAAGTGCTACAATGATAAGAGGGAGATCAACGAAACATAGACCCCGTGGGTCATAATCATGGTAGATCAAAATCAAAAAGTAAGGAGAATATTAAATGCTATAATTGTGGCAAGAAATGAAATATTAAGAAAGAGTGTTGGAGCAATCAAAAGAGTAGAAATGATAAAGTGCCTGAGTCATTAAATGCTCATGGTTGTGTGGCAAGTACCCATGTTGATGGTAGAATTTTCTACAATAAAGCAATGCGTTGCAGAAGGTAGGAAGTAATTAGCTGATGTCTGCTTATAAACTCATGAGCAACATGACACATAACCTCTTGGAGAGAATGATTTAACACATATGAACCTATCTTAAGAAAATCTATATATATAAGTGATGACCATGCTTAGGATGTCACTGTTATTGGTGCTATTAAAATAAAAATGTTTGATGGTACAATTTACTCAATTCAAGATGTACGACATGTCAAATGCGTGAAGAAGAATCTATTGTCTTTAAGACAAATAAATAGTCTTGGGTGTAAAACTCATGTTGATAATGAGATAACAAAGATAGTCAGAGACGTGCTTGTATTGATGAAGACAGAAAAAATTGGTGCTAATCTATTCATGCTTCAAAAGGGAACACTACAAAAAGTGGATATGTGTGTCGCATTAAACAGAGAAGAGTCAGTAATGATGTGGCGACCCATAGTAGGCCATTGTTAGAACAAGGTTTGAAGATTCTCTTTGAACGAAAGTTACCTCTAGGGCTCAAATCTATGAACTTACTATTGTATGAGCATTGTGTTATATATAAGCAGTATAGATTGAAGTTCAGCAGATCTAATGACATAAGTAAAAGCTTCCTAGACATAGTTCATTCTGATGTTTGGGAATCACTAAAATTATCCTAATGAGGTTCAAAGTACTTCGTGTCTTTCATTAGTGATTACTCCATGAGATGTTAGGTATACACGATTAATAAAAATTCAGATGTTTTTCTAGTGTTCAAGGAATTCAAAGTACAAGTTGAACTTAAATTAGGGAAAAAGATCAAATACTTGAGGACAGATAATAGTGGAGAGTATTTACATTAATATATACTGCTCAATAGAATGGAGTAGCAGAATGGATAAACAGGATTCTTACCGAGAGGATAAGAGATATATTGAGGACTACAAGTCTTCCTAACTTATTTTGGGCAGAAGCAACCAAAACAGCCTACTATATTATTAATCGATCTATATCAACAAATATTGAGTTAAAGACACTGATGGAGATATGGACAAAAAAACCAGCTGATTACTCTTATCTGAATCAATTTGGATGTCCTGTGTATATGATGTACAATACTCAAAAAATGATAAAACTCGATCTAAAATGCAGAAGGTATATCTTCTTGGGGTATGCTGATAGAGTGAAGGGGTATTATCTATGAGATTCTACTGTTTACAAGATTGTCATCAGTAAAGATGTTGTCTTTATAGAAGATCAACTGCAAATAAGAAATGAGGGTGAGCATTATGAAGGAAAAGTTAGAGATTGTATCGGTATATATGGAAAATAATCCAGAAGATTCAGATTTTTCAGAAACAGCACCAGAGCATAAGGAACAAGAACCAGTTGAGTTTGAGGCTCTAGAAGTTCTTTGATCCACTCAAGATAGACTATCACCGACTTGGTGCTTAAAGTATGTTATAGAGATTAATGTTGCATATTGTCTTCTAAAAAATGATAGAGAGCCATAAAGTTTCTATAAAGCTTTGTGAATGACAGCAGTACAAGAAGGAATTGAAGTTGCACACAAGAATAAGATATAGGAACTTGTACCAGTATTATATAGAAGAAAAATTATTCAAAATAAATAGGTCTACAAGATCAAACATGATGGCAATGACCAAGTGAAGTGGCATCATGCAAGATTAATGGTAAAATGACATACTAAAAAAGAAGGCATTGGCTTTAACGAGATATTTTCTTCGGTGGTTCAACTTATGGTAGTCAGAGCATTCATGGCAATGTGTGCAACATTTGTCCTACATCTAGAACAGTTGATTGTGAAGACTATAGTTCTTCAAGGAGAACTTGAATAAAAAATTTATATGCTCCAATTAGAGGTTTTGCTGAAACAGGCAAAGAGAACTTGTTTTATAGGTTGAACAAATCTCTATATGGTTTCAAAAAGGTGTTGGTATAGAATTTATTGTCAAGGGCTACGTGGATTTAGATTATGCAGCTGAACTTGATAAAATGAAATCCACTACTAGCTATATATTTACACTTGCGGGAGCAGTTGTAAGCTAGGTTTTGAAACTGCATACCATTATGGTTTTATCTGCTGCGTAAGTAGGATACATGGCAGCTATATAAGCTTGCAAGAAAGATATTTGGATAAAAAGGTTAATGTAGGAGTTTAGGCACAAACAATAAAAAATTTATGTATTTTGTGACAGTTAGAGTGCCTTGCACATAGCAATTGAATATAGCCTTTTATTCTAGAACAAAGTACATAAGGGTATAATATCACTTCATTCAAGAACCAGTAGAAGATGGAAGTGTAGATTTATAGAAAATCCATACTAAAGAAAACCAAACAGATGTTTTGATCAAACCAATCAATGCTGATAAGTTTGTATGCAGCAGATCCTTTTGTGATCTTGCAGAGACGTAAGCAACAAGAAAATTGCAAAGCAGAAAGAATATTGTAGAGATTGATTAGTTTTCAATTAAATCTCCAAGTAGGAGAATATCAAAGTAGGAGAAAAATATATATATTATTTTAATTCTAATATTTTTCTATAAATAATAAGGAGTATTGGAGCTATGTGCATCCAATTTTGTGAAAAGAAAAATAGTGTTGTGAGTTGAGATTCAAGAGTTCTAGTATTCTTGTGTATCTAGGATTTGAGAGGCTAGATGTATTGGGGTTTTGAAAAGTGATCAAAAATATTATAATACTTGTAATCTTCATATCTCTAGTAGAATATTTTTCTTCTATCTTTATCTACGGATGTAGCCTAAAAGCAGAACCACATAAATTAAAACAAGACTATTTCAAGCTCTAATGAAAAAGTAATTTCATATAGAAATATCATCTAAGTGTTATGTTTAATGAACAACTTGGATCGTAAGTTTAAGATATCAATTCTAAGTTGAACATAAAATAATTCGATCAATAATTCCAAGAGAAATGACATTCAATTAAGAAATTAAGAAACACATTATTTATTGTTTAATTATCTTTTTTATTAATAAGGAAAATTGATAAGTCACCTTGGGACCAAGTGGGCCTCTATACCACATTGGAGTATCACCGGTGCCACAATTATAATTGGTGCATCTTTTGTTAAGATCAATGATGCTCCCCACACGCAGCCTCCTCGTGCCCATTGTTCTCCTTCTAGCTGGAGCTGCAGTTGATGATGACCCCTTCTCTCCTTCAGCTCTCCAAGGCGGAATGTCCAGCAGTGTGTAATCATTCATTAGTAGTAGTGCTGCTGTAAGATGATGATTGTGTTTAGGATTTATATTGAAGTTGTTGACGTTATTCTTATTGTGAGGATAGTAGATAGGAAGTGGCGGTGACCCCATTGACGTGGAGCCTTGAAATGGGATTAAGTCGTACTTATTATTATCATTGGAGTACAGATATTGTTCATTGCCATGGCTCTTATCAATGAAGTTCGATGGTGGTCAAGCGAATTCACTGGGATTGAGGCCTTGTCTAATGTTGTTTGTCGTATTCATTCCCGGCACATATATATAATAAAGAACCACATTATTATATAAAAGACACACTGTTCTTTCAGTAAATTAACTAATTCTCTTTTAGTAATTTAAATTCATAAAAATTTCCTTATTGATATAAAGATTCTGTTAACTTTTAATTCTTTTGTGTGTTATACTATTTTACTCCTAAAATTAAACTTAATTTTTTTTTTTGTTACAAAAGGACTCCTAAATAGAGCTAAAACATTACTAGATGAAGGTGGGAAACTCCATACATATCTTAAAAAAGAAACGGATTGATACCCGTGGGGAGAGTAATGAAATTATGAAGGTCAACAAGGAGATGGGAAGCGTAATTCGCTAGGTAGTCGGTAGTAAAATTCGTCTCTCTATAGATGTAACATATGCATTTTTTTTTTATTATGTATGCTATTATTTAAAACAGAAAGGGGTATATTGGTATTTTGTGTGTATAAGGAGACGGGAAATGGGGGGAAACACAGAAGAGCAACATCGAGAGAGAGAGAGCAGATCTGACGCGAATTTTCATCCGGTCGTAACTTTCTATTCCTGCCATCTTACCGGTCGAGCAAGGTATCAAACAGAAGCTTGTGAACATGCTGCTGGAAACCGCTCGGAGTGCCGCTGGGGAAGCTCGAAACTTCCCAGGTTTATCACGTACGAGCGCCGCCGATTCTGTCCTTCTTTGTCCGTGCCACCAGTTGGAAAAGGTTCTCCACCTCACCATCTTCCTCTCCTAACCAGCCATTGCCATCGAGGAGGTCAATTTGCCGCTGATCGACCACCCGAAGAGCCGTGGCTGAGAAGGCTCGATCCAGCGCCACTGCAGCGTATCGAAGCTCCTCACCACCACCTTTGGACTCAGGGCAATCAGTCGGAGCTTGTCTGACCATCCCGATCGCCGTTGGTTGACATTGACTTCTGTTGACCGTTAAGGGCATTTCGATAATTTCATAATTCAGCAAAATTGCATAATTTTTGAATGTTCGGGGTGCTTAAGTAATTCTAAAAATTTAATAGTTTGTTCATTTATGAATTTAAAGGATTTCGACAAGTATAATTTTGAATTTTATTAGCAAATTACAGATACAGGGTTAGTACAGTAAGCTGAGAAACTTGAGAGTTGAGATGTCTGGACGAATGTTTACTTTAAGCTTTATTTTTGTGACGTTAGTTCGAATTATAAATACGGGAAGTATTTGTATCGTTTTTTTAACATAGGTGGATCTGCGGGCGAAAATCTACATGCGGACTTGGGCGATAGCCGAGTCTGAGCTTTATCACTGTGAGTGGAATGTAATTTTCTATTGAATAGTACGAATAATACATAGTTATACATCAACTAGCAAGAAGAAAAGAAGAAAGAAATTTTCTAGCACTGCCCATGCATTTCGTTCATGAAAAGCCAAACGTTTAGTGGTTGCTGTTGATCACCAGACAAAAGAGGATGCGACTTTGTCGCGTTATCTGGAACAATTGGATTTTTATTGATATATAATCAAAGATTTGTTATTTTTATATAGTAAAACTTGTTCGTGAAATAAGTATTTTAATTTTTTTCATTTAATAGTTCTCCAAAATGAATGTTCTATATGTATGAACACTTTGTTAAGCTATATATATATATATATATATATATATATATATATATATATATTCATTTATGTTCCGTATCGACTTTGAATTTGTAAAAGAGATGATTGATTTCGAGCATGATTTGAATTGTATATATGTTGATTTTAGTATGAAAAATCATGAAGTAAGTACCCCATTCCCTCCATAAATCAGAGATGTGATATGAGACATAGATAATATAAAAAATTTTATATATATTCATTTGTTAGTGTATATAATCATCCCATTTTGGAATTATACTAGAGTTGTGACATACGAATTAGGAAACATGTATATAGACCTGATTTATGGTATAAAATTTTTTTGATACCCTGAAACTGTTTTGAGAGTACTATTGGATATTTTACTTAATGAGACTGGTTGAAGTAGTCTGATGCATATTAAATTATTTTGGGAGTGCTTATGTTATAATTTCAGGTTTTGGAATGTTATATGTTTAGGGGAGGTTCTGTCAAAATTTTCGGTAGAATTCTCATTAATAAGATTTTAATAGTTGAGTTCAGCTGCTTGAGATAGGCTCGCCTCTACAAATGGGGTGGGTCATTTCAATAGATTTTCTTAATATTAATGTGCCAACTCTTTTGTATGAACTCCTTAATTGACCTTATTATCAGAAAATACTCGTTAGTCACCTCCAAGGAATTATTCAGCATCTGCACCACGCATAAACTATCAACTTCAACAAGCAACCAGTGTACACCATAGCTCCATGCCATCTACAATTTTTTTTTATTGATTAATAAATTCACTTTAATTATACCTCTGATTTTGTGGGTAAAACAGGAAAAAAATATAAGAAAGTTAAAAGCAACGTTAATCTTTTTAATAACAAGGAGTTTTGTGTGTCTTGAAACATGAGGACTAAAATGATTAATCTTGACAAACAATGTAGTGATTTCAAACAACTTCTCATAATTATTTTACTTACTGTAGTTGCTTAAAAAGGCATTAATAACTTGCAATCTTGCATATATATGGTGGACAGTCAAACTTATCTACTAATATCAAATATGCAAAATAACAATAAAGATTACTTTGTTTGCATACCATAAGTTCGTGTTTGACGAGATTTTACAAGAAAGTTACCATAACAATGATAATGAAGAGATTTGAAAGTTATTTTTTGCAAAAATTAAATAAAATAAGATCTTTATAAGAAGCCACAATCTTATTGTGGATCCTCATGTATATGTAACGAAGCATATCTTTGTGCACAGTCAATGACCAACAATTTATTAAACTTTGATTCGTAACTAAATTGTAAAAATATTATAGTTTCTCTATTGGTTTATCGATTAAGTACGAGGAATAAACAGGAAATATTTGGTTTATGCTCAATTTTCCACTAATGGCTATGCAAATTAAATTTATGCATGTAATTAAAAATTTTGACAATATATTTGGATCAATCTAATCAAGAAATCAATTACCTATTATTTTCTTTTTCTTTCTAATTTTTAAAAGAAATCTCATTATTCTAAATACATTTAATTTTAAATAATAGAATGAAAAAATTACCTCATGAGAATTAAGTGCATTGATGTTCAAGTTGGCATGATGCGAGGTTGATCAAAATGACAAAGATGTTGATTTTCATGTTCACTACTATTAGGAACCCTAATTTTAGGGTTAGAATAATTTTGTTTCCAGCATTTGGAGATCATAGCCATTCAAGTTTGATGCTGCTGGTTGATTGAACCACTAAGAATCCATTGTAGATGAAATGATTAATTTCTTTGTTTTCTGTAAACCAAAGGAAGAGAGAGAAATAAAGTTAATTAATAATTTGGTCATGCATGAAATGCACGAAATTGATGAAGCACTTAATGTTGGGATTATGTGCTCTTTAAAGCATATTGATTTTTTTATTAATAAAATATTTCAAGTATTTATTCAGATATTTTGAATTGCATTAATATTTTGAGTAAAGTCCATTTAATCATATTATATGTATTTATGCGATCATCATGTGGATTTGCAGAAGACATAAATACAAGTTATCTTATCATTAAATAAATTAAGTTCGCAGTTGATAAATAAAGTTGGGCACTTTATTTAGGTATAGACTGTAATAAATTCATTGAGTGATTTGTCTTAATCATGTATGAATTTATTGATGTAGTATGTCTACATTGAATTGGATCACATATGAGATTTAATTAACCTAGTAATAACTGTCAGACTTATTAAATCTCATAGGCATTGATTTACTGTAATCTTAATCTTGAGTTAGTTATGATTTCATGATTATAATTGTTATTTCAATTGAGTTACCAATGGGCATGACATACATATGTAGTCTAGATTACTCGGTATTTTGGTGGGAGCAATTACGAGTATTGAAATTATAGATTAACAATATAGAATTTGTACGACACATCTCTTTATGGGTTTTCAGTACTTGATCATAGAATTCTTTGGCCAGAGTGTCTCAAAATAAATAAGTACGTTGAAATGATCATTAAAGAAAACCAGTAAGTATCAAGGAACAAGATGTAATTAAATTGATTGGACAGTTGAGATATCAATTTAAATTAACGATGTGATACAAAGGATTATGCAGTAAAGAAATTAATGTGGCTTGGGCGAATTATATTCGAGCATACAATTATGGAGGTCAGTTCCAATCTTATAGTGGAGTAGAATTGGAATTAAATAATTATATTTGTTTAATTACAAATTTAATTATTGTAGCCACTATTGTATGTTCCCCGGGTTAGCTCATTTAATTGACAACACCATCATTAGACCCAAAAGCAAGAGAAACTGGCATATTAGATGAAAATCATAATTATAATATTTGTTAAGGTCTAGTATGTTATATTCAAGTGTAAATGGGGGCTTGTAATATTTTACAAGGTGGTCTCCTAGTTAGTTACACATTCCTTCCACTTTTAGGTAAGTGAAGAGATAGTTAAAAGAGGAATTCTATTTTAAATAGAAATCCTAATCCTAACATACTAGGGTTTTTCATAAGATATTATAAAAAGGGTATTATTCTCTTGATTGTGAGAGAAGGAGAACCCCAGAGATTTTATGAAAAATAAAGAAGGCATTTAAGAGGAGCCAGTTACAATTGGGGAGTGATCAAACAGACGCCCACATGTCCAGTGTTGATCAAACTTGAGTCATAGCCTGGAAGATCGTTTGGAGGCGGATCTACAACTCTTAATTGTTCATCTTCTCAAAATATCAAGGTATGAATTTCTAGATTACTTAATTATTATATGTTGTATGAGATCGGTCCTAAAAGGTTTTAATTGAAAAATTGAAAAATCTAGTTTTATTCCCTACACTTAATAGATAACAAAATGACTTGTAAGATTGACAGATATGCTATAGGTACACATATTTTGTATGTGATAAGATAACAAAAATCATCATTAGATGAGAAAATTTGGACAGATTTAATAATAATATTCTTAATTCATATATCGATTCCATTTTTTTTTTTTTTGCCATTGAGATCTAGTTATAGATTTGATTTGGACATCAATGGCCAAAAATATAATAATAAATACATTAACAATATAAACATTATTAACCTTTTATTCATAAAAGATCAAAAAGGAAAACTTTACATAAATTGGAAAAAAAAGCTTGGAAGCTTAATTTGGTGACATATAAACCCTGGACCTATTGGTTCGAATCCCAGAAGCTGGAATTTTTCAACAAAGTTTATTTTTGTAAACCGTTAACCTATTAGTTCTAATCTAATAGGACCGAATTCTTTAATAAAGATTTAATTGTGTTACGAAGGTTCATCCAAGAGGGAAAAAAAAAAAAAAGAGATCTTAAGATCTCAATTAAGCTTGGGGACTCAATAAACTGAAAAAAAAAGGTCAACAATATTGAACATAGAGCATCGTCTCCAGATCCACTCAAAAGGATAAAAAAGAAAAATAACAAGAAATAAGAAAATATGATTCATAAAATGAAGTAACATATGAAAGGATAACGACCCACTAAAAAAATTGAGCTTTCTCTACAACAACGTTATCAGATGATAAATTAAAGAAAAAATAAAAAGAAAAGAAGAGAAAAAATTTCTTTCTTTTTTTCGGAGGTTGTTCTTGAACATATACGCATATTATATGCAGTAGGCTTAAGAAACACACAATCTATGTAATAACTTTTCTCATACCATCAAGATTTTTAGAAAAGTAAAATAAAACATGATTATCTAGAAGGAGGTACTGAGCATTATTCTCATAACTGAGATATTATCATATATCCATGAGCATATAAAAATTATAGAAAAAAATAATGAAAGAGAGAGGGTACAACTAGCTGCTTGCAAAATGTAGTCTATGTTTCAATAAAAATGAGGGGCCAAAACCCAATTTATAGAGATTTAAAGGAATGGTGTATTTTTATATGGAAAGTATCAAATCTTTGGACAATTTTCAGAATGTTCTCATGGTATATAAAACTTAGGTTTTATTTGGTATTAAGGTGTTATAAATTTCCAGTTACAACTAATATATAAATAATAATATTTGCGAAATAAGAGTTAATAATATATAATAAATATGACTTTTAAATAATAATTTTTCCAAAAATAATAACAATCATATAGGTTTTTCATCTTAGAAGTGATGAATCAAAACAACTTAGGTAGTGTTTTTTCTTTTATCTGAAATCTGAATGAGTTTGAATGCATATGTCTAAAAAATATATTAGTTTTTTATTCTTTGACGTCTGAATATAAGTGGTAAGTTGTTTGTTTTAAAAGTTAAAACATCTTAATTCTAATATTTTTTCACTTATGATCTTGAAAATGTTATATATATTTTAAGCTTAAATAAATATATATTTATAATGTTTTCTAGTACAATAGTTTTTATATGTTATAAATGTTTATAAGGTAACAATTTGATATATAATTTATGAAAAATAATTTTGATAGCATTAATTTTTTATAATATAACAAAATATTTATACATGGAAAATTTTTATTTAATAATAATTCAAATTCAATGTGTATTAAGTATTTAATACCAAATACAATTTAAGATCAAGTGATATTCTAATATAATATCTAATAGTTATATAGAAAATAAATACATTGAATAAGATTATTTGTGAGAAAAATAATAATTTTTTATTCATAAATTTTATCATTCAGATAAAACTAGGAAATTTATTTTTTCCATTCAGATGAAAATTTCTTACAATAAAACTTCATATGCAAAAACAAACAAACTAAAATATCAAAACATCTTAAATTAAGCAAAATTAAGACTTCAAATAAAGAAAAACAACAGTTTCCAAGCAACAATAGTTAGTATTTATCAAACACTTTAGTACTACCAAACCTTAATTAAAAATAAGAGCTCAGTGAGTGATCATCTAATAATATATGAATACCAAAGGTTAATAGTTCACATGTATTAGTTTTTACGAAACATATGAAATCTATATAAGATTTTAAAGATTAATTAATAAAAAATATATGTACTCCACGATCTAATGATGATCACAAATATTGATGTAAGAAATACATATAAAATCTATCTCGGCTCGGAATAACTTCCTAAATACATTTATTTTTGTGATAATTTGATTTTTAAGTTATAAAACAGCTGAATTTTTTTTTTTTTTTGTTTGTTAGAATTTTGATGCAGTCTTCTTCTAATGCTTGAGCTCAGGCAACTTGAAAAATGATTTGGCATAATTTTTGAAATCGCTGAATGTGCTTTTTTTAAATTGTTTTCTTGCAGTTAATTAATTAAAAAAGACTTTTCTTTTAAAAAAAAGATTCACTTTTTAAGCATATTCGCAGTTTTAAATTAATGCTACTTTCACTTCTAATATTTGGTCAGTGTATTGTTACCGTTACTTTATAAGGTTGCTCAATTTGAGAGACCTATTTATGGCCTAAAGATAGCTTTTTGGAAGAAAACCAAATTGATTTACGGAGAAATTTTTTTTTTTTTTGTCAAACTCATTTTGGGCCTAAAACTGAAGGCTGTAGTACATGATTTTAGGCCTCTAAAGGGTGAAATCAGAATCTCGAACTGGTTTCTTGCACGCATATAAATATTGTTGGAACTAGTGCATAAAGAAAAATGGGAGTCCATTTCGAGCCCTAGAACAATTTTTAAGGAATTTTCAACATTCATTTTTAGAAAAATCAAAGGAAATTCCCAAATAATTAGGAAACCTTTTCAAAATGATGTGAAAATCATTGAGTGGCATCGTAATAGTCCAAAGAAGGTTTTGTTGGAAGAAAATCAAATTGGTTTTTGAAGAAAGACCTAATTTTTCTTATAAATGCAAGTAATTACTACAGAGTTGATTTTCTCTTAGGACGGGATTAGATGGATCCCAACTCCATAGTATGCAAGTGTATACGGGCCCTGCTTCTGTGACTACTCTTTAAATGACGTTGTTGTTACCACGTCAGCTGCAGCAAAGATTCCGCCACATTATCAAAAAGTCCAGCAAATCGCCACTCAACCTCCGGTAATGCTGATATTGAAATAGTGAGGCTATTGGCATCCCTTTATTTTTCTTACAAAATCCTACTTCAAATAAAATTATATTTAAAAACAATAATAGTAAAACAAACTTAATTTTTTTCAATAAATTACTTAAATCCATAATTAATTTACATTTTTGGACTCCTGGTTATAGTCCAACCAACCTTGCCTCCCCGAGCTACAACCCAACCACTAAAAGTTACAGCCCCACTTCTTCCAGTTACACTATAACTTCACCAAGCTACATCCCACAATTCCAGCTTACACCGTCAATTACTTTTTTCTTTTTTGGCAAAACAGCCTCAATCAGTCCCTAAACAACTTGTAAAACTCCATTTTAACGTAGAAACATGTTTACTATAATCAAATATTTGCAATCACTATTTATCTTTCTCTGAAATACTTTACCGTGAGCTTTAATGATGGAGTGGCATAGCAGATGCAGATGACTAAACGAACGCGATTAGCTTACGCTTTAATCGAAGTATGATTAAATTCATTCTAATCCAAAAATTCAATAAGATTTTTAGTAACGCAAAAAATGAGAATAGATGACACTTTAATCCAAATGAGTTTACAAGAGATATTTTGATATATAATCCTAAAAGAATTATAAAAGAAATTTTATTGAATATTTAAAGTTGAAGTTGTGAAAATAATTACAAGATTTCTCTATTTATAATAGAATAAATTTACTTCCCTATGTTAACTTAAAAAGGAAAACTAAATCATAATTAGAATAAAAATTAAATACTAAGACACATTTCCTATTTGACTATAATTAAAATAGAAAATAAAATTCTAAAATCCTAAAATAACTAATATAATGTCCTACATCATCTCCCCCTCTTAAAAGAAATTTATCATCGAGTTTAAATACAGTCTGAAGGATGAAACTTTTAGAGTAGGAGTAAGTAATCATGTAATTCAAACTTGCTTTCTTTCTCATCCATTTTTCTCAAAACTTTGAAGAATCCATACTTCAACAATTTCTCTCATTTATACATTCTTCTAGGTGCTGAACTTCCAAGAATGAACAACAATCAAATAACTCTATTCTTTCGAGTCTTGGGGGTGGGGAGGGGGTAAAAACTCTTTGGGCTTGCCCACCCCCCCCTTTAAAAAAAAAAAAAAAAATAACTCTATTCTTTCGGTAATTGTCCCTTAATGAACTCTCTAATAAATTTCATCTTTCAATCAAATCTTCTTCAAGCATAAACTTCTTGTCTTCAATATGAATAGGTAGAATCATTTCAATCACTCCAACTTCTTCAACTTTATTTTTCTCATCATCTTCAACACTTGTTTTGTTCTCTAAGGAAACATCATGCACATTCTTGCACAAATTATCAGATTGAAGCTTTAAATTAATAACAAATTGTACATTTTCTTTTGTCATCTCAAGTGAGTCTTTTTCAACTATTTTCTCACAATTAACTCTCTCTTTCTTTTCTCTCTTAATGATATTGCTCCATCGCTGCTAATCTCGGGTTGCAAAATTTCTCAAACTCTTGCAAGACTGCTTCTCTGACTATTTGCCTGATAGCCTCTGCAGACAGTGCCTGCATCCCTTGATCATCATATTTGTGACGTTTGTATGCAGATAAGTCCGTCATATGAGAATTTAGTGGGTATGGATAATAATTTTTCATTTATTGTCAAGTTTTCACACAATAGCAAAATCGTAAATAATGCTCAACTTTCAAGTTTGGTATGGTCGGCGGCCGATGGTTATGATTTAGCGTGAGGTCGGATCTAAAAAATTTTATGGTGAGGAACACGATGGTGGTCATGGTTTGGCCAGATTTATGGCTTTCTAGACAAAAACTTAACTTGAAATTACGATGGGTTATGCTGGTTGGGGGGACGAAGGACGTTCGATGGTTATGGCCGACAATAAAAGTGGTTGATAGGGGCAAAGCTAGTGTTGAACGGTTGCATGTTTTGGTTGGGGCTTGGTCAGCAATAGTTGACGAGTCAAATAGAGGCAACGATTGGTGGCTAGGGTGGCTGTAAGTAGTGGCGACTATGGTGGTATAGGATGGAGGCTATGGTTTTAAGTTTTGGAAATTTTTGATTTGTTTTTTTTTTTTTTCACTGGTAGATTTGGTAGGGATGGATATTGATACTCAAGAAAGCTGTGCAATTCTCACAGAACCTCTCTCATACTAATTGATGAAACGGAAGTGTAAAGGTTATTATTAGAGAAACAAAATTTTCTGAATAATGCAAATTTTATTGAAAAAACTAATGTTTTGAATTCCTTTTATAACAAAACTAAATATATCAAATTTACCAAAATAGGCAAACCCGAATTATTATTTTATTATAAAATTCTCTTATCCGAAATAAGAAAGAAAAAAATGGAATCCAAATCCGAATTGTAAAAAGAAAAAGATAAAATTCCTATAAGAATCAAGAAAAATAGAAAAAATATCCTAAAACTTAAAAACAACCAAGAAAGAAAGGAAATTTTCGGGCCGATCATAGAATAAAACGACTTTGGCATTCTGAGTATTATTCGTATCATTGCAAACTTCAAAACGGTATATTATATGCTGAAAACAGATACATGTAGTCAAAGTTTTGCCCTCTAAAAAATACTTTACTTGCGACACACAACACCCTACATCATTTAAATTTTTTATTATGCTCTTTCTCATCACCTTTCATTGCCATGTCATCTTCTCTATATGTTTGCCCGTTTTATTCAAATATAGCGGTAGATGAGTTTAGCTTTTGCTCCATTAGCTTTAGTGATTTTAATTTATGGCTTATGAGTCCAGTTAGTTCGATTGTTAAATTTTGGATTTGATAAATAGTTACTTTTTCAAACTTCACTTCTTACATTTTTTTTACAAAATGACGATCGTATCTCTATTACTGGAAAAAAATGGTGTTAATTCTAAGTAAATCCATCGCCTTACTAGAGCCAAGCTTTCTATCAGAGATCACGGGGTTGATCCCAACATATTAAGGAACATTGACCTTGAGGGTACATTCGATTAGATCAACCAAGCTAGTTGTTACGGGCCGCTCAAGTTCACCACCAAAGAGAGCCAATTTACGCACACGGGTTCATTTAGTATGGATACACCCAATGGCGGGATGTACTTAGAAGTGGGTTGCGCTCAGAAATAGACCACCCCACATAACTAGCCAGCAGTGATGCGCTCAGTACGGATGCACTTAGCAATTGGGCTGTCACAAGGCCAGTGCACTTAGCAAGCCCGGCCAGTTATTTATAAAATTGTACCATCCTCCAGACCGAGAAACTACCATGCTTATCCTTATCACTATATTATCCTATCCATATCTTTATCCTTATCCTTATCTAGATAGTTACTTATACAAATTTAATTGTATAACTTGTATGGATAACTCTAGAACTAAGAAAGCCACATTATAAATTAGGGTTAGCACCCACCACTCTAGGCATCTCCAAACATCCCCAAATATCTCCAATACTCCAAACACCCACACACACACATAGCACACAAATATGTGTAAAGCTCTTTTGTAACCTCTTTTGTAAATAACAAAATCACATATTGGCCATATTGCTCTTTTCTTCTCTCTAGCACTCTTGTAAGTCTCTTTGCATAGCTAGCACGAGAAGTTCATTAGGCTTACTTAGTAACTTTATGCTAGAAGTTGTCTAAGTGCCACATGGGTTACTGCTTAGTCATTCATCCCGTAACAAGTGGTATCAGAGTCAAGGTTTTGCACCCATGCAACCTAACTCATATCTAAAGCTATGAAAAATCTTCCTAGCACAACTCAAGAGGGAGTTGTTGGTGTGGAAGCTCTGCCGGAGCCTACCTATGGCCGCGAGAAGGGTCGCACACAGCCCAAGTCTCGTGGTAAGTCCAAGGCTCATTTCGTAGATGCCTTGAAGCCTCGTGTCAACACGCTCAAAACATCGATGTCCATGGCCCAGGACACCCTTCACAATTTGGAGATCAGAGTGGATGGTCTTGAGGGTGAATATGCCGACTTTATGGTAGCCACTAAGGCCCTCGTGCAATATCAAAGCAACACCCTTTAAGGGGAGTTTTGAGCATTGCACGAAGAGTTACTAAAACTCTGTAGTTTCGTGCAAGACGAACTGCGTACTATCCGTGTAGAAGTATAAGAAGTACGCTTGGACTGGGCATGGCACAAGCGCACACTCTCTGCTAGCCCAGCTTCTACAAGCACGAGTGATACGCGACGTATTGACGTGCTAAAGCCTAACACCTACAATGGCACACGTAATGCCACCATCGTAGATAACTTTTTATCTAGACCAATATTTTGATGCCATAGGCGTGCGAGACGAGGCATCGAAAGTAGGTACAACACTCATGTTCCTACGAGGCGCCGCACAATTATAGTGGCAGCGAAAGCATGGTGACATGGGCAAGGGAATTTACGCCATCATTACATGGGCAGATTTTCAACAAGAACTCTGGAATAACTTTGCCCCAAGCAATGCCGAGAAAGAAGTAAGAGTGCGCTTTCATCGGCTCAAGCAACGGGTAGTTTTCATGACTACATCAACGAGTTCATTACCCTTATGCTAGATATCAACGACATATCCAATAAGGACTCCCTCTTCTATTTTTAAGACAGCCTTAAAGATTGGGCTAAAGCAGAGTTGGATAGGTGTGGCGTACAATCTCTTAATGATGCCATCGTCATTGCGGAATCACTCGTCGACTACTTCGCCCAAGCCGAAGACAAAAGGCCGAACTAAGGCAAAGGTGAGGGAGAGGGTTATAAGGACAAAGGCCACAACCGTAAGGAGTGGGGGGAGAAAAAGCCTCATAGCAATAAAAACGAGCAAGGTTAAGCGGATGGAAAGAAAGATACACCTAAGCCTCGCAGCCCATGTTTCATTTGCAATGGTCCGCATTTAGTATATGACTGTCTGGATAAGAAGTCGCTTAATGCCCTTGCTGCACAACTTAAGGACCAAAATTCGCCCACGAGAGAGGAACCCCAACCCAGCATGGGTATCCTCCAGTGCCTCGTTGCACTCAAGAGCCAATCGCTTACACAAGCGAAAAAAGGACACATGTATGTGAGAGCAAACATCAACAATAAAACAATGCATGCGTTATTAGATGCCGAAGCCACGCACAACTTCATAACTAAAGATGAGGCCAAGTGGCTATTCCTCAAGACAATGAAGGAATGAGGCATAATCAAGGCGGTAAACTCACCTGCCCAATCTATTGCGAGCACCGTACAATGCGTGCACGTAGTAATCGGGACATGGAGCGAAAAGCTTGATTTCTCTATCGTGCTTATGGATGATTACAAGATGGTCCTTGGCATGGAATTCTTCGACAAAGTCTCTGCCTTCCCACTACCAGCCATGAACTCCCTAAGCATCGTTGACGGGAATAAAGCTTGCATGGTTTCTATCGAGTATACCAAGATCGGAGAAAGGATGCTCTTGGCCATGCAATTCAAGAAGGCTTTTAAGAAGGACCCCAGTGTCTTGGTCTCCATTCGCGAGCTCAAAGATGGGGAAGATTTCGTAAGTACCCTAAGCCAAGTCCCATCATAAATACAAGCTGTCCTCGATGAGTTCAAGGAAGTCATGCCTCCGAAGCTTCCAAAGAAGCTCCCACCTAGGAAAGAGGTAAATCACGAGATAGAGTGGGAACAAGACGCTAAACCTCCAGCCTTGGTGCCTTATCGTATGACGCCACCTGAACTTAAAGAGTTACGGAGACAACTTACAGATTTATTGGATACCGAATATATCAGCCCAAGTTAACAAGACAAGACAGATCGGCAACTTTAAGTGGGGCTGTTAGAACCCCTACCTCTAGCATCAAAACCATGGGAAAGCGTATCCATGGATTTTATTTCTGCCCTACCAAGGTCCGAAGGTTGTGGAAGCATTATGGTCATCGTCGATCGTTATAGTAAATATGCAACCTTTATCGTTGCGCCATCCAATTGTAAAGTGGATGAAGCTGCTCGACTCTTCATCAATTATATTATGAAGCTATGGGGAGTACCGAAGAGCATTGTAAGTGATTGAGACCTACAATTCATAGGTCGCTAGGAATGAGCTATTCAAGATGTTGGGAACTGATCTCAAGTTCTCAACAAACTTCCACCCGCAAATGGATGGGTAGACCGAGCGCATTGATAGCCTACTCGAGATGTATCTAAGGCATTATGTAAGTGCTTACCAAAGAGATTGAGCAAAATTGCTTGAAGTTGCCCAATTTTCATACAATCTTCAGCGAAGCGAGGCCACGGGCAAAATTCCCTTCGAGATCATCATGGGATTTCAGCCTATGACACCTAATGCCATAGCCTTAACTTATGGGGGGAAAAGCCCAGCAGCTCACAAGCTCGTCCGCGAGTGGCTTGAAGAAGCGGATATCACGTGAGCATATGTCGAAAAAGTAGCACGCAAGATGAAAAAGTAGGCTGACACGAGGAAACACCACGTCGAATACAAAGAAGGTGACCAAGTGTTGATCAAGCTCCTACCTTAATAATTGAAGACACTGCGACAAGTGCACAAGGGGCTAGTAAGGAGATACGAAGGGCCTTTCAAAGTAGTGCGACGTGTGGGTAACGTCTCATATCAACTCTAACTTCCACCAAGACTCAAGATTCATCTGGTCTTCCATATGAGTCTACTCAAACCATATCACGAAAATACGAAAGATCCAAGCTGCGGAGAATCAAAAAGAGCCCCAACAGCCGTTATCACTTCGTGTGACAAGGATGTGGAATACATCATTGCCGATCGAGAGACTCGGAGAAGGAGCATGCCGGCATACAATGAGTACTTGGTCAAGTGGAGGAATCTCTCTGAAAGTGAAGTAACGTGGGAACGTAAATAAGACTTATGGTAATTCAAGGATCACATTAAAAAATAAAAGCGTGAAGACGCGACGAGGGCGTCGCTAGCATAGGTGGGGGAGGATTGTCATGGGCCGATCAAGTTCACCACCAAAGAGAGCCAATTTACACACACTGGTGTTAGGAAATTTATGAGAGAAGTAGAACCACAGCTAAATGAGATTGGAAGAAAAATAAAGAGCAATCACAAATTTGGACACTAGAAATTACATAGTTCGGCTTATAGCCTACATCCACGGGCAAAGACAGAAGGAAATAATTTTATTATACTGAAAAATAATAACTTCTCTCTATAACTAGCAGAAAACTATTCTCACTTCCCAATACCCCAATTACACCCAATACTAAGAGTACTTATTTAACTCTCAAAATTCTCTCTAATACAAGAGGAAATAAATTTTCTAGAATGATTGAAATGAGGGAAGAGGCTCTCAATTTATAGCAACATTTTGGCTACTATGCATGATTTATTTATTATTATTTTATTTTATTATATTATTTTATATTTTTTTTCTTTTCAAACACAGCACCATGTGCCGTGTTTGACAGTTGGGCACCGCCCATCTATAAGGGCAGTGGCGGTGCCCAACTTTGAAATTCTCCCACTTGGAGATTTGATTGAGAACCAATCAATCTCCATACCATCCTTTCTGATTTGCCATTGACATGTTGCTTACGTTTCTGCTAGGCCACAAGAGGAACTACTCCATGTAAACTTGTCAGTAATGATTGGCTTAGTCATAACATCTGCTAGGTTCTTCTTAGTATGGATTTTCTGTAAATCTACACTTCCATCTTCCACTACTTCTTGAACGAAGTGATATTGAACCCCTATATGTTTTGTCCTGGAATGAAAGGCTGGATTGTTTGCAATATGCAAAGTACTCTGACTGTCACAAAACACAGAAATTTTCTCTTGTTTGTGCCCGAGCTCCTTAAGTAACCTTTGTATCCAAATAGCTTCTTTGCATGCTTGTGTAGCTGCCATGTATTCTACCTCTGTCGTAGATAAAGCCACAACAGTCTGTAGTTTTGAAACCCAGCTTACAGCTCCTACTGCAAGTGTAAACACATAGCAAGTAGTGGATTTTCTTTTATCAAGGTCACCTGCGAAATCTGAATCCACGTAGCCTCTGACAGTAAATTCTGACCCTCCATAACATAATGCAACATCTGAGGTTCCTTTGATGTATCTTAGAATCCTCTTCATTGATTGCCAATGTTCTCCACCAGGATTCGCCATGTATCGACTAACTGATCCCACTGCTTGTGCAATGTCTGGTCTTGTAAAGATGATAGAGAACATCAAACTTCCCACTGCTGATGCATATGGTACTCGAGATATCTCCTTCCTCTCTGTTTCATTGCTAGGACACATACTTGAGGATAACTTGAAATTAACAAAAAGTGGGCTAAAAATTGGGTTACAATCTTGCATGTTGAAGCATCGCAAGATTTTCTTCAAGTAATTCTTCTGTGAAAGCCAAATCTTCCTGTTATTTATGTCTCGGTGAATTTGCATCCCTAGAATCTTGTTTGCTGGTCCCAAGTCCTTCATTTCAAACTCCCTAGCCAACTTTGCCTTTAATTCTTGGACTTAATCTTTGTTGGGGTCTGCGACCAACATGTCATCCACATATAACAGTAAAATGATAAAATTGCTACCCTCAAATCTCTTGTAATAAGCACAATGATTTGAACTGAGTCTGTTGTATCCAAGGCTCATGATGAAGGGATCAAATCTCTTATACCAACACCTCGACGCCTGTTTGAGACCAGTATAGAAATTTGTTCAATCTGCAAACCATGTTCTCCTTGCCTGTTTCAGCAAAACCTTCTGGTTGGAGCATATAAATCTCTTCTTAAAGTTCTCCATGAAGAAATACAGTTTTCACATCTAACTGTTCTAGATGTAGTTGAATGTAGTACACATTGCCAAGACTACTCTGACTGTTGTGAGTCTAACTACTGGAGAAAATATCTCATTAAAGTCAATACATTCTTTCTGAGCATATCCCTTTACCACCAATCTTACACGATACCGCTCCACTTGATTATTGCCATCACGTTTGATCTTGTAGATCCATTTGTTTCCAATGGCTTTTCTTCCATGTGGCAATGGCACAAGTTCCCATGTGTTGTTTTTGTATAGAGCTTCAATTTCTTCCTGCATTGCTGCCGTCCACAAAGTAACATCTGAGCTGTTTAAAGCTTCATGGAAAGTTGATGGCTCTCCATCCTCTGTTAAAAGACAATATGCAACATTGATCTCTATAACATACTCTGAGTGCCAAGTTGGTGGTCATCTCTCTCGAGTTAACCGACGAATTTCTAGAGCCTCAGACTCGACTGGTTCTTGTTCCTCGTGCTCTGGTGCTGCTTCAGAAGACTCTGAATCTTCCTGATTATTTTCTACATATATCGGTATAGTCTTTAACTTTTCTTTCACAGTACTATCATCCCCATCTTTCTTTTGTAGTTGATGTTCTACAAAGATAACATCTCTGCTGATGACAATCTTGTGGGCAGTGGGATCCCACAGACGATACCCCTTTACACCATCAGCATACCCCAAAAAGATACACTTCCTAGATTTTGGATCTAGCTTTGTTCTTTCTTGGGCATTATATATTACATATACAGGACATCCAAATGCATGTAAATGAGAGTAATTAGCTGGCTTACCTGTCCACATCTCCATTGGTGTTTTCAACTCAATAGCTGTTGATGGAGACCAATTTACCACATAATGAGCGGTTTTGGTCGCTTCACTTAAAGAGTTAGGCAGACCAGCAGTCCTCAACATAACTCTTATCCTCTCTGTAAGAGTTCTGTTCATCCGCTCCGCCACTCCATTTTGTTGAGGAGTGTATGCCGCTGTAAACTGCCTCTGAATATCTTCTTGCTTACAGTATGCAAGAAATGCACCATCTGTATACTCTCCGCCATTATCTGTTCTTAAGCACTTGATCTTTTTTCCGGATTCAAGTTCAACCCGCGCTTTGAATTCCTTGAATACTGGAAACACATCTGACTTTTTCTTGATTGGATACACCCAAAATCTCCTGGAGTAATCATCAATAAAAGTAACGAAGTATTTTGCACCTCTTTGGGATAAATTCGGTGATTCCCAAACATCAGAATGAACTAAGTCGAGAATGCATTTACTTTTAGCATGAGATCTGTTAAATTTCAATCTATGCTGCTTACTTGTAACACAATGCTCACAAAATGGTAAACTTACTGATTTGAGTCCCGGAAGTAGCTTTGGTTGAGAGAGAATCTTCAAACCTTGTTCAGACATGTAGCCAAGTCTGAGATGTCACATCATCGTTAACTCTTCTCCATTTGACGTGACACACACATCAGTTTCCTGTAGTGTTTCTCCTTGAAGCATGAATAGATTCGCACTGATCTTTTCTACCTTCATTAACACAAGTGCTCCTCTGAAAATTTTTATCATCCCATTTTCAATATGGACTTTGCACCCAAGACTATCTATTTGTCCCAAAGACAATAGTTTTTCTTCAGGCCTTTCACATATCGTACCTCTTGAATTGTGCGAACTGTATCATCATACATTTTTATTTTGACAGTACCAATACCAGCGATCTCCAAGGCATGATCATCGCCCATGTACACAGATCCTCCTAAGATTGGTTCGATATGTGTGGAACCATTCTCTCCGAGAGGTCATATGCCATGTTGCTCCTGAGTCTATAAGCCAGATGTCAGCTAACTGCTTTCTGCTTTCTGTAACAGTTGCTGCCTCGCTATAGAGAATTTCGCCATCATCCAAAGTACTAGCCACACAACCCTGAGCATTTGATGACTCAGGTGCTTTATTCTCTCTACTTTTCTGATTGCTCCAACACTCTTTTTTCATATGCCCTTTATTGCCATAATTGTAGCATTTCACATTCTTCTTACTTCTAGATTTTCATCTACCATGATTGTAACTTCCACTGGGGCCATGTTCTGTTGATCTCCCTCTCGTCACTAATAGTGCTTCTGCTTGCTGCGAATTTGCATGTCTATCTTCCTTGGTCTTGCCCCTGCTTTCCTCGTTTAAGATGAAGGCTGCAACATCATCGAAAACTAGACTGTCCGTCAGGTTATTGTTTGTCAGATTGATGATGAGTTGATCATACGAATCTGATAGACTTTGAAGTAGAAGCTCCGCACGTTCATTTTCCTCTATTTTGTGACCCAACGTTGTGAGTTGCGAAAATAGAGTCTTCAAGGTATTGATATGGTCGGTTACTGATGTAGATTCTACCATGCGAAGAGTATAGAGTCTCCTCTTTAAAAAGATCTTGTTGTGCAACGACTTAGCCTCGTACAATTTTGTGAGAGTATCTCATATTTCCTTCGCTGTCTTTTTCTCTGCCACACTAGATAACACCTCATCTGCAAGTGCTAAGTGTAGATCAGCAATTGCATTACCGTCTATCTCGTTCCACTTAGCATCATCAGTTACCTCTATGGGTCTTTCTCCAATTGCTGCCAAGTAATTGTTTTTCCTCAGAATAGCTTTCATCTTCATTTTCTACAACGAGAAATTGTTCCCATTGAACTTCTCAATCTCGTATTTTGCAGCCATTACTTTCACCACGAACTACCTTAGTTAGGATCGACTCTCACTGTTTCACGTGAACAGTACGTATACGTGAACAGTAACACGATTACAAAAAATGAAACCAATGCTCTGAGATTGGAAGAAAAATAAAGAGATTGGAAAAAAAATAAAGAGCAATCACAAATTTGGACACCAGAAATTACGTGGTTCGGCTTATAGCCTACATCCACAGGCAAAGACAGAAGGAAATAATTTTATTATACTGAAAAATAATAACTTCTCTCTATAACTATCAGAAAACTATTCTCACTTCCCAATACCCCAATTACACCCAATACTAAGAGTACTTATTTAACTCTCAAAATTCTCTCTAATACAAGAGGAAATAAATTTTATAGGATGATTGAAATGAGAGGCTCTCAATTTATAGCCACATTTTAGCTACTATGCATGATTTATTTATTATTATTTTATTTTATTATATTATTATTATTTTTTTCTTTTTAAACACGGCACTGTGTGCATGTTTGACAGTTGGGCACCGCCCATCTAGAAGGGCGATGGCGGTGCCCAACTTTGACAATTAGTTCACTTAGTACAGGTACACCCAATGGCGAAATGTACTTAGAAGTGGGTTACGCTAAAAAGTGGACCACCCCACACAACTAGCCAGCCGCGGTGTGCTCAATACGGATGCACTTAGCAATTGGGCTATCACAAGGCCAGTGCACTTAGAAAGCCCGGCCCGTTATCTACAAGATTCTACCATCCTCTATATCTAGAAACCACCATGCTTATCCTTATCCTTATTTTTATCCTTATCCTTATCTAGATAGTTACTTGTACAAATTTAATTGTATAACTTGTATAAATAACTCTAAAACTAAGAAAGCCACACTATAAATAGGGGTTAGTACCCACTATTCTAGTCATCTCCATACAGCCCCAAACATCTCCAATACTCCAAACATCAACACACACATATATCACACAAATATGTGTAAAACTCTCTTGTAAACTTCCTTGTGAATAATAAAATCACATATTGGCCATATTCTCTTTTCTTCTCTTTAGCACTCTTGCAAGTCTCTTTGCATAGCTAGCAACTTAGCAACTTTGTGCTAGAAGTTGTCTATGTGCCGCACGGGTTGCTACGTAGTCAGTCATCCCGCGACATAGTGCTATGGTTCGTTAGTTAACCGTAAATATTGGTTCCGGTTCTGGACATTTGATGAAGTCAGTGATATGATCATGCTTTTGTTTCATCTTCTTCCCTTTATGTTAGGACTAATTTGTTGTTATAGCCTTATTATTTGACATGTTCATTAAGAGTTTGTTTGTTAAATGTCTTTAAGTCTAAAATTTTATTAATTTCAAATTTTTTTTAAAATATATTTGTTTATTTTTTGTAACTTATGTCTGATTTTTAAATATTTACAATTGAATAAAAAAAGTAAACTTTTGTGACTTTTATTTGAATGAGAAATGTCTAAATGATCTCTGTAATAACTTATTTCTTAAACTATAAAATATAATCTATTTTTTCACTTTAACTTACAAGGACATAAATGTCAAATAATTAAGTTTAAGATATTTTTTATTATAAAAATAAATAAGATATCACTTATATTCAGATACTAAAAAATTTAAAAAAACTAGCATATCATTCAGATTTTCGTTTTCAGACCCATTCAAATTTCAAAAAAATCAAATCTATTCAGATTTCAAATAAAACAAAACGCCACCTAAGTTTTACTTTTCTGGATGCAAAAATTAGACATACTGCAGATGCACAAGAGTTAGTTTATTATTAAAATTTTTAGTATACTTGTTTCACGTGAGACTTTCTAGTCTACGTTTGCATATTTTTTAATTAACAGGTAGGATAATAGCATTGTTGCAAGCACAAGAAATCGATTTGTAACTTGAAAAAAATTGTTAATAAAACCGACAAAATAGCTAAAAAGCAAATAGTTCTAATACAAAACATAAAAGACATACTGCAGATGCACAAGAGTTAGTTTCTTATTAAAATTTTTAGTAAACTTATTTCACGTGAGACTTTCTAGTCTACGTTTGCATATTTTTTAATTAACAGGTAGAATAATAGCATTGTGACAAGCACAAGAAATCGATTTATAACTTGAAAAAAATTGTTTATAAAACCGACAAAATAGCTAAAAAGCAAATAGTTCTAATACAAAACATAAAAGCTAATTTCAATCCCATCTCACGAGTGAGGCATACTTTCGTACAAAATTGACAAAAATCAATAATTCCTTTAAGCAGTTTGGTTGTTAGAGTTCTGATCTCTATTTGACGTCTCTGTTTCTTTTGCCTTCCTTTTCTCCTCCTCCTGTCTGTACTTAATCCCGCAGGCATTGCAGAGAGTCTAAAAATGGGAAAATTCATAGGATTAAAAACACTATTTCATGCTGTAATTTACATTTATTGGGAAGAGGTATTATGTAAGTTTCAAGACTGGCTGTTCATGTTCCAAGTACAACGTATCAAAGTTTAAATTTGATGACTGCTCATAATTATTCTTTCTTAGACATATATATACATAATGAATAATTCTTATACATATACTATTACAAATAATGTGGCAGATAACGTCAGACTGTCCAGTCTATATTCGCATATTTTGTTAACAAGTAGAATAATAGCATTGCTGCAAGAACAATCTAGTCTATTACAAAAGATAACGTGACATTAGTAATAAGTGTAAATATTGGTGATGAGGATAATACTTACCAAATTCTCATTGCACTTCATAATAGTATCACACTTTATTTGCCGTATAGTTGGAAAACATGAGAAAATCTTAGATGTTCTGAATGTATATATATTTTCATTTGTTAGATTCTTGCCATGTGTAGCTTTGAACCAACACGTGTGAAAAGAATCTAAGAGATGATCCAGCTAATATATACACTAGCAAAAGCGTCGTCCACATCCACATTTTTCCCAAAAAACAAATTTTTTACCATATTGTATGTATGTGAATGCACCAAAGAATAACTGTTTTCAAGGCTATAAATAGTAATAATACAATAATATGTAACAATTTACTTACATTGGGGCCAAGAGGACCTCTACGCCACATTGGAATACCATTAGTATTGCAATTATAATTACTGCATCTTTTATAAGAATACCCATGCGGCCTTGCAATGCCTGCTGCTCTCCTTCGGGCTGAAGCTGCCGTTGATGAGCTTGCAGTGCCCAGCTGCTGGTTTCTCAACGCCAAAACGTTGATGATTGTGTAACCTTTCATCGATGCTAGCGCTGATGCTGCTGTAGCAGCAGGCTGAAGATTGTTATTAGTGTTAATGCTTAAGTTGTCCGAGCAGGATGTCCGAGCAGGATTCCTCACCTTTGCTGGGCACAATGGTTTCCTTCAGCCTGCAGTCACGAGGAACAAATGTCAGGGATCGTCGGGTGTTTTTCTGGCAAAAACCCTTCGACGATCAAGTCAGTGATCGGGTTGATTTTTTTTTTGTATCCCTCTTCGTCTTTTTTTTTAGAGACCAGAAAAATAAGGGTGATTAAGAGATAAAAGTGATCGAGAGAATTCCAAAAGATTTCTGAAGGAAAAGAAAAAAAGAAGAACCCCTTAACCTCGTCCCTCGGCTGGTATTTATCCTACCGTTTTCCCACCCTCCTTTGCCGGGGCAACCGCCCCCCGCATTAATGGTGCCTGGGCCCCTCTGATAGCCGGGATTGCCGCGGCATGCCCAGGGGATGTGGGATTTCAGGTGGGTGTGGGTTCCTGTGGCCTAATGACAGTGCCGCGCATGCGCATATAAAATAATGACGCTAGGGCGTGAGCCGGCCATCGGTAACAGTAATGAGGCCTTACTGCGCGGGCTGTCTTCTAGGCATCGATTGCCGTGGAAAGTTGTCGGGAGGAAGGGTCACCTTATTTTGAGCAGGCTCTGCTCGAGTTTTTATTCCCTTTGCGTGTTTGACCATATGACTGGATCCTGCTCGGAGGATCAGAGGCCTCGAGCAGGAAAAGAGGATTAGGGTTCAACCGGCCTTTGAGCACTTGACCTCGACTAGCTTTGACACCTCACGAAGGCATCTCTGTGCCAGTAGTCATGTCTTCTACTCTGGCTAGGTTGACCTCGAGGGGGTCTACTCGATATTACCCAAAGGGGGTCTGCTCAATATTACCCAAACACTAGTCCCCTAGTTTCTAGTCTTTTGGAGTGAAGCGAGATAAGACTGAAAACTTTTTTGTTCGGGCTGGCTTCCCGACCTTTTTATCTTCTCATGCTAAGCTGTCTACCCTTTCTGTCACTTCACATTTAATGCAAGACGCGTGGGTGGATCTGGGCCGCTTATTTTCTGAGTTTTTGGTTTCCATTTGGTAGATTGTGTCCGTTGGAAAAATTTCAGATACACATCAGCCTTGTCGGATGTCGTTTGAAGAATCATCTTCTTCAAGTGACTCCGAGCCTAATAGAATGGCTCTGGTGGGAGACCCAAGCCTCGAAGGGGTCGAGGTTATGGGGGAGACCCGGCCGCAACAAGGGGAGAGGGTTAGTCAGAGGTTAGAGGCTGGGTGGTTTCCCATTGACTTTATGAGTTGTGAGACTTCACTCCCGGACCAAGATCAGCTTAGGGACACGTACCGTATTCCAGCCAGCGTGGACCTGCGTGTGCCCAGCAAAGGTGACATGCCCAGCCGCCCTCCCTGGGGGTATTTGGAGTGTTTCAAGGGGGCCGTTAGGTTGCCTCTTCAACCTTATTTTGTCCGGGTCCTGTCCAGACTACGTTTAGCCCCAGGGCAGTTGAACCCCAATGGATGGAGGGTTCTATGTTTTGTGGAGGTGGTGTAATTTGAGTGAGCCATCGGTAGAGGAGATAAAGGATCTCTACCAATTGAAGAGTATTCCCAAGGACGCAGGTTGGTATTATCTCACCTCTAATCTGAAGGGCAAGAAACCCATCACCGACCACCCCACCTCTGCTGGCAACTAGAAGGGCAAGTTCTTCTTTACCAGGGGAGATTGGGGGCGAGCAGCTTCTGCCTCTGAGGAGTTCCTCCAGTTCCCTCTCATTTTTGCACCCCAGGTCGTTTGCTGTTCACTGCGTCTTTACTTTAATTTTTCCGCTCGCATTTTTTCTTACCACTCTTTTCTGGCTGTTGTTGCAGTATCTTGGGGTGCATCTTATCGGATTGGGGAGGATCTTCAATCGCTCGTCAATACTGCCCTTGACAACGCGAGCTCGTGCCGGGAGCTACTCTCAATTCACAATCTCAAATAAGCTGCATTCTCTCACGACGGAAGAGGCCCCTGACCACCACGGACTGTCCGAGCAGCTCTCCACTCTACCTGAGTGGTCTCGAGTCGACACTGCAGCCTCGCCAATCAGGGTTGCACCTCCTACTCGAGAGGGTGAACGGTCAACAGAGGGGGCGACCTGAGGAGGTTCGAGGACCGTCGTTCCAGCCCAGTCCCGAGTAGAACATTCCCAGGAGCAGCAACAGCCTGACGTTGCCGATCCCTACATCAAGGATTTTGCCAGGCAAATGAAGGAGAAGTTCTTGGAGTGATTAGAGGCTTTCAATAGTAATGATCTGGCTAGCATGCTCCATCGCCTCTCGTCTCGTGTTACTGCCGCTGCCACCGCCTTCAAGACCAAGACTCTGGACTCCGAGAGGAAGATCAGGGCCGAGAATCAGAGTTTGAGACAGAGTTTTGAGCAAAAGGATGACGAGGCCGCGAAGCTTCGCACGGAGATCTCCACCTTCGAGGAGAAGGCAACCCTGTCCGAGTCCAAAGCACTCTAGCTTGAGAGGGAGCTGTCTGTGGTCGAGGATGAGCTGTTGAACGCTCGAAAGGATCTGGAAGTGAAAAGGTTTTCCTTCGAGAGGACCCTGGAGGCAGAGGCTTCTCGTCTTCAGAGGAAGGTAGACTCTTTGGAAGGTCGGCTCGCGGTGGAATACAATAACGGAGTGACCTTCAGCTATGAATGCCTCATGTCCGTCCTGGGCAAGGAATATCCCGACCTGGATATGTCCAAGCTTGAGGCGGGTGTGGATGCATACATGCTCGAGCATGATGCCCAGAACCAAGAGCCAAGGGACCCCCCAACTCAGGACCTTGCAGGGTCGGGAGAAGCCGCTCCTCTGCTGCTACTGCCGTCACGAAAGCTGCTCCATCCTCTAAGGTCCTTGGTATTCTGATTCACCCTTGTAAGCACCTAATCTTCCACCTGAAACCGGCGGATGTGCACATTCTGATTGTAATAACGAGCCACTCTCTGCTGGTATTCTGCTATCTTTGCCGTGGACCTTTTCTTTTTTTCTTCCAGCAAGTCCAAACTTGCACACATCTACTCATCGTTTTGCTCTTCGTTGAAGTGTTCCGTTCGATGTGTTCCCATCCCTATTTCAGTAGGGACCACTGCTTCATGCCCAAATGCCAAGGAAAAGGGGGTTTCCCCCGTGGCAGTTTTGTGCATGGTCCTATAAGCCCACAAGACGCCAGGTAGTTCGTCAACCCAAGCTCCCTTCTGCTCGCCGAGTCTGATCTTCAAGAGGCGCTTTATAGTCTTGTAAGCAGCTTCCACTTGCCCGTTGGCCTACGGGTGTGATGGCAAGCAAAACTTTAGCTCTATTCCATGTTCTTGCAGAAGTCCCTGAACTTGTGGTTGTCAAACTGCCTCCCGTTGTCTGTAACCAGTGCGTGGGGGATCTCGTACCTACAAACCACATTTTTCCAAATGAAGTCCGTGGTTCTGCTTTCTATAATACTGCTCAAGGCTTCCACTTCAACCCATTTGGTGAAATAATCAATTGCCACCACGGAGTGTGTTGCAGACGCTCTTCCTTTTGGTACCAGCCCGATTAAATTGATCCCCCATTGAGCGAACGACCAAGGTGAGTTCATTACTGTGAGGTTCTCGGGCAGTTAGGCCATGTAGTTGGCAAACCTTTGACAGTTCTTGCATCTCTTGGTTTTCTCTTGCGCATCCTGGTGCATCCGGGGCCAGATGTACCACTGTCTTAAGACCTTGAAAGCCAGAGACCTCGCCACTGAGGCTTTTAGAACTGATCCCCACAGACGGCGCCAAAAATGTTAATGCGGTTTTCGACTCGCTCCCAAATAAGACTGTGAACTTCTACTCGCAGGATGTCCGATTCCTCGACACTCCACTCCTTCCCCTGTTTACTGGAACAATGGTTTCCTTCGGCCTACACTCACGAGGAACAAATGTCAAGGATCGCCGGGTGTTTTTCTGGAGAAAACCTTCTGACGATCAAGTCAGTGATCGGGTTGATTCTTTTTTTGTATCCCTCTTCATTTTTTTTGAGAGACCGAAAAAATAAGGGTGATTAAGAGATAAAAGTGATCGAGAGAATTCCAAAAGATTTCCGAAGAAAAAGAAAAAAAGAAGAACCCTTAACCTCGTCCCTCGGCTGGTATTTATCCTACCGTTTTCCTACCCTCCTTTGCTGGGGCAACCGCCTCCTGCATTATTGGTGTCTGGGCCCCTTTGATAGCCGGGATTGCCGCGGCATGCCCTGGGGATGCGGGATGTCAGGTGGGTGTGGGTTCCTGTAGCCTCATGATGGTGCCGCGCATGCGTGTATAAAATGATGACGCTGTGAGAGCGTGCACTGGTCATCAATAACAGTAACGAGGCCCTACTACACGGGCTGTCTGCCAGGCATCGATTGCTGTGTTAAGTTGTCGGAAGGAGGGGTCACCCTGTTTTGACCATATGACTGGATCCTGCTCGGAGGATCGGAGACCTCGAGTAGGAAAAGAGTATTAGGGTTCGACCGGCCTTTGAGCACTTGACCTCGACTAGCTTTAATACCTCGCGAAGGTGTCTCTGTGCTAGTGGTCAGGTCTTCTGCTCTAGCTAGGTTGACCTCGAGGGAGTCTGCTCAATATTACCCAAACATTTAAAAAAAAAAAATTGTAGGATATAATGTTATTAACTCATATCTCTTCAAACGATACTTAGTATTTTATTTTAGGTATTGATACATATATATTGTCAAAATAAGGAAGGAAGCTAGAACTGGGAAAGTGAAATTGATAAAGGTGGAGAGACCATCGTCTAGACAATCTACAAATCTAGGTATAAAGTTGGAGGGCAAAAACTATCAAAATTGCAAAGCAAGGGCGGCCTATTTCTAGTAAGAGATTACAAAGTTACAAATAAAATTAACCTAGATCCGGCAATAGCTCTGTCCTCGGTCGAAAATACTGTTTAAGCATTTATTTTAAATCCACCTCCATCATTTGACAAACGTCAATGCAACCCCCAAATTTATAGTAATAGAAAGTAGCAGCGAAGTAGGGATGCGCCAAAATTTGTCAATAAATGATGGCAATAGATTGAAATCAACCGTACTATTTTAACTATATATAAAGAAGAAAATGATGACCAAAAAAAAAAAGAAATTGAAGGAAAAAATAGTTTCTTAAGAAGTCATTAATCACTTGATTAATATGGAGCAGTCAATCTAATATGTTAATGCCATTTATGCAGCCAAAGAATGAAAATAAAAAAGGAATGGAAAACGAAGAAAGATGACAATTCTATACATACCTTCCGTTCATGTATAATCAATATTTTACATGTAGATTACCAAAATAATGGATTTAAACAGATTTGATAATTAATAATTTGCAAAAATTAAATAAATAATGAGATCATTTTAATTACATGCTACAACCTAAGAGATATAGATTGTCACGTAAATGAAGTGAAGCTTCTTTTCTGCATATTGATTGATCAACCATTTCTTAAAAAAATTGCAAACGAGAAATATTATTTCTCTATTAATTTTTTGATTGATTTAATAAAGAAATCATAATTGAAAAAAATGTAGTCTAATGTTCAATTGTATATAATTCCTGAAAATTATGTTCAAATTTTCATTTTAAAATTAATTTAATTATAGATGACATTATCTAGACACATAATTAAGGAATGTATAGGACAAAGAATTACCTCATAAGAATTAAGATGCTGATTTTCACTAGCATTATTAGGTAACCCTAACTTCAAGGTCAGATCAATTGTGTTTCCATCATCATTGTTCTTATCATAGCCGTTCATTTTAGTTTCTGCTTCCTGATTGAGCCGCTGAGAATCCATGATCAAATGATCAATTTCTAATTTTTTTCTGAATACAAAAACAACTTGGTACATTCCAAAATTGAACTAGCTAGATAGAGAGAAGAAGAGAGAGATTAAGTCAATTGATTTGTTCATGCATGAATTGTTTATATGAAACTGAAGCTCTTGTTGAGCATTGAGAAAGAGAGAAAATTGACACATATGCCACAAATAGACATATAAACACTAAGACACGTTTTAAGTGATTAGAAAACAAAAAATCATCTTTAATTAGATAAGAAGATGGAGAGACATTGAATATTTTAATTCATTCATCAATAATCTAAATTTTTCTGTGGTGATTATGTTCCAGCAATAGATCGGATTTTATCATCATCATTTAACCATGTTATAATAAAATACATTAAACTTTTAAACATGTATAAACCGTTATGTGTAACTTTTGTTCGTCAAATTGAAAATGATATATAATTTGAAAAAAATGGAAACTTAATGATTATTTAAAGTGAGAATTTGAACGAACAGACAAAAAGGTCAATGACCAACAGAACTAAAAATGGGCTTTTCTCTTCTTTGAGTGAGAATAAGTGAATAACCAAGGTAACGAAAGATGAAAAGGTTACGTGTTCATGTTAGGAGTCATTCTTGAACAATGCGATTTTATCAATAATTTTTATCGTATAGTCAAGATTATGAAAGAAAAGAACATAAAAGAAAATTAATTCTGTAAAAGGAGAAACAAATTTGATTTCATAATAGAGATATATACTCCTACAAATTTTTTAAAATTCAAAAGTTTACACCTGAGAAAATTTAATTGCATGAATGAAAAAGAAAGAAAGATATAGAGAATAAAAGAAGATAAAAGAAAGACTTACAATTACAGTTATATTGTGATAAGAAAGAGGGGCTAAAACTTAACTATAGAGATTTCAAAGGAAGTGTATTTTTGTTTACGTTTGGCTCATGATTTTTGGAGTTAAATGGATTGAAAATTAAATCCAATGTCTAGTGATTGAACTATTGTAAGATATACGTACATTAAATTTAACGGTTGAGCATAAATATCCTGAATAATTTCTTTTTTATATTTTATTTTTCACAACAATTTCAGCAGGTTGATAATTATACTATACTTACTTAAAAATGGTACAATGTGTATGGCAATTTCAAGATTAGGGATCCGTTTGTTTCATGTGATACTTTGGGAAGTAATAAAAGTTGTAAGTAATTACTTACTTCACAATGGGTAATATTAATAATACACTTTGTGGAATACATGGTAGGCGTGTTGTTAGACCATTACTGTAAATTTTATTTGGTATTTTTAGAGCTAAGCTACACATTACAAAGAACAAGATGATAAAACTCCTTCTCTTCTGCTCTCTTTATACGAGATATTTGAGATATGAGAAGATCCCTAATGCAATTAAAAAACTTAAATTTAAAAATAATGGCCTTAAGTAACATTTAAACACTGTTTGATATTAATGTTATGCAGCTATAACTTAGAAGGTATAGTATTAAAGTGCTTGATCAGCATAAACTGTTGTGGCTTGAAAGTTAAGTTGATTTGATCCACTAATTTATAATAAAAAACTTAAAATATCCTTATTATTTTTGTTTAAATTATTGTAAATCATATTTACTATACACCATAAACTTTTCTTTCTTAACTATAATTTTTTTTTTGTTACAAAAAGTTATAACTTAAAATATATAATACCTTAATTCGTAATACGAAATGGGGTCGTAACCTTGTCGACTAAAATCAATAATTCCTCGAAGCAATTTGGTTGTTGGAGTCCTAATCACTATTTAATTTCTCTGTATCTTTTGACTTCCTTTTCTCCTACTTGATCCCACAGGCACTGCAGAGAGTCTAAATATAGTAAAATTCATAGGATTAAAAATACTATTTCATGCTCTTATTTACATATATGGGCAAGGGGTACTATATAAGTTTAAAGACTAGCTATTCAAGTTACAACGTATCAAAGTTTAAATTCATCATAACTATCCATAATTAATCTTTTTTAAACATACATATACATAATGAATAATTCTTATACACATACCATTTCAAATGATGTAGCAAATGATGTGAGATTATTAATGAGTGTGAATATTGGTGATAAGGAAAATAATTATAAATTTTCATTGGATTCCTTAACAGTATCAAATTTTATTCGCCATATAGTTGGAAATCATGAGAAATCTTAATGTTATGGATGTAGAAATACTTTTATTCATTAGATTCTTCTCATGTGTATTTCTGAACCAACACATGCGGAAAGAATCTACGAGATGATCGATCTAACATTATATATCTATACACTAGACAGAGCATCCATAATTTTGTCCCCCGAAACAAAATTTTTTATCATAAATTTGTATGTGTGTGAATGCATCAAAGAATAACCGTTTTAAAGGCTTCAAATAGTAATAATGAAAATAATTTGCAACAATTTACTTGCCTTGGGGCCAAGAGGAACTCTACGCCACATTGGAGTATCATTAGTATTGCAATTATAATTAGTGCATCTTTTATAAGGATACCCATGCTGCCTTGGAAGGCCGGCTGCTCTCCTTTGTGCTGAAGCTGCCGCTGATGAGACTGCAATGCCCAGCTGTTGGTTTCTCGACGCCGGAACGTTGATGAGTGTGTAAACTTTCATCGGTGCTAGCGCTGATGCTGCTGCAGCAAGCTGAAGATTATTATAATGCTTAAGTTGTAGTGAAGAGGAGAGTTGGGAAGTTGTGATCCCATTGAAGAAGAGTCTGCAGGAAACGTGCTAAAGCCATAGCCATTATATGGGTGCATATATATATATATATATATATATATATATATTGTTCTTGGCTATGTTGGCTCGTCAAGTTTGATTGTGGCCCCGCAACTTCGTTGGGATTGAACGTTTATCCAAAGTTTGCCATACTATTCATTCCTTTGCTCACCATTTTATAGTTGTTTATTCCCTGTATATAAACAACGAATTATTAGAGGAACTAATGACTCACCTAAAAAACTATATCTCTGTATATATCTAAGAAAATTTCAACCCGGAATTCAAGCTGAGATTAAAGTTCTAGACAGGTTTACAACATCATAAATCCGTCCTAAATATTATTTCGTATTTTTAGATGAAGCTACACATTTCAGAGAACAAGATGATACAAATTTTTCGAAATATTTGCGATATAAAAAAATCCCCTGATGCAATTATTAAACTTAAATTTAAAAGTACATTGCCTCAATACCAAATTGGATCATAACCTTGTTGACTCCAGTATCCACAACCGGTGCGAACTTAACACCAAAACGCAATAGGGCATCTTTGTTTAGAGCAGATGACTTGAGTTCTGTGTGTGCTCTTCTCATGCTTTACTTAATGATAGAATAACAACCTAAAATGCCTTTTGGTCATGTTTTGGGGTCTTTCTGACACTTTGACAAATGTCCGGTGTATCAAAAATTGTTAAAAGAGACAAGCTCAAAGCAAATTTTAAATTTCACAACATAGAAATTATCCCAACGTAAATAATCTATCCCATTAGCAGATGAGCCAAATTTTGATTATTACAAAATCGCTGATTATCACCATAAACTTGATTAAGCAGTCTCGATGTTGGAGTTCTCACTATTGGCTTCTTTTGTCCTTATCGTCTTCTCCTCTTCTTTCCTATGCTTGATCCCACATGCATTGCACAAAGTCTGCAAATAAGAAGATACAAGTAATTAAAACAAGACTATTTCAAGCTCTAATGAAAAAGTGATTTCTTATAGAAATATGATCTAAGCTTTTTGTTTAATGAACAATTTGGATCCCAAATTTTTGTATCAATTCTAAGTTTAGCATAAAACAATTTTATCAGTACATGTAAGAGGAATCATATTCAATTAAGAAATTAAGAAACACGACAAAAGGGAACAAAGGAACGGTTTTTGTTATCGATTTTGGTTTTTTTTTTTTTCCGAAGAAGGTGAAATCAGCAGTCATATCAATAAATTTATAAAAAGACAATTTTTCCGCCTCCTCGTATGTCCCTATTTTTGTAAAATCACCTGAAATATGCACAGGCAAAATTATTTTGAAAACTTTACTCTTTGAAAAGAACATTTTTGTTTAATTGTCTTTTATGAATAAGAAAAATTGGTAAGTCACCTTGGGACCAAAAGGGCCTCTACGCCGCATTGGAGTATAACTGGTGTTGCAATTATAATTGGTGCATCTTTTGTTAAGATCAATGATGATGCCCCCCACGAGGCCTCCTCGTGCCCGCTGCTCTCCTTCTAGCTGGAGCTGCAGCTGATGATGAGCGCTGCTCTCGTTCAGTTCTCCGCGGCGGTGGTGGTATTGCTGCAAGGTGAAGATTTTGATTAGGGTTTATGATAAAGTTGTTGACGTTGTTGTTGTTGTGGGTGTAGTTCATAGGAAGTGGCGATGAGCCCATTGATGTGGAGCCTTGAAATGGGATTAAGCCGTAGTTATTATTATTATTTGAATGAACATATTGTCCATTACCATGGCTCCTGCAATGAAGTTTGATTGTCGCCATGCAACTTCATTGGGATTGAAGCCTCGTGCAATGTTGTTGTTAGCCACATTCATTCGCTGCATATATATAATAAACAACAACATTGTTGGATCCACATTTTTCCATTTTATATCAATTATTTCAAAAGCGCCCTGTTGTTTCAGCAAATTAACTAATTCTCCTTTAGTATTTTAAGCTCATAAAAATTCCCTTGTCTATAAAAAGTTTCGGTTAATTTTCAGTACTTTTGTGTATTATACTATTTTTTACCGCTAAAGCTCAACTTAAACTTTTGTTATCGATCAATATTTTTTCTTTTTAAACTATATTTCTGATTTTACTTGTAAAACTATAAAAAATTATTTGAAAGTTAAAAGTTACGTTAATCTTTTTAGTAAATAGGAGTTTTGGTGTGTTTTGAATAATGAGGACTAAAATGATTAATTTTGACAAACAATGTGGTGATTTTGAACAACTTCTCATAACTATTTTACATACCATAAGTTGCTTGAGAAGGCATTAATAAAGTGCATATACATGGTGGATAGTCAAATTTATGTTAATACCAAATATGCAAAAAAATAATAGAGATAACTTTGTTACATACCATAAGTTCGTGTTTAACGTGATTTGAGAAGAAAGTTACCATAAAATGATACTAAAGAGATTTGAAAATTATTAACTTGCATATACACGGTGGACAGTCAAACTTATCTGTTAATACCAAATATGCAAAAGAACAATAGAGATGACTTTGTTACATACCATAAGCTCGTGTTTAATGAGAGTTTAGAAGAAAGTTACCATAAAAATGATACTAAAGGGATTTGAAAATTATTATTTATGACAAAAAATAAAATAAATTAAGATCATTCTAAGAAGCCACAATCTAATAAAATAACAATAATGTTTGGAATCCCAACATTTGAGTCCCAACTTGAGTCTTAATACTATGTATCACTTATCTATTAGATGATGATTTCATAATTATTAAAATTACTTAATCACCATTCAATTGATAAATACCACATCATTTGGGAGGTATATGTTGAGATACTTGGCATTGCTTATAAAATAGATATTCATGTATTTGTAACAAATCATATCTTTATGCATAGTCAAAGACCAACAATTAATTAAACTTCGTTTCCTGACTAAATGGCAACAAGAAGATTGTCTCTCTATTGGTTTATCGATTAACTACAAGGAATAAACATGAAATATTTGGTTTATGCTCAATTTTCCACTAATGTCTATGCATATTAAATTTATCCATGTAATTAAAAAATATGACAAATTGTATCTAGATTAATCTAATTTTTTATTTTTATAAGAAATCTCATTATTCTAAACACGTTTAATTTTAAATAATAGGACAAAGAATTACCTCATGAGAATTAAGAGCATTGATGTTCAAGTTGGCATGTTAATTTCCATGATCACTACTATTAGGTGAGCCTAACTTCAGGGTCAGATCAATTTTGTTTCCAGCATTTTAGTGATCATAGACGTTCATGTTTGTTGCTGTTGCTAGATTGAACCGCTGAGAACCCATTGTAGATGAAATGATCAATTTCTTTGATTTCTGTAAACCAAAAACAACTTGGAAAATCAGTTCAAATATTGAGAGAAAGAGAGATAAATGAAGTTAATTAATAATTTGGTCGTGCATGAAATGTATGAAACTGATGAAACACTCAATAGATAAAATAAAATGCCTATAAAACTGACAGATATGCTACAAATAGACACACTTTTTATGTGATAAGATAACAAAAATTATCATTAGATGAGAAAATTTAGAAAGATATAATAATAATATTCTTAATTCATATATCAATAATCTAAGTTTTATTTCCATTGAAATGTGTGTGATCTAACTATTGGTCTTATTTGGACATCAATGACCAATAATATAATCATTAATACTTGAACAATGTAAACAATATTAACCTTTTGTTCATCAAAGATTTAAAAGGAAAATTTTACATAAATTGAAAAAATATATATTTAATTTCAAGGTTAATTTGTTAATATATAAACCTTAGACCTGTTGGTTCTGACAAGCTGGAAATTTTCAATAAACTTTATTTTTTTTAAACGCACAACCTCCTGGTTTGAATCCTCTAAGACCGAATTCTTCGAAAAAGATTTATTTGTATTACAAAGGTTCATTGAAGGGTGTAAAAAAAAAAAGATCGAAACCTTGTCTCACTTTCGATACTCAATAAACTAAAAAAAAAAAAAAATAAAAATAAAAAATGATCAACAACAGTGAACATAGTGGATCATCTCCCGATTGACTCAAAAGGATAAAAAACAATTAACGAGAAACAAGGAAATGTGATTCATAAAATGAAGTAACATACAAAAGGATAGCGATCAACTAAAATTTGAGATTTCTCTTTGAGAAAAAATTGAAATATGCAACAGTGATATCAGATTAATAAATTAAGGAAAAATAAAAAGAAAAAAAATAGAAAAAATTGTTCTTCAAGAGAACTACATATATTGCACGCGTATTTTATGTAGTCACTTTAAGAAATACACGATCTAAGTAATAAATTTTCTCATACCATTGAGATTCTCATAAAAGAAAAACAACACATGATTATGAAGGAGGAGATATTGAGCATTGTTGTCATAATCAAGATATTATTCATATATTCGTGAACATATAAAAATTATAAAAATAAATAAGATGAAAGAGAGAGGGTTAGAGCTAGCTACTTGCAAAATCTATGTGTGAATAAGAATGAGGGCCAAAACTGAATTTATAGAGATTTAAAGGAAGGGTGTATTTTTATATGGAATGTATAAAATCCAAGACAATTTTCCGTATGTTTTCATTCTATATAAAAAAGGAATATTTTAAAATAAAAGTTAATAATATGTAATTAATATATTTTTTAAATAATGTTGACAAACATAGATAAAATCTTATAGGATTTTTATTTTACGAGTGATTAATCAAAATAAATTAGCTTACAAACTATAACAATTAATATTTATCAAATAGTTTAAAGCTGCTTAACCTTAGTATGAAATAGGGCTGTAGTAAGTGATCATCTAATAATATAAGAACACCGAAGCTTAATATTTCACATGTATTAGGTTTTAGGAAACATATGAAATCTATACAAGGTTTCGAATATTAATGGATGGAAAATATATCTCCACGATACTTTTGTTTTTGTAATAATTTGATTGTTAAAATTATAAAACAGCTGAATTTTTTTAATTTTGTTTATTAAAATTTTTGTTGCAGCCTTCTCATAATGCTCGAGCTCAGGCAAGCTTGAAAAATGATTTGGCATAATTTTTAAAATTGCTCAGTGAGCTTCTTTTATTAAAAATATATTTTATTGTAGTTAATTGATTAAAAAAAGAATGTTCTTTAAAAGAAAAGGTTCATTTTTTAAATATACTTGCAATTTTTAATTAATACTACTCTCCCTTCTAAAATTTGCTCGGTGTATTGTTACCATTACTTTACAAAGTAGCCCAAGCTCAAGTGAGCTTAAAAGATAGCATAAATTTTGAAATAGACAAAAAAAAAAGTATGTTTTATCTAAACGTATTTTTAATTATTTAATTGTAAAGTTTTTTCTTTTTTAAATTTTAAAAAGCTCATTTATTAAATATTACTGTTTAAAAAACTAATCACAACAGCGCAATATTATCATAATACTTTTTATTAATTACTTAGTATAAAAGCAACAAATATATATTGATTGTATTGTTATAATTATTTTTTCAAGTCGCGGGCTCAAGCTTAAGTGAGCTTAAAAAATGATTTTGAATAATTTTTTAACATTTTACTGCAACCTTATCATAATATTTTTTTATTAATTACATACTTTAAAAAGCAATAAATATATGGTAATTGTGTTGCTATAATTACTTTTTGAAGCATCATGATCACGCACTCAAGATCGAGTGAGCTCCATAAATGATTAGGTATAATTTTTACAATTGCATTTTTGCTTTTATTTTTAGTTATATGTTCATGTTTCTTTACATAATTTTTTTATTAGCTTTTTTTTTGGGGTAAGTCTCAATACAACTCCCATTATTAGGTGTAATTTTTTTCCATTTATTACTAATACATTTCCCTCGTGCCATCTGTTGGAAAAATATACTCTTTAAAGCATATTTATATTTATTGTAATAAATATATTTCTGATTAATAAAATAAAATGAGGTATTTTATTCATGTATCTTTATTGTGTTAATATTTTGAGTAAAATCCATTTAATCATATTATATGTTTTATGCAATCACCATGTGGATTCGCAGAAGACATAAATACAAGTTATCTTATGATTAAATAAATTAGGTTCACAATTGATAAATAAAGTTAGGCACTTTATTTAGATATAGACTGTAATAAATTCATTAAGTGATTTGTCTTAATCATGTATGAATTTATTGATATAGTATGACTACATTGAACTAGATCACACATGATATTTAATTAACCTATGAACAACTGTCAGACTTATTAAATCTCATAGGTATTGATTTATTATAATCTTAATCTTGAGTTAGTTATAATTTCATGATTGTAACTGTTATTTCATTTGAGTTACCAATGGGCACGACATACACATGTAGTCAAGATTACCCGGTATCTTGGTGGAAGCAATTACAAATATTGAAATTATAGATTAACAATATAGAATTTGTACTACACATCTCTTGATGGGTTTTCAGTACTTGATCATAGAATTCTCTGGCCAGAATGTGTCAACATAAATAATTATATTGAAAATGATCATTAGAGAAAACCAGTAAGTATCAAGGAACAAGATGTAATTAAATTAATTGGACAGTTAAGATATCAATTTAAATTAACGATATAATACAAAGGATTGTGCAGTAAAGAAATCAATGTGGATTGGTCGAATTATATTCGAGTATACAATTATGGAGGTCAATTCCAATCTTATAGTGGAGTAGAATTGTAATTAAATAATTATATTTGTTTAATTACAAATTTAATTATTGTCGCCACTATTGTATGTTCCCAAATGATCCCCGGGTTAGCTCATTTAATTGACAACACCATCACTAGACCAAAAAGCAAGAAAAATTGGCATATTATGCGAAAATCATAATTGTAATATTTATTAAGGCATAATATGTTATATTCAAGTGTAAAAGGGGGCTTGTGATATTTTATAAGGTGGAACCCTAGTTAGTTACACATTCTCTTCACGTAAGTGGAGAGATAGTTTTTAATTTAAATATTTAAATTAAAAGAGGAATCTTGTTTTAAATAGGAATCATAATCCTAACATAATAGGGTTTTTCATAAAGATATTATAAAAGGAGTATTGTTCTTTTAAAAAATAAAGAAGAGAATCACAGGGCTTTTGAGAAAAATACAGAAAACATCTAAGAGAAGCCAGTTACAATTGGGAGTGATGAAACAGACGCCCACACGTACAGTGTTGATCCATCTTCTCAAAATATCAAGGTACGAATTTCTAGATTAATTAATTCTTATATGTTGTATGAGATCGGTCCTAAAAGATTTAATTAAAAAAATTAAGAAAAACTTGATTTTTTTCCCTTCAATTGGCATCAGAGCCATCTCATAATAATATATAAAGATTTCTTAATAAATTTATCTTGTTTATTATGTATTAGAGTGGCACAATTTATTTAGATATTTATTATTTGTTAATATATGAATAAAGCATGCTTACATTGTCTCAATTCATGGTTAGAAATTTTTTTTTTTTTTTTTAGATTTGTAACAAGAGGAGTGGTCTATTATCACCATGTTTCCTTTTGGTTTTAATTCATTATTCTTAGATATTTTTTTTTTTTTGTAAGCCATTAATGGTATAGGAATTCTTGTAAATATTATTTTGTTATAAAATAGTATAGAAATTAAGAAAAGAAAAAAAATCAAGAAAAGAAGGAAATAATTTATGGCACGAACTCATGCTCATGCTCCTAGAATTGGCATAAAAAAGATCAGTGTCCTTTTTTTATTTTTTCATTAAACACCCTATACTTTAAAAATTTATATTTTTTGATATAATATTGGAGACTTTTGCATTTAGGTCCAACAGAATTTAATGCATTTTAGTATGAGATTAGGGTTTTTGAGTGGTAATTATCACTCAGACCCATAATTTCTATAATATTTTTAATTTAGGCAAAATTAGTATACTATTATGCATTAAAGTCCAAAAACAGTTTTGGACTTAGTAAATCTTAGTTTTTAGTCCAATAAAATTTAGGCTTAATGTATAAAATGCATGGATATAGTTTAATAAATTAAGTTTTTTTTTTTGTCTAAAAATTTTACTTAAAATTTTATTTTATTTTCTTTAAAATTAAAAATTTAGACCAATAATAAATTTAAAGTTCATATTAGCCAAGTCTATCAACAAAGATAATCCAATGGAAGAAGATATTGATAAGAAGCCTAATGAAGATTATGCTTAGGATTAATATTTTTTTTATTATTTTAGGAAAATCATGAATTGAGATTATTTAAATTTTCTATATGTTGTGTTTTGAATGTTAACATGTCATATAGAATAGGTAATATCACTCTGTGCATAATGATATATGTCATTCATATAACATGAATTTATATATATTGTTTGAAATTTTCAAATGCTTGATAATATAATATATCACTTAGATCACATATCAGATTTAATTAACCTAGGAACAACTGTCAGACTTATTAAATCTCATAGGCATTGATTTACTGTAATCTTAATCTTGAGTAAGTTATAATTTCATTATTGTAGTTATTATTTCATTTGAGTTACCAATGGGCACGACATACACATGTAGTCAAGATTACCCGGTATTTTGATGGGAGCAATTACAAGTATTGAAATTATAGATTAACAATATAAAATTTGTACAATACATCTCTTGATGGGTTTTCAGCACTTGATCATAGAATTCTCTGGCCAGAGTGTGTCAACATAAATAAGTATGTTGAAAATGATCATTAGAGAAAACCAGTAAGTATCAAGGAACAAAATGTAATTAAATTGATTGGACAGTTGAGATATCAATTTAAATTAACGATGTGGTACAAAGGATTGTGCAGTAAAGAAATCAATGTCGCTTGGGCAAATTATATTCGAGCATACAATTATGGAGGTCAATTCCAATCTTATAGTGGAGTAGAATTGGAATTAAATAATTATATTTGCTTAATTACAAATTTAATTATTGTAGCCACTATTGTATGTTCCCAAATGATCCCCGGGTTAGCTCATTTCATTATAATATTTGTTAAATCCTAGTATGTTATATTCAAGTCTAAAAGGAGGCTTGTGATATTTTACAAGGTGGACCCCTAGTTAGTTACACATTCTCTCCCCTTTTACGTAAGTGGAGAGATAGTATTTAATTTAAATATTTAAATTAAAATATGAATCTTGTTTTAAATATGAATCATAATCCTAACATACTATGGTTTTTTATAAGATATTATAAAAGAGGTATTATTCTTAAAAAAGAGAGAAGAGAATCTCAGAGCTTTTGAGAAAAATACAAAAGACATTTAAAAGAAGCCAGTTGCGATTGGGAGTAGTGAAACAGAAGCCTACACGTCTAGAGTTGATCAATCTTGAGTCATAGCCTGAAAAATCGTTTTGAGACGGAGTTACAACTTTCAATTGATTCATCTTCTCAAAATATCAAGGTACAAATTTCTAGATTACTTAATTCTTATATGTTGTATGAGATCGATTCTAAAAGGTTTTAATTAAAAATATTAAGAAAAACCTGATTTTTTTCCTTCACTATCAAGATTAACTTTTGTGTATATATATATATATAATGGTTTTTCAATCAGAAATCTCTGACAATATTAAAGTCAAAGATAAGTTAAAAAAATAAAAAATAAAAACACATATTTCAATACATTACAGACAAAATACATCATAGAAAAAATATATCACATTCGGGTATGTGTTTTTCTATTTATTAATTTATTCATACGTTAGTATAGTTAAAGATCTTTTATTGGAACATATATATATTTCACCTCTTTTTTACAGTTTAGTGTATTGCAATTTGGGGGTTTGTATTTTAGTTGCATGCGCATGAATTTTTCATCCAGGTGTCTGCACCTAAGAATGTTTGCATATCTATATTTTGTGAAATGAAATAATTAGTAATTTTGAGTTCAAGATTAATCTTAGTTTTGTGCTGATCTTTTTCATAAGATCATGAATAATAGGTATCAAATATAAATATCTATGTGATTAATTGTCACGTTACATTATTATGTATGTATACAAATGTGACATAATTTGAATATAAGTACAACGTGACATAATTTCAATATAAGTACAGCTATTTATTCATTTTGAAATGCAAGATTCTTGAGGCCGCTCACACAGGTGTATAGGCCCATGATTTTATTTGATAACTAGCGATTGCATTTCAAAAATGATAAGGTTGCATTTGATTTTTTATCTAAAATTAAAGTCGGTCTAAAATTTTTTAAGATTTGGATGGAACTGAATTCGAATATCTGAATGATATTTTTTTTTAATATCTGAATATAAGTGACATCTTATTTATTTTTATATATAAAAACATCTTAAACATGATTATTTGATTTTTATATCCTTGCAAATCAAAACAAAAAAAATAGATTTTATAGTTTGGAAAATAAATATATTTTGTAAATATATTTTAAAAATATAATATTTACTTCTTATTCAAACATTTTTGCATTCAAATAAAAGTCATAAAAATTTATCTTTTCTATTTATATGTAAATGTCAGAAGACCAGATATAAGTTATAAAAGATAAACAAGAAAGTTTTAGAAAATATCTAAAATTAATAAAATTTCATATTTCAGCCCCTAAATGTTTCGCCGATTTTTTATTTAGCTGAATTGATTTGAGTTTTGCTCACCTCTCTACTTTTAAAATAATTTTAATATTCATGAATAATATTACAGAAGTACTTGGCGACCAACGATACAAATTTGATTATTGATCATAGTATCCTAAACGTTTTTTATTTTTAGCCGCCCATGATCAGTTTCTATGAAAACCAATTAAATAAAAGTGCATTGGTCAACATAATCAAATGTCTTCATCAATTTTCGCCTAGTAATTCCTACATCACAATTGCATAAACTTAATTAATTAGAAACCATACAAGAATTAGGTAGCTTCAACTTATATGATTCTTTAATTTGTAAGTTAATTTATTAATTTAAACTGCATGCATTGAGTATGTTGTAAATTAGATTGAAATGTGATTTTGTAATGATGCAGAATTGCAATAGGGATCAGAACACAGATGAATCCTCCTCGCTGAACAGTCCTATAAAGTTAGGTGGGGAGATCCTGATTGGGATGCCCAACAGGCATAGCAAAGATGAAACAAAGTCCTGTGCAGGGTGCTTCCTGATTCAGGGCAGGACCTATTGTTTTGCTGAATCGTGTGTCCGTTGATTATGAGATGAAGATGATAAGATACATGATTAATGAAGAATTGGATGAAAGGCAGGTAAAGATTGGAATAAGAGCTATCCATGTGGGTGAACTTGATCTGGGAGGCAACGTACATGTATATTGTCGAAGATATGCAAGCAAGGTCAACCTCCCACAATGATTCATACATTCATATTATGAAATTTCAGCAAATTTTCTTTAGACAAATGCATTTACATTTAAAGAGTCATTAGTGTATTATGAAATTTTATCAAGAATCACAAATATGTACTAACACACCACAGATAATTGCCACTCTCCACGCAGGGACGCACTTGTCAGTCCAACTTTGTTTTAAAATAACCGATGTGATTCACACTTGCACTGGTCCATACTTGTTTGTTTTGGCAAGGTTTGGATTTATGATCAATTTCAAGGGCGGGGCGGCAGAGCTTTACTAATTACAGCACATCCCGTATTTTGCATCGGAATCCAGAAAGGCCGCCAAACGATAGCACACTTAAAATGCAGTCATAATCCATTTTTCGCTATAGCTGCGCCCATGTTGCATCTACTCTTCGGCCTTCACCAAAAGAGAAGAACACTGTTGGATTATTTCTCACATATTGTAGATTAGCATAAATTATTTTAATTATTTTATATTTAACCAGATTAATACATAACTAATGTTAAATATTAAAGAGTAATTTTAACATACTCATTTATTAAGTGATCAAATATTGTGTTAATGAATCTGATTTTGTCACACTCTATATAGTAGTATATTATAGACAAATATAATCGTTAATTGTATTACTATAGCTCATAATGAGATTGACAATTTTATACTAACATATAAGGGGTCCATGAACTCAACCATAATATTTAAGTGTTTTCAGTCCATTGAAAGTTCACTGTTTTACAAATCTGGGGCATGAGCACAGTGCACCTCTCTCCTTCTCTTTCTCTCCTAATTCTTGTGTGTGTGTGCAGTCCATGAGCAGCTAATTTTAAGTTGAGACCAAAGCTAAAATTGCTACAAAATTGGAAGATCAAAACGTTGGACTTAAGAGCAAGAAGCAAGTTGAACATCAAGTTTTGGATCCATGGCAAATCAAGGTAAATATCGAGTTTTTTTACCTAATACACAGATTTATAAGATCAAGGGCATAAAATATAAATTTATTTCAGCACTTGGTATCAGAGTGCCATGGTTGTTCATTTCCGTTCATACCATGAGTGAATCAATCTTCAAAGCTTCCATACCCATTCTCGAGTTTCATGATTTTTCTCTTGTTTGAGCTAATAATGCATTGGTAATGTTTGTTGAGTAAAAATACAATTTTACCAAAATCGGATTGTTTGGGCAAAGTTTGCTGTAGTGGAACTGTATCAATATTGTAGCTTCATAGTAGGAAGAAGATGAAGTGTACTGAAATTAATTTTTTGATCCTTAAAGTTCCTATAATTTCAATATGGCCCAAATAATTTTAAATTGTTCGATTCGGTCCTTGACCGAAAGTCAAAATAGGAAAATAGTTTGATCCTTATATTTTTGCATAATTATTGTATAGCACATAAAATTACCATGGTCCCTTAACTTTTTTTGAATGTTGTTATGGCCCAAAATATTTCTTAATATTGTTTTGGCCCCTTAGGTTTTGAGCAATTATCATATAGGAACCTATTGTATTTTATTTATATTTTGGGCCAAATGTTTTGATATTAAAAATAGTGACTATAATTCTAAAAATTCTTCATTGTATTCTAAAATTTTCACAATGTATGGCCTTTATTCAGAATTTTAATTATAGAATAATCCATCATTGTTGAGTATTATAGGACATAGCATTTATACATTTTGTTGAGACATTTAGATATTTTATTTAATTTAATATCTTGATAAAAGCTTTAATTATGTTATATAAAGCTTATTTAGTCTCAATTTTTGTTAATGAATGAAATTATATACATGGCAAAACTTCAATTTAGAATGGTTGTGTATCTACCTATTGTAAAACCAATCATGATAAATGATTTGGCGTTTTTCCATTAATTGCCTATTTATAATTGTTGATTATGGATTGTGAGATGAATTAATATTCATGTTACCAAGATCCATATAAGTGATGATATTGCACTCTTATATTGTTAAAGAATGTCCAAAATATTATGTTGGTAATAGAGAAATGTAGAACGGGGAATCATTGTCTATAGTATGATTTTGTTCTCATATGCTTGATAATGTTTGTTGTTGATTCCTTAACTTTAAATATTCTTTCTTTTCTCCAAGTTGCCTCCATCAAGACTTTGATTGGGATAAATTTTGAGGACTAACATGAATTCGTCATATTTTACTTTTCTACATTAAATAAAGACTTGGCATTGAGGGTAGATGAACCATCCAAGCCTATATATAAGAGCACTACTACTAAAAGGGCATAATGGATGGCTTGGGATAAATCTAATAGAGACTGTCTTGAAACAATGAAATACACTATTGATAAAAAAATTAGAGGTAGCATCCCCACGCTTGACAAGGCTAAAGATTATTTGGCAGCCATAACTATCTGAGACTGCTTGCTAATACTCAGTATAAAAGTGTTTCTAGGGTAACATAACATATTCTCAAGATGACAAGTTACTATAAAAAACCGAAAGACATGGATGTCAATTTGTCTGATGACTGCCTAGTCTTCCAAATTCTTGAATCTCTTCCACCATAATTTGGCAATCTAAGGAGTCAATACAACACTCAGAGCAATACTTGAAATATCAATGAGTTAATAACTTTTGTGGTTCAAGAAGAGAAATCATTAAAGAAAGGAAAATCTTACACTGCCATAATGGCTACTACTCAAGAAAGTGGAAGTGTGAAGAAAAGCTCTTCAAAGGGTAGCAATAATTTTAAAAAGAAAAAGTTTGGAAAGAAAACTTCATGTGGTATTCTTCTACTACTTCTTGTTTTACTTTTGAAGGTTTTAAAGGAAAGTGTCACTTTCAAAGTATGGCTAGAAAAGAAAGGTATTCTTGTAGCTTTTGTAGGCTTTGAATTCAACCTTATTGATATTCCTTCTAATACTTAGTGGTTGGATAATGATGCGACCATTAATATAATGAATTTTTTATAAGAATTCAGAAGTAGGAGAGAGCTTAATGAAGGAGAGTTGATTCTACACATGGGCAATGGAGTTAAGGCTATAGTTGAAAGCATAGAAGTTGTTAGACTACACCTAGCAGTAGGTCACTTTCTGGATCTATCAGATATAACTTATATTCCTTCTATTAGGAGAAACTCGATATCTGTATCTATTTTGGATTGATATGGTTATATTTTTCACTTTGGTGATAGAAAAGTTTACTTATTCCATAATTCAGATCTAATTGGCTATGACACTTTATATGATTGACTTATTCCATAGCTTATATATGATTGATCTATTAGGAGAAACTTGATATCTGTATCTATTTTGGATTGATATGGTTATATTTTTCACTTTGGTGATAGAAAAGTTTACTTATTCCATAATTCAGATTTAATTGGCTATGACACTTTATATGATTGACTTATTCCATAGCTTATATATGATTGATTTATTTCCTCATACTACTAAATCATCATTCAATGCTCATGATCATGTTATGAGAAGAAACTTTAGTTCTAACTTTTCTAGTTGCAGTTACATTTCTCTTAGGACCACGGAATGATAGTGTTTTTTGTATAATACTATCTTTCTTCATCTCATTCATACTGCAAATAATAGAATTAATAACACAATTTAACATTGATTAAAATATTTATATGCTAAGAAATATAAATCGTATGATTAATTTACCTTATAAGTTGGGAATAACATCTCACAAGGAGTCTCCATGAGCTTTATCACATACAAGCCACAATCACTTCCATTTTGTTGAATTGGTACATTTTTTTTATACAAAATGTCAAAGTCGGTGAAATACGAATCATAAGGAAAGTTAAAGGCCATGTCATGAAATGTTACCAGGTCCAATGCTTGTAACTGCAATAGTAATAATGATAGCCATTATACACTGCATCTAGTAATTTCATAGACAATTCACAAATTTGAACTTACGTTTTGCTTAACCATTTCCTCACAAATAAAAAATATAGTCTATACGCAAATGACAAGTCTAATAAAACAATTTGAGCAAGATAAATGACAACTATTATTGACTATCTATCACAGAAAACTAAAGTCAAGAACTCTAGTAGAATTAATAGCCCCCAACTCTTCACTCCTATACCAATATAGACATTCTTATATATCACATATTGTCAATTTCCATGTTTTTACAAGTATCTGTAACAATCTTGTTTTAAGTCACAATAGTTTTTATTGGATTGAAAAAATTTGTCTTAGTTTTTATTTATATATTTAGCAGTATAAATGGTTCTAATGTTGCATTAGACAAGCTTTCTAGTAAACTCGGAGAAGTATTTCATGGATTACATTAGTATTTTTGTGACATGAGGAGATTAAAGCTATGCTTGTGCTTTTAAATCCAAAAACTCTCTTCAATTGATGCCATGTGTTTATTTAACAATATATGTTTTCCCATGCAATAATGGCTATTTATCAGCCAAAATAGTGTTTTGAATTTCAGGTATTCTGTCTTTTTATTTTTTCCATTACAAAAGTTACTGCTGTGATTACTTATTGAAATTATGAAGCAACACTTTTTTTAAAGCCCTCTGCTTAGAATTACTTAAGGCGTTCAAATGGGAATAAGAAAATTTGTTTTTTCTTTATGGCTATTAAGATCTCTTTGAGCCCTATGCATTTTTACCCCCATGGTGTATATATTTTTAAAAATCACCTCTTTCTTCTGGTATTGGATGATTTCATGTTATATTTTGAATAATTAATTTGTGAATGCTCATTCCATATTTGAGGAAGTTTATGTATGTCAAATTCGTTGAATGTATATGATTTATCTCTTTCCATGGAGTTATTTGAACACTCTTAAATAGTTTTATTCTATACGTGACGGGGATTGTGTGCTTTTGGTGAACCTAAGTGCCTTAACTGTTTGGATCTAGTTTTTGGCAAGGGAGAGGACTTTGGACATTTTGTTTGTATCCATGCGGAGCTAATTAATAATCCAATAGTCTTACCTAATTTAAGCAATGTGCCAATAGATTTGCTTGTAATTGGTGATGCACTATTAAACAATTTTATGAGCACAAGAAATCGATTTATATTTGCAAATTTTATATATTAATTTTAACAGATAGAATACTGGCATTGTTGCAAGCTCAAGAAATCAATTTATAACTTGAAAAAAATTACCAGAAGCATTGTAAAACTGACAAAATAGCTGAAAGGCTGAAAAGTGGATAGTTCTAATACAAAATATAAAAGCTAACCTCCATCTCATCTAGATGATGCATAACTTTGGTACAATATAACTAAAATCAATAATTCCTGTAAGTAGTTTGGTTGTTGGAGTCTTTATCACTATGCATTGCAAAGAGTCTAAAAATAGGAAAACTCGTCGGATTAAAAACACTATTTGAAGCTCTATTTACATATACATATAAGTTTCAAGATTGGCTAGTTGTTCTTGTTACAGTTTTAATTTTGTGTATCAAAGTTTAAATTTAATATAACTGCTCATAATTAATCTCTTATACACACACACACACACACACACACACACACAATGCATAATTCTCGTACATATACTATTACAGATAATGTAGCAGAATACGTGACATTATTAATAAGTGTACGTGACATTATTAATAAGTGTAACTATTGATGATAAGAAAAATAATTACCAAATTCTCATAGGACTGTAATAGTGTCACATTTTATTTGCCATATTCTTGGAAAACATTAAAAAAACCTTAGATGCTTTGGATGTATATATACTTTTATCTGTTGGATTCTTACCATGTGTATTTTTGAAGAATCTAAGAGACGATCCAACTAATATACATATATACAAACACTATGAAAGCATCCATAATTTTTCCCAAAAAACAAATTTTGTACCATAAATTTGTATTTATGTAAATGCATCAAAGAACAACTGTTTTCACGACTACAAATAGTAATAATGACAATAATATGCAACAATTTACTTGCCTTGGGGCCAGAGGACCTCTACTCCAATCTACGCCACATTGGCGTATCATTAGTGTTGCAATTATAATTAGTACTTCTTTTATAAGGATACCTATGCGGCCTTGGAATGCCTGCCTCTCTCCTTCTAGGTGAAGCAGCCGCTGATGAGCTTGCAGTGCCCAGCTGCTGATTTCTCAACACCGGAACGTTGATGTATGTGTAACCTTTCATCGATAGTAGCGCTGATGCTGCTGCAGCAAGCTGAAGATTAATATTAGGATTAATGGTTAAGTTACTGTAGTGAAGAGGAGAGTTGAGAAGTTGCGATCCCATTGAAGTAGAGCCTGCAGGAAAGCGCTGAAGCCATAGCCATTATTTAGGTAACAAATTTTGACCCTCAAACCTAACAAAAATTATTTATCATGTTTCAACATGAAAGTAAATAATCTAAATGGACGCATGACTTCCCCAACGAATAGCTTACCAAAGCAGTACTAGATTATCATTACAATAAAATAAAATACATTTATGGTTTTTTGCATTTTAAGTTTTTATTGTGAATATTACTTGTTTCAATGTGTTTATGCATGTATATTTTATTTTTCAGAAAATGTCTTCCCTAAGCCCACTCATTATTATTTTGAGTCAAAATAAACTTATTGGCGAGAACTATATAGATTGAAAAATAAATCTATTTATAGTACTGACTGCTGAAAATTACAAGTATATCTTAACGCAGCCATGTTCTCCTAAACTAGTAGAGGATGCTAGTAGAAATTAGAGGAGGATTTATAAGAAATGGCAAAAAGCTAATGAAATGGCAAAATGCTACATATTAACCTCGATTTCTAATATTATGCAAACCAAACATCAGAATATAGAGACAACCACTGAAATTATAGAAAGTCTCGAACAGATGCTTAGGCAGAGTACTCGTTCTACGAGACAAGCAGCACTGAAAGATGTTATGAACTCCAAGATAGGAAAGGGCACAAGAGTTTGTGATCATATCCTGAAAATAATAGACAATTTTAATGAGGCTGAGATTCAGGGTACACAAATTGATGATAACTCAAAAATTAACATGGTGTTAGAATCTCTACCTGAAACATTCAAGGAGTTTAAGGTAAATTATAACATGAATAAAAGAATCATAATCTTAACAGAATTAATTAATGAACTTCATTCAGCTGAAAAGATTTATCTTGCTGAAAAATCTCAAAGAAGCATTAACCTTACTGAAAAAGGTATTTCTTCTAAGCCTAAGCTAAAAGGCAAAAGTAAAAAACAGAAAGTTGGGCATAAGAAACCATCTACTAAGAAAGATGGCAAGCCAAAAGGCAAGTGCTTCAAGTGTGAACAGAAAAGTCATTGGAAAAAGGATTGTCCTAAGATTGTGAAATCAGGTATGGGAGATCTTTTATTTATAGAGGCCTGTTTAGTTCAAAATCCTATTGACACATAGGTCTTGGATTCTAGAGTAACTAATCATATTTATAATTTACTTTTTGGTTTTAAGAACCAGAAAAATAAGTGAAGGAAGCGTCAAGCTACAGTTAGGGACGGGTCAGTTTGTGTCAGCAGAGAAGACTGAATCTGTTTTATTATCTTTTAATAATGAGACTCTAGTTTTGAATAATTGTCTTTATGTTCCATACATTAAGAGGAATTTAATTTCGGTAGCTTGTTTATCAAAAAAATGGTATACTATAAAATTTAGTTCCTCTATTTCTATTTTTAAAAATAATAGACTAATAAGTTTTGGTACATTAGAAGATAATTTATATCATCTAAGTCCTTTGATCCATTCTATGCATAACACAGTGATTAAAAATAATGAGCATATACATTTATCTAAAAAAAGAAAGATTTCTTTCAACCAATGCCACCTCTGGCATTTGCGCTTCGGTCATATAAATCTAAGTAGAATACAGAGAATGATTAAATAAGGGCTTATAGGTCCATTATAAAATGAATCATATCCACTCGGTGAATCTTATTTAGAAGAAAAAATGATAAAAAGGCCTTTTTCGGCCAAAAGAATACATACAACCGTACCACTTGAATTGGTACATACAGATATATGTGGACCAATCAATGTACAAGTTTGAGGTGGTTATGAGTATTTCATCACTTTTACTAATGATTATTCAAGATATGGTTATGTTTATCTAATGCGTAATAAGTCAAAAGCTCTTGAAAAATGCAACGAATATAGGGCTAAGACAGAAAAGTAAATAGGTAAGAACATAAAGAAACTTCGATCCGATCGAGGTGGTGAATATCTCTCAGGAGAGTTCAAACAGTATCTAGTTAAAAATGAGATTATATCTCAATTAATAGCCTCAGGAACACCACAATAAAATGGTGTGGCTAAAGAAGAAATACAACTCTCTTAGATATAGTGAAATTTATGCTTAGTTATTGCACATTGGCTATCTCATTTTGGGGACTAGCGTTAGAAATTGCAGCATACTTATATTTTGGATTCACCAGCACATGTGCTAAAACCAAAGGTTGATAAAATAGATTCTCGTTCTGAGGTTTGTATGTTTGTTGAGTATCCCAAAGGAACAAGAGGGGGTTTATTTTATAGTTCTCAAGACAGAAAAGTGATTATGAGGAAAACTATATGAATAACTTCAAACCTAAGAGTAAGGCAATACTAGAAGAATTATCAGGAAATCATGTTGATGCTCAGATTTCAGTACTTGTTATTTAACAAGGAGAAGAGCAACAACATGAAGATTATAACACTATCCCTAAACGACAACCACCTATAGAACCTCGTTGTAGTGGGAAGGTAACTAGATTACTAGCAAGGTACATGTTACTGGGAGAAACTTATACATTTATCTCAAATGGACAAGTACATGATCCTACTAGCTATAACGAAGCCCTATTAGATGGAGATGCTGAACTATGGAAAAATGCTATGAACTAAGAAATGGAATTTAGTTATTCCAATAAAGTCTAGAAACTTGTAGAGGCACCAAACGGGGTAAAACTTATAGAGCGTAAGTGGATCTACAAGAGAAAAAGAAGAGTAGATGGAAGAGTTTAAATATTTAAAGCAAGATTAATAGTCAAAGGGTATACTCAGAAAGAGGGAATCAATTATAAGGAAACATTTTCACCGGTTTCTATGCTTAAATCTATCAAAATTCTACTCTCCATTACTATAGTGCTAGATTATAAAATTTGGCAAATGGATGTCAAGAACGGACATCTTGAAGAAGACATCTATATGCAGCAACCAGATGGGTTCATTAAAAAAGGCCAAGAACACATGGTGTGTAAGGTAAAAAGATCCATTTATAGATTAAAGCAGGCATCCCAGTCATGGAACTTCAGATTTGATCAAACTGTTAAAACGTTTAGATTCATACAAAATATTAATGAACCGTGTGTATACAAGAAAATTCAGGGAAAACTATAGCTTTTCTGGTTGTTTATGTATATGACATTCTCTTAATTGGAAATGATATAGGAGTATTATCATCAATAAAGAATTAATTGGCTAAATAATTTGATATGAAAGACTTAGAAGAGGCTAGTTATATTCTTGGTATCAAATTACTTTGAGACCAGAAGAATAAAAATTTAGCCTTATCCCAAACTGCTTATATTGATAAGATACTAACTAGATTTAGCATGAAAAATTTCAATACTGGTTTGTTACCATTCAAACATGGAATTATACTCTCTAAGGATCAGTCACTTATGATACCTGAAGAAAGAGAAAAAATTAGGCAAGTTCCTTCTGCATAAGCTACTAAATTAGACATCTGTTTTGCAATAGGGATGGTCAGTAGATATCAATCTAATCTTGTTCCTGAACACTAAACTGCAGTTAAGCATATAATTAAGTATCTGAAAAGAAATAAGAATTATATGCTTGTGTATTCGGGTGATGATCTCATTCCAATGGGTTATACTGATTGTGATTTCATGTCAGATAAAGATTTTAAAAAATCAACTTCCGGTTATGTGTTTACATTGGAAGTGAACCTGTGAGTTAGAGGAGTATGAAACAAAGTTGTATCACAGACTCCACAACAGAAGCTGAATATGTGGCTGCATCTGAAGCTGCTAAAGAAGTTGTTTGACTCCGTAAGTTCCTACAAGATCTTGGTGGTACCTGCAGCATCTGCACCTCTTAAATTATTTTGTGATAATAGTAGTGCAGTAGCTCAGTCTAAGGAACTAAAAAACCACAAGAAGCAAAAACATATAGAAAGAAAACACAATCTCATAATAGAAATTGTTTAGAAAGGTGATATAGAGGTTACCTAGATTGCCTCAGAATAAAACCTGGCAAATCCTTTTACAAAGGCTATACTTGGGAGACCTTTTAACCTGCATTTAGAATGTATTGGCATGCGTGAGTTACCACATATGCTTTGAGAGCTAGTGGAGATTATTGGGATTATATGCTCTTTAAAGCATATTAATTTATTTATTTATGATAAATACATTTTCTTATTAATAAAAATATTTGAGACATTTTTTATAGATATTTTAATTGTATAAATATTTTGAATAAGGTCCATTTAATCATATTATATGTATTTATATGATTATCATATGGATTCGCAGAAGACATAAATACAAGTTATCTTATGAGTAAATAAATTGAGTTCATAGTTGATAAATAAAGTTGGGCGCTCTATTTATGTTTCGACTATAGTAAATTCATTGAATGATTTATCGCAATCGTGTATAAATTTACTAATGTAGTTTCACTATATTGAACTGGATCACATATAAGATTTAATTAACTTTGGAGTAATTGTCAGACTTATTAAATCTCATAGATATTGATTTTATTACAATCTTAATCTTGAGTTAATTATAGTTTCATGTTTATAATTGTTGCTTTATTTGAGTTACCAATAAGCGCGACATACATTTGTAGTCTAGATTATCCGGTATCTTAGTGGGAGCAATTATGAGCAGTAAGATTATATATTAACAATATAAAATTTGTACAACACATATCTTGATGGGTTTTCGGTACTTGATCAGAGAATTCTCTGGCCAGAGTGTGTTAACATAATTAGTATGTTGAAATTGATTATTAAAGAAAACTAATAAGAGTCAAGGAACAATATGTAATTAAATTGATTGTATACCTGAGATAACAATTTAATTAGCGATGTGGTACAAATGATTGTTTAGTAAAGAAATTAATGTAGCATGGGCCAATCTTGTAGTGAAGTAAATTTAGAATTAAATAATTCGGTTAGTTTAATTACATGTCTAATTATTATAGCCACTATTGTATGTACCCTATAATTCCCGGTTAGCTCATTTAATTGACTTTACCACTACTAGATTAATAAGTAAGCTAACTAGCTATTTGGGTTAAAAGTCTAAATATATTATTTGGTGGGAGGCTCCAATTAATATAATTGGATATAAGGAGCCTTATGTTATTTTACAAGATGGTCCCCCTATAACTATAATAAGTGTAATGCCAAAAGCTTTTGGGTCTTTATCTTATTTTAATTTAAATTAATTATTTTAATTTAATAGAATTAAAAAAAGAGATAAATAAAGAGTTTAAGATTTTTCACCACTATAATATAAAAAGGTTTTTTTCTCCACAAAAGAAAAGAAAGAAGCCATAATACAAATAAAGAAATGAAAATTTTTCTCTCTAACTTTGAGAGAAAAATATTTTTCTTACTATTTACTTTCAGTGGTAAAAAAGATGTCCATACACATCAAATGCAAATCAAACTTGAATCATAATCTGAAAGATCATTTGTGAGATCGTGATCTAATAGCAAGGTGGTGATAGATCATGACTTGAGAGCCTTAATTACTACAACAACAAAGCAAATATACGATTTTAAAATTATAGTAATTCTATATATTATATGAGAAAACGATCCTATTATTTCTACTGCAAAATAATTTTAAAACTAACACCTACAACTATTTTAAGAGTTCTTAAAATTTAGCTTTATTTTTATTCTTTCCATTTGCAACACACTTCATTTAGTTTGACAAAGAAACAAAATATTTGGTTTATAAAAAGACGAAGAACTTTTACAAGTGCTTGTTCGGGTGTTCCCTAATCCCCGAAAGTTCCAACATAAAATTATCATGGCTCTCGGCGGGGCCTGCATCCAGCCTTCGCCATTAATACATCACTAAGGAGTTTGGATTTGAAGGGACGCCACCTTATCAGTGGAAGTTTTATGCAATTCAGAAATTGAAATTGTGTCTTCTCGTCTGCTTCTTTTTACGCTAGGAGAGTCCAATTCCATTGACCCCCACCTCATGTTTCACTTGGACTGTAACCGCAAATGCCATTCCCTTCCACTATAATAAGACTTTCACCTTTGAAATGCTCAGGGGCTTGATTATTATATCTTTGATTTCCTACAATATATTTTTCCAAGCCCATGACTTTCTACCTCTCTTACCAGTCATGTTGGGCTTGGAAATATCTACTTCCGGTAATACTTTTCTCCTGGTCATCAGTTTCCCCTTCTTCTTCGATGGGCTATGATCCTGTTTCTGTGATGGGCTTTATTGAGATGGGCCAGACGATTTAGATGGATTCTCTGCTGGAGGTAAATTATTAGCTGTAATATTAAAATCACAGAGCCTTTTGCCTTACAGATATTTTCTTGTCTTGCTATTCCTGGTCCCACTATCTCTTTCGATATCATACTTTCCCTTTGGAAATTCTGAACTGAGCCACTCTAGTGGGGATCTCAATGACCATGTCTCAGTTGTCATCATTGTTAGTCGCCGCCTTCTCATTAATGTTGGGCAAATTGTCAGAGGAGTGAACATTATGTCGTTGAGCGGAAGGAACAGTGCTGCTTTGGATTTGGTCAGGGTCAGGATGAGTGGTGAGGGGTTTGTGGTTGCTGATCTGAGGAAACTGTTCACTTGAAAACCCTCATCAATTTTTGATTGCTGACCCCGATTCTTTTCTTGGGTTGCTTAGCTTTCAATGATGGCTTAAATTTAAAATCCATGGAGAAGGCTTTGCATTTTTACCTTCGAAAAAATCTTAACATTCACTATAAAGTTAGCCTGTACGACCACAACAATAGCAAAAATCTGATAGCCTTACATATCTGATTGGCAGTATTGTAACTTCTGTCTCTTCCAATTGTAATCGAATACCTCATTTAAGAGGTTCATGTATGTTGATGTTAACTCTGATGTGAAGAAACTGACCCGAATAATTCCCTGAAGAGCCCATGTCCACTTCTTCTACGGTGCCTACTTGCCTGCCCAAGAAATGTCCCACCTTTTTTGTCATACATTGTGAACCAGGATCCAAAATAAGGAACAAAAGAAATCAAGTTTGGATATGTCCCCCATTCCTGTTGGCTCAACCAGAATAATAAGTGTATTTTGAAAGCACCATGGTCCTCCCGTAAGCACACGGATGCAATCTATGTGTGAGTTGAACTGAAAAAGGAATTTATTACCCCCAAGGCTCTCAGTCCTAACTCTATTGAGAGGCTTCCACATTTACTGAACTGCCGCCCGTACCCCTTCTTTATTTGCTAATTTGTTGGATAATATTTTCCACACTAGGCTTAGTTTTGAACATTTTCTCTCCCATAACGCGCAGGTTGCTTGACAGTGTGACAATTGCCCCGTCTTCATCAGTGAGTGATAAAGAGCGGCAAAGCTCACAGTAATATCCTCTGTACCCATGGGATTACGAGAAAAGAAAAGAACTAGAAGGTTGTAAAAGAAATTACAAGGGGATGTTGAGAAAGGTGAACTTTGGAAAGTAGTGAGAGTGGAGAAAGCTAGAGAGAGTTGTAGTGAAAGAATTCTGAGAACAAAAGGAGAGAATTCACCCTCGTGGAGTGATTAATTCACGTTCCTTAACGTGAGGGAAAGCTTCCACAACGAGAACCACAGAGGCTTCGCGAGAAAAGGAGAATGTTAATTATCAAATATGTTTAGATCCATTATTTTGGTAATCTTCTTGTAAAATCTTGACTATACATGAACTAACGGTATGTATAGAATTGTCATCTTTCCTTGGTTTTTCCTTCCTTTATTATTTTTATTTTTATTTTTATTAATTGGTGTTAACAGATTAGATTGACTGCACCATATTGATCAAGAGATTAATGACTTCCTATCAAAATTTCGATTTTCTCTTCTCTTCGATCTAAATTGCAGTACGATCATTTTCGGTAAATTTCCTATAAAGAGGCATCAGACACAGAAAAAATAACTAATAAGTTAGCCGCGAAATAATTTATGTGAAGGTTTACTTATAATTGTTGTTATAATTAAGAAACTATTTTTTCCAAAATTTCTTTTAGTCATCATTTTCATCTTCGTATATAGTTAAAATAGTAAGGTTAATTTCAGACTGTTGCCATCATTTGTTAACTAATATTGGCGCGTCCCTACTACGCTGCTACTTACTTACCAACTGCTACTTAATTTCAATAGCTACTCACAATATTATATATATATTATCGAGCATCGTCATTTTATTTTAATACGGACATGTTGTTAAAAATATGATTTAATAAAACTAATTTTCAATACATTATTAAAATTACGTGGTTTAATAGAATGTTTTCACTAACTCTAATAAATTATACAATTTATACAAAATTTGTATAAAAAAAAAAAAACAAGGACATTTATATGAGAGAAAAATCATATGTATATATATTAGATCCGAGATTAAAATTCTAAATTAAATTCAAGGATGAATTTATGATGTCATAAATCTGTCTTAAACTTTAATCTCAGTTTAATTCTAGATTAAAAAATTTCTTAAATACATATAGTTCCTATATAGTTCCTACAGTAAATCAATAGTTGAAGGATTTTCAGAAACAATAAATAAATTAAGAAAATAAATTTTATTCTTTTTAATTCATGAACATAAATACTCAATTTATATAAGTATTTGAAATATAAAATAAGAAATGATACAATTAACATGATTTGGTAATAATGATTAATTTAAGTCGGTTAACCTTTATTTTAATTGACAATCAATATTTTCTCACTAATTATGATGGAGACAATCAATCATTGATTGATTATTTTAATTCTTTACTTGATTCTTATCATCCTCGCTAGTGAAAGAAATTTTTAAACTCCTAACTTGCTTTCAAAAAATTGCAAATCCTTTATTTTGATTCCAAATATCATGCTACAATATTAGAAGCATTCATTTGAAAATTGTGTAGGAAATCTTCCAATTTTTTTTATGTATATTTTTTTTATTTACGGTGATTAAACATACATAAATTCTTTAGATCAAGAAATTCTTTTATTATAAAAATTATTCTTTTAATTTTTTCTCAAGATTAAAGATTTTGTATTGATTCATTTGATCTTGACACGACATTCTTTCATTTAGAAAATCAGTCCATAAATCTTGTAAAAGAAAACATCAATTTTAAAGATTTTTTTTCATTTTTTTTTGTTAGTTCCTTTATGATAGTGGAAATAATAGTGGATAGTGTGGTCCAATAACATTTTTTCTTTTCTTTTCTTTTTGTGCAGAAATTGAATGTGGCATAGAGGTCTTCTTGGCCCCAGAGTGAGTAAATCGGTGCATATTATTGTCATTATTACTATTTCAAGCCTTGAAAACAATTATTTCTTTAATGCATTCACATACATACAAATTTATAGTACAAAATTTATTTTTGGAAAAAATTTTCAATGCTTTCGCAAGTGTGTGTGTATATATATATATTTATTTTCCAATTTTCGATGCTCTCCCAAGTGTGTGTGTGTGTGTGTTAGTTATTCTTTCCACAAGTGTTGGTTTAGAAATACACATGGCAAGAATCGTAACAAACAAAAGTAAATATACACGAACATCTAAGATTTTCTCATGTTTTCCAACTATATGTCAAATAATTAAAATGTGATATTATTACGGAGTTAAGTGAGAATTTAGTAATTATTTTCCTTATCACCAATATTTATTTTTCCTTATCACCAATATTTATGCCCATTAATAATACCACATCATCTGTCATATCAACCATAGTAAAGATGACATAAATTCCTAAGGAATTTTTCCATTTAAAGAGAATATATAGATAATTATATATTTAATTTCTTATTTGAGGAAAGAATATGAACAGTTTTTCATATAATTTTTTATTCGGAACGGAGATGAACTGAAATTCTCATACTCTCCTTATTTTTTTATTTTAATTTTAATTTTAATTTTAGAATTATTGATGAATAACTAATAAAATATAAATATTAGTATAAATAACAAACACAAAAAATATTTATATAAATATATTATGAAATTTTCAAGCTTAATTAACTAATTGTAACCCACAATTACTATTAAATCAGGCTTTATTTAAAACAACTTGATCCAAAATTTTTGTTTTAAATTTTTATTTAATAAAAGAAAAACTAAAGCAAAAAGCTAAAGTTAAAACAAAAGTTTTATTATAATATTCATTAAATATTTTAAAGTAAAAATAAAAGTTAAAGCAAAATCGTAAAACCTAATTTTTAAAGTAACTAGCCATTAGCACTCCACTGTAGATAATCATGATCATCAATTCATTTATTTCATTATAAATATAAAAGAATTTTTTTAATTATAAGATTATGAAGACTAATGAAAATAATTATTTTAATAATTTATATTTTATAGTGTAATTTTTGTAATGGATTAATATTAATATAAGATATATTGTGAAACTTTATTATTATTTAATTGTTTTATTGAATAAGATTAAATTAAGTTCAGAAAATAAAAACATATCAATTATTCAGGATCAAAGACTGTTGAGAAATCTCTGTTATTATCGAAGAGGAGACATAAATCTCTTAAGTAATTTTAACAAAAATAAAGAAGGAATGACCTATATGTAGAATATTAGGAATGAGTACGGGGTTATCATTTCCATCTCCTCTTCTCCATGTTGCCATTCCTAATTGTAATGGAATATGTGTAAGAATTATTCATTATGTATAATATGTTTAAGAAAGATTAACTATGAGCAGTTATATTAAATTTAAACTTTGATGCGTTAAACTTGTAGCAGGAACATCCAATCTTAAAACTTATATAATACCTCTTGCTCACATATGTAAATTAGAGCATGAAATATTTTTAATCCTATGAATTTTCCTATTTCCAGACACTTTGCAATGCCTATGGGATCAACTACAGGAAGGAAGAGAAGAAGAAGGCAAACGAAACAGAGGCATCAAATAGTGATCAGGACTCCAACAACCAAGTTGCTTAGAGGAATTATTGATTTTAGTCAATTTTGCACCAAAGTTATGCCTCATCGGTGAGATTTAGTAGATGATGTCCTACTGTATTTTTATCCTGTTTCTTTCAGAAATATTTTGTATTAAACGCATCAATATGCTCCTGAATTTCTTGAAACGCTATTGGAATATATTCAGAGTTCAACAAGATATGTTAATGTTACATTAAATATCTGAATTTTGGGGACTTGTCTTTAGAAAAATGCTCTAACACAAAGCTACAAATAGCATTGTTGCAACCTTGCACTTAGCCAGTAGTAACTTTGAAAGTCCCAAATTGTTGTAACCGGCTAGAATCTCATATATGACGAAAGCAATTAAAATTCTTACACTTGCTCCACTACTTAAATATAAAATAACTATAAAAACTCAATTTTTTGAAAATATATTTGCAAAACAACCTCAATCAATCCCTAAACTACGTTCAACAAAGATTTGCTCTCAGAAACATGTTTACTCAAACAAATGCATGCAG